>CM033715.1:61005259-61605259 GCA_019671005.1 Hibiscus mutabilis
GATATGTTACGATCTTGTGTTATAAACTTCGAAAAGAATTGGGAGAAATCTCTACCCCTTGTAGAGTTTGTTTACAACAATAGCTATCAGACATCTATTCAGATGGCTCCTTTTGAAGCTCTATATGGAAGAAGATGTTGAACTCCCTTGTGCTGGTCTGAATTGGGAGAAAACAAAGTATTAGGACCTCAACTACCCAGAGAAACCGGAGAACAAGTGAAGATCATACATGATCGATTAAAGGCAACCTTTGATAGACAAAAAGTTTTATGCTAACTTGAAATGAGAGGCATCCAATACAATGTTGGAGATAAGGTCTTCCTCAAAGTGTCTCCTTGGAAGAAAGTTTTTAGATTTGGAAGAAAAGGGAAGCTCAGCCCTCGGTTTATTGGACCTTTCAAAATCATTGAAAGAATTGGTCTAGTGACTTATTGATTGGCACTTCCTAGTGAATTCGATAAGATCGACAATGTCTTCCATGTCTCTATGCTCCGAAGATATAGGTCTGATCCATCTTATGTTCTTGAACCCGAAGAGGTGGAATTGAATCCCGATCTATCGTATGAAGAAAAACCTATTCAGATACTTGACAACAAAGTCAGAAAACTTCAAAACAATAATGTTCCTCTTGTCAAAGTCTTGTGGAGAAATCACAAGGTTGAAAAGGCAACTTGGGAATCCGAAGATGTCATGAAGAAGCAATATCCTTGCCTATTCAATTCAGGTAAATTCGAGGATGAGTTTATTTTAAGGGGAGGAGAATTGTAACACCCTAAAATTGGCCTAGTAATGTTACCACAATTTAAACTATAGGCTAATTGAGTATTTGTGGTAACCAATTTAAAGAAAATTGAACATTGGCCATCCTTATAAAGCAAATAAGTGAAATTGAACTAAATTGAATTGAAATGAAAACTAGAAGGCATAAATAAAAGGATGAAAATGTGAACATACAAAACATTAGAGTTTGCATGCAATAGGGACTAAGTTTGAGGGCCTTGACACATGTTCTCAAGTGAAGAGAACATGTGCCAAAACCATGTATGTGTCACGACAACTTGATGTTGTTGAACAAAGAAATATGTCATCTTCATCCCATTGTTTATCATCTTCGCCGAACCATAGAGAGAGAAAGGGCAGAGAGTTTTGCATGCAAACACCTTCAATTCAAGCTTCATAATTCATCCATTGATTAAATTAAGCTTGGATAAGGTATAGTGCTTGAACCTAACTTGCTATAGATTGTTTGAATGATGTTCTTGTTGTCTTGTTGAATTGAATGATTTCTATATGTGTTAGGATCATGCTAGATTCAAATTGAACTTGAAATTGTAATTTCTAGTAACCAAATTGATATAGGATATATGTATAGTTGCTGGAAATCTGGAAATTTTGAACTTGATAGAAAACAGTCTTGATTAGGGACTGTTTTGATTGAAAAATTGTGTAAACATGTTAAATGAACATAGAATCCTGTTTCGAGCATGTTGTTGAGTAAAAAGAAGATTGAGTTGAATACATGTGTTCTGGAAATGTGACTACACCTAATTGAACTAGTTAAATTAGGGAATGGATTGCTGAGTTGATGAATTGATGTGTAATTGTGATCAAATAGAACAAACTAGGTTCAACATGGCTATGCCCTGTTTTAAGAACATTGCTAGGTGAATAATGATGAACTAAACATTTATGAACATGAACATGAATATAATTTCAATGTTAGGACCTTGCTAAAATGAGTTAAGAAGCTCGAAATCCAACCTAGTGTAATATGCCCAGAATGTTCTGTTTTGGGCAGTGACTTTGAAAAATCACTAAAATTTGTATATAATGAATTTAAGGCTGAAATTTTTGTAGAAAATACCTTGGAAAGTATAAATTCATTATGAGAAACCAGAGCTAAACTCTGGGTTGTGTACTGAAATGTAGAGTAGAAATACTAGAGACAGTGCAAACTGCCTAGTAAAGCAAGATGCCCTGTCTTTAAGTTAAAAACTGTATTTATTCGATAAGAACTAAAATGCAAGCCTTATATTGTCATAAATATAATTTTGTTAGCTTTCCAAAGGTGCAAACCATTTGAAATTATGACGTACAGAATGAAAGATATGCATGATTTAGTGACTAGAGTGCAAGCTGCCTAGCAGTAGCTGCATAGGCAAATGCAGAATGTTTTGTGGCATTTTGCAAACTATCTTGTAAACAATTTTAGGCCTTGAAATATGCCTTGTTTTACAAGAACTAGAATGCAGAAAAGTCTAGTTATGTATAATGGACAATGCACATGAACATGCTGCCCAATATGTGAATGTTAGATGCTTGTAGCATTGCTTGATTTAATGACCTTGTTTTGTATTGAATGACCTTGTGATCTTGTTTTGACATGCTTATGCTTGTAATGTGTTAGAACCAGGATTGAACTTGGTGGAAGAGGAAACATTGGAACAATCTAAAACCAAGAACAAAGGAGTGTGGATCCAAGACTAGCTAGCTTGGAGTATTGTGAGTGTAGTTACCTCTAGGGTTAGGACTAGGTCCTAACCAATGTATTTTGTTACACTCTTGATGTGATAAATGAATCTAATCATGAACTTGACCTAATAAGAGAAGGATGACTAAAGAAATACATGAAACTTGATCCTAGCCTAGTATACATGATCCAATCGAATGCTTATGCATGATTAAGTGATAGCATGGATGCTTGTATGTGCTATAGTGCCATGTGATTGAATGTAAAGACTCGCGTGGGACATAGTCTCATCTTGATGAAATGAATCATGAAACTACTTGATATGTGAGCTAAGGATCAATGGCCTAAGGGCCTAATATGAATTGAACTTGCTTGACATGAACATGATCTTGAACTTGATAAACTTGAATAAATGGTAAATCGAACAACCTTGGTAGCTAGCTGGACTAGGTAGAAGGGCATGCCTTAGAGTCTAGAGCTCATTGTGTAAGGGTGGACTATGGTCCAGGGCTAAGGCCCCTTGATAAGTGTTCAAAAGTACTATTTTTCTTACCCTTTTTACTCATATTATTGTTAGACTTAAGCTCATATTAGTTGCATAATTAGTTATTCATGCATTAATTCATGTTTCTTTCCACTGTTGAGCTTGATTACATAACTTGGTGATTTTTGTGGAAAAAGATGCTGCTTTGGTGTGTTTTTGTGTGTGTATGTATAGGATCACTTGCCAAAGCAATGCCGAGCTAGTTGCAAGGGCAATGCATGAAGGATATGCCGAGCTAGCTGCCAGGGCAATGCATGAAGGAGACGCTGAGCCAGTTGCCATGGCAATTGTCGACCAAGAGAAAATGCAATTGGGATATCGAAATTGATGACTAGACAAGCCCAAGATGACGTGGAGCAAAGCCCAAACCCAAAGGAATTTGATTTCCATGCAGAGATTAAAGAAGAATTAAATTCCAAGAAGATAGGAGAAGTTCTAGTAGGAATACAATTATAATAAAGAATTATATTCTTTAAAGATAATTTAATTCCAACTTAAACTCCTCCTCAAAGAAGGACTTTGGCCTAGCCCTATAAATAAGAAGAAGATTTCGACAATTCCATAGAGAGCAAGAGGAGAGGATTTTCGACAACTCCAAAGGGCAAGAAGGAAGAGATTTCGACAAGATAACAAGGAGGGAGAGAGTTCGATTTCTTCGTCTTCTCTGCTTCCATTAGATTCATGGTTTTGGGGTTATTCTTTGTATATCTTTTGAACCCAACCATGAACTAACTTGATTGGTTGGGGTTATTGTGTTTTGTTGTTGTGAGAAACAATTGGATTTTGTCTAGGTAATAAGAGTTTGCACTTTTCTATTCAAGGTTTACTCATTCTTGGCTTTTATTCTTGTTTGCGAGTGAATTGGGAGAGGATCTCGTAACTTCATCTATTTATCTAATATCGGGTGAGTTAGATTCAAGAAACGAATGAGTATGGACTTTATTCAATCTATTGATGGTGAAGATTAATCCGGCTTAGGAATAAGTTAAGGATTTCAACGGCTAAGAGGAGCGCAAGATTGGTTGTTGTTCACCCTTGATTCACACAGGGATGTATTATCAAGGAATGCACAAGTAGCTAGAGTTTCTACTTAGGGATAAGAAGAAACCATTGAAGAACGCTCCGCCGAATCTTGAAGTTGCTGCCCAGACGCCCAAGTAGTTGCCCAGCTAGTTGCCCAGGCAACCATCGATTAGTTGCCAAGGCAACCCCGCTGTGCAAGTTGCCACGGCAACTGAGTTGCTGTTGCACTCTTTTACCAAGACGATCCAATCGGCTATCACACCTCAACTCACGATAACCTGGCCTATCTCTCTCTCATTCGATCTCATCTTTTCTTTTACTTTATTGCTTTCTAGTTTAGTTATTAGTTAAACTCCTTTAATCCTTTAATTGTGTTTTTACTTTTCACAGTGCAGTAACTTAAGCAAAGTGGCCCAAACCAATCCCTGTGGAGACGATACTCGATACTCATATCACTTTATTAATTGCGACGTGTATACTTGCACAATTGCGTAGCACTTATTACGCGCAACAAGTTTTTGGCGCCGTTGCCGGGGATTGAGAATTGGTGTTAGTTTTTTTTGTTATTGCATTTTTTTCTTAGTTTTACTAACTTTTCTTTTTGTTTGTTTTATCAAAAAAAAAAAAATTTAGGTCTTATGTGTTAAGTTAAGGACATCAACATGTCGGAAATAAAAGCCGATCTATTCGAGAGATGATGTTGGAAGATATGAATCAATCCCATCAAGAGTTTCTTGCACCCTTTGATGATTACCTATACCAACCGAGAAAAGCCCAAAGAACTTATACAGTGGAAAAATCTTGTGCTATGTGTGGAGTACATCATGTGTTTGAAAATTGCCCTCACATTTTCGGTGCATATAACTACATGGAGGACCATAGAGGGAACCAGCACCAAAATTCTTCATGGTATGGTCAAAAAGCTCAAATTTTTTTACCATAACAATTTTGCATGAAGAACAGATATATGCCATGGCAATGTAGTCCTTTTCAAGAGCATTCCAATTCCTTGGAGGAAACGTTACTAGCTTCCTTGGCTAGACTTGACGGATCAATTGAAGAGATTCGAGAACTATCAAAATCTATGGATACGAGGATAGCTCAGTGGGATGCAACCTTAGGGGATTCAGAAGATCAATTGGGGAGATCCACATATGTCATGGATAACATGCACCAATAATTCATTCCTAGGGATACTGACGTCCCAAGGCAAGAGGATAAGGAACAATACAAAGAAATCTCTCCGATGTGTGAGGAACAACTAGAACCTCAAAGTCAAGAGGATGCCAATGAGAGAGACTGCCCAACACATGATGAGCTTGAACAACAAATTGCCTCGGCAATGATTGAGAAGCCTGAACAGAGCAATGCCGCGACAACACTCGGTGAAGCTGAGAACAACAATACTACAGCAAATTCTGAGGAACCTGATGCCCAGAAAGTTACAACGTTGATGTTGAAGCAGGAATGTGTAGATTGCTCTCATCTACAATTTCCACGACAATTACACGACCACATGCTAGATCAATGAGATGATAATACTTTGCAAATGGAATATGAGCAGGTAATAGTTGAACCTTTTGAATTCTTTAAAAACTCACCTCGTCCATTGCAGGCATGTGTTGAGGAACCGAGGTTGGAAGATTTGAAGCCATCGAAATCTCTACAGATGGAGATGTTTGAGAGGCCAAAATAAAAAGGTGTTTGGATTCATAAAGCCCTTTAGAAAATTGATTCTTCCCTTGACATAAAGCAAAATTTGACAACTGATTGCCACAGCAATTGGCTTGAGCAGCAATTGCCACGACAACAAAGGCTACATCCAACCATGACAGAAGTTGACAAGAATGAGGTAATTGAATGGTTGAGAATGGATATAATTTTTCCTATTAATATATTTGTGCCTTCAGGAATAGTAGCAAGGTGGAGAGTATACATGGACTACAAGCGAACAAAGAAGAAAGACACCTCCACCATGGTAACGCAAAAGGGAGTAGTGGCAAGCACATTGGCCAAACTCTTTTTGGGCAATATTATCACCTGATGGAGGGTGCGGATGAACTATAAGAAGTATCGAAAATGGCAACCTTCAATACCGCAGCAACCCTTGATGCCTCGGCAACCATGGATGCGCATGCCAAGGCAACCTTCAACACCGCAGCAACTCCTGATACGCACGCCTCGACAACCATGGACGCGCACGCCTCGGCAACCCCTGACGCCTCAGCAACCATGGATGTGCATGCCTCGGCAACCCTCGACGCCACGACAACTACTGATACATTTATTTTTATTTTTATTTTTTGAACTATTTTGTTCTATTATTTTTGGTTATTTTTTCTCTTTATTTTTTAGGATAATTTTATTTTTCTTCATTATCTTTAGTTTCCAGGTTTTCTTTTCCACAACAAGACTCACAACCACCATGCTAAGGAAATTCACTACCGACTACTTGCCACAGCAACCACAACAGAAACTTGCGATGCCCAGGCAACAACTATGACTTCGGGAACTACTGATGCCCATGCAAGTGAACCTGCATCGGCAAACATGGATCAAATCAAAGCAATGCTATTCACGCGGCACCAACATTCAACCACCGACTGAAAAATGAATCAAGCAAACGGCACGAAGGAAACTTATCACTCGAGGTGACGACCTCTTCGACTAACTCATTTCATTTAGTTTCTTTTAAATTTTGTTTCACTCTTACATGCATTGAGGACAATGCTTCTCTCGAGTTTGGGGGGGGTGTTGGTTTCTAGTTAGTTTCATGTTTAGTTGCATTCATCTTTAGCAATCACATATAGGTTGCATATGTTACTTGCCATGCCTTTAATTGGATTTAATTGCTTAAGACTTGTTGAATATCCAATGATGAATTTTTGCCACTGCACTTAATTGAAATAACCTTTAATTTTAGGATTGCATGAAAAGAACTTAGAATTTTACTATGATGCTGAATTTTTTTTGCACGGTTGTGGGTTGTTGATTCAAAGAAACTTAGTGAACTTAGGTTGCTTAAAATTTGGGTAAATTGAAAATTAAAAGTTAATTTCTTGCTAGAGGTGCCCAAAACTGGCTCTAGTAGTAAATACACTTTCTTGCTAGAGGTGCCCGAAACTGGCTCTAGTAGTTAATGCACATTAAAAAATCGCTAGAGGTGCCCGAAATTGGCTCTAGTCAACTAAAATAAAATGAGAAATTGCTTACTTTACTAGAGGTGCCCGAAATTGGCTCTAGTGAAAATTAAAATAAATGCCCCAGTAATTAAATTGATAAAAGCCTACTATTCACATAGAATCTTGAAAATCAACTTGTACACAACTACGCACACACATTGTCACGAGCACTATAGTTTGGTTCCGGGTAATTTTTGTGTTATCCGAAAAATTAAAAGGTGATCATACTTTGTGCCACGGTTCCGAGGTTTGAATTCAAGTTTGAAGCATGTCTTTGATGATTAAAGTCTTGGCAGGTAATTATTAGTTTGCATTGCTTGAGGACAAGCAATAGTTCGAGTTTGGGGTGTGTTTTTGTGTGTGTATGTACAAGATCACTTGCCAAAGCAATGCCGAGCTAGTTGCCAGGGCAATGCATGAAGGATATGCCGAGCTAGCTGCCAGGGCAATGCATGAAGGAGACGCTGAGCCAGTTGCCATGGCAATTGTCGACAAAGAGAAAATGCAATAGGGATGTCGAAATTGATGACTAGACAAGCCCAAGGTGACGTGGAGCAAAGCCCAAACCCAAAGGAATTTGATTTCCATGCAGAGATTAATGAAGAATTAAATTCCAAGAAGATAGGAGAAGTTCTAGTAGGAATACAATTATAATAAAGAATTATATTCTTTAAAGATAATTTAATTCCAACTTAAACTCCTCCTCAAAGAAGGACTTTGGCCTAGCCCTATAAATAAGAAGGAGATTTTGACAATTCCATAGAGAGCAAGAGGAGAAGATTTTCGACAACTCCAAAGGGCAAGAAGGAAGAGATTTCGACAAGATACCAAGGAGGGAGAGAGTTCGATTTCTTCTTCTTCTTTGCTTCCATTAGATTCATGGTTTGAGGATTATTCTTTGTATATCTTTTGAACCCAACCATGAACTAACTTTATTGGTTAGGGTTATTATGTTTTGTTGTTGTGAGAAACAATTGGATTTTGTCTAGGTAATAAGAGTTTGCACTTTTCTATTCAAGGTTTACTCATTCTTGGCTTTTATTCTTGTTTGCGAGTGAATTGGGAGAGGATCTCGTAACTTCATCTATTTATCTAATATCGGGAGAGTTAAATTCAAGAAACGAATGAGTATGGTCTTTATTCAATCTATTGATGGTGAAGATTAATCCGGTTTAGGAATAAGTTAAGGATTTCAACGGCTAAGAGGAGCGCAAGATTGGTTGTTGGTCACCCTTGATTCACGCAGGGATGTATTATCAAGGCATGTACAAGTAGCTAGAGTTTCTACTTAGGGATAAGAAGAAACCATTGAAGAACGCTCCGCCGAACCTTGAAGTTGCTGCCCAGACGCCCAAGCAGTTGCCCAGGCAACCATCGATTAGTTGCCAAGGTAACCCCGCTGTGCAAGTTGCCACGGCAACTGAGTTGCCCTTGCACTCTTTTACCAAGACGATCCAATCGGTTATCACACCTCAACTCACGATAACCTGGCCTATCTCTCTCTCATTCAATCTCATGTTTTCTTTTACTTTATTGCTTTCTAGTTTAGTTATTAGTTAAACTCCTTTAATCCTTTAATTGTGTTTTACTTTTCACAGTGCAGTAACTTAAGCAAAGTGGCCCAAACCAATCCCTGTGGAGACGATACTCATATCACTTTATTACTTGCGACGTGTATACTTGCACAATTGCGTAGCACTTATTACGCGCAACAAGTTTTTGGCGCCGTTGCTGGGGATTGGCAATTGGTGTTAGTTGTTTTTGTTATTGCATTTTTTCTTAGTTTTACTAACTTTTCTTTTTGGTTGTTTTATCAAAAAAAAATTTAGGTGCTCTGCAAGTTAAGGGACATCAACATGTCAGGAAATAAAAGCCGATCTATTCGAGAGATGATGTTGGAAGATATGAATCAATCCAATCAAGAGTTTCTTGCACCCTTTGATGATTACCTATACCAACTGAGAAAAGCCCAAAGAACTTATACAGTGGAAAAATTGTAGAATTAAAAATAGCTATATTCAATGTTCTTATCAATAAACAATGTTTCGATGTCCATGTTCAATAACAATATCAATAACAATGGCATTGTTCAATGATCTCAATGGCAATAACAATGGTCGATGCTTCGTTCATAATGTTTCGATGACAATAACTCTATCGATGTCAGTATACAATAACAATGACAATAATTATTGAAGCATTGAACATTGGACATAGAGTATAGTCATTGCTAATTTCATTGTCATTGTTATAGTATATTGACATCGACAGAGTTATTGTCATCGAAACATTATGAACGAAGCATCGACCATTGTTATTGCCATTGAGATCATTGAACAATGCCATTGTTATTGATATTGTTATTGAACATGGACATCGAAACATTGTTTATTGATAAGAACATTGAATATAGCTATTGTTATTGAGCATCAATTATTGATATTGCCACCAGACCTTGGATTCTAAAGGACATTGGATACAATTGGCATGTTATAGAATTCTTGAACTCGGTGTACGAGTTTTGATATCTAGTAATTTTGGGATATCAGGTGAGTGTAGTTGTTTATATCTCGGGTGGCGTGGTTTCATCACGATTATTGTTCAATAAGTTTAAAGCATTCAATGTACATGGATGGATTACATTGGTCATATTCATTTTGCATAAGGCTCAAACAGAGCAAAATTGGGGAAGAGCATTCTAGCATGGCATCTTTGGTGAGTCTTTTGGTTATGATATGTTTGCATTACATATGCATAATTTCATTGCTATGTTGGATATGATATGGGAGATTGCAATATACTTAATTTGAAAGCTTAGAATTTAACCTATGAATCTTTTGTGCTATATGACTTAATGAATGCAAAATAAGATTTATATATTATAAGTTATGAACTCTTATGCCCTATGGAGCTTCAAGCTCATTATTGTCATAAGACATGGTACACATTGATAATTCTGAAGCTAAGGCTCACTTACGTCATAAGATACCTCTCCTATCAACAAAATATAAAATCAATAAGTTGACTGAACAATGGAAGCCCTTGGACACTTTGGCATAGTACAACGATATATTCGGGATTACGGTCCACGAACTACGGCTCAAGGGTGATGACCCCATATATGTGATACATTGGCGAAAGTAGGAGGCAACAGGGGAGATGGTAAGGAGATTGGCGATAGTTGGCTGGATAGATAGTAGGTGGAAGTGTAGGAAAAGTTCTTTGATATGTTATAACACTAGGCATTGCTTGGTGCTTGGTGCTATGTGTATGGACCAATAAGGTCAAACACGAGCCAATGCTACTTATGTTCAAATGTGATCCAAGGCAAATGTTTCTAAAAGATATGAAATCTGTAAGATCTCAGATAAGAAATCCTTTGATAAGGCTTATAGCGAGCATGATAAGTAAAGTATGCTTTAAGTAAGATATGAAACCAATAAGCTTCTAAATAAGTCTCTAATCAAGCTTCTGAGTAAGTTTCTGAATAAGCTTCTAAATAAAGCCTTTAGGATAAGACTTTGAACAATAAGACTAACTTAAGTGTTATGATATCATATGCTTGATTTCCATTACATCCTTATTGATCATTGTTAACATTTCTTATTATGTTCTCTTGTTGTCACTACCTCACTTAGGCTATATAAGCCAAATGCATTTATTAGCACGCATTTGCAGGCTAATTATTTAATCAAGGATCGATCATGGAAGGGGTTGCAAGTCACACTTGTAATAGATATTTGTATTTAAGTTTTCTGAGTCCTCTTGTGATGGCATTGCATGTAGGTGTATTATTTTGTTATACATTATTGGTTTATGCTATAAATGGATTGTAATTAAGTTACTGGTGGGTTTACTAAATAACCTTATGTATTGGGTTGATATGGTTGCTTTCTATATAAATGAGATTATCCGTTTATAGTGAGTTGATTCAAGATGACCAAAGATACGCTTGTGTAATATTTTCAGATAGGTTCTAAGTTATCTATTTGTGAAGTAAGGACATGATTTGTATAGCTTTCGGGCCTTTGGTGTTGTTAGTAATTTGTTCATGACATGTGGAGTTATAAGACATGCTATAATAACTGTAATTGGTGATCAAGTCTTATATCTTTACTATATATAAAGAATAGAATGATGGGTATAAGGTATGCCACGTTAAGAAATTGAATGCCTATACCATGATAGGCAATTTAGTTAAGTCCTGATTAAGAATTATTCATATCATGTGCAATAAATTTGAATGGTCATGTGTCTATGTATACTTATGACGATGTTATCATAGCGTAAAGAAACTAGTTTCAATCATGCATGTTATATTAACTTATGGATGAAGGAATAAGATTTTATAACATTGAAGATTTTGTATGTTACCATTCAAACGTGAATAATAAGCTGAGCCTAATGACCAGTGTAGGCTACTGATATACGTATAAAGTTTGAAAGGTCATTTGTATGGAATATTGCAATTAAAGTAATTGGAAGTCCTGTCCGCTTTGATGCTTTGTAATCTTGATTGGTGGCTTAAGTATATTGGTTCTTACATGTCTTATGGAATGGTTGATGTCGTGTAAATAAAGGAGTTGAATGCATAATTTGTACTTTGTTGAAAGCTCAGATTAAGAATTTATTAAGAAGAAAATAATGTTCTGAATGGGTAACTTGTTATGTGATCTTAGTGAATAAATTTTTGGTATTGGTAATAAAGGATTTGCTTTGTTTAAAATCAAATATAGATTTGATAAAGTTAAATGATTATTGTGTAATACTCTCGTAGAAATAAAGAATCGAAGGTTAAAAGAAAATTTTGTTAGCCTGCATTGATACTTTAAAAATATTATAAATTGGTCACTTGAATTCTGGTATGCGTTCTCGGTAATATCTTCAATTCCTATTTTTTTCTAAACCGGGTTGAGGGTATTACAATGAAGGCCTTCAACTGGTGAGTGCTTGGAAGAACTTCAACTGGTGAGTGCTTTGTGGCGGAAAAGGTTTACTGTTTGTTAACGATAAAATCACATGGTAAACATTTTCAAATTTTTTTGAATATCGCTCGAGATTGTGCATACAATTTTTGTTTCACTCCTCAATGATTTTTCATCAAAACCATAGAGTTTTATGCTTCAGATTTGAAAATCCTAAACTTGCTATATCGGTTGGACAAAATTGATTTCATAAGTTCAACGTTGTCTCCTACGTACAAAAAATGGTCAATACGACAAGTAATCAATTTTGTAGAAGATAAGAAATTGAACTTATCAAATTCTTTGAATAGCGGATGGTACGCTATTTGCTAGGTGTTTATTGCTCTCCAAAATTTTTCACTAAAATGATTAAGAAACTTATCATCTTGGCACAAATACCATCCACAAATAATTTATTCTTTTCCTCAAAAGATAAACCAAAGTTAATTCTTTGGAAAACTAACACAAAATCAAAAGAATTTTCAAACTATATAGGTCGAATGCTCTGAATGGCAATACATAGAGGTAGTCTTTTTGAGAATATTCTTGAAAATCCTGAAACAATGACAAAGAAGAAGAATTGTTAATTTCATTAGTGCTAAGAAAACATGGTTTGTTCACTTTCTCACTAGATTCTTCAATGTCTTCTCTTGAAATATCTTTCATAGAATTATGAGAAAATGTCTAAACAAAGGTAAGGAAATTATTTTTAGCACAAAACAGTTTCAGTTTCTCTCCTTTTTTTGCTACAACAATTTCTTTTTCAAGATAATTCTTTCACTCAATTTTTTTTCTTCCTCAATCTCTTTTTTTTCAAAACTTTATTTTTCCTCTCAATTTCTTTTTCTTCAAAACTCTTCTGTTTCAGAAGTCATTTTTTCTTCTCCCTCAATTTGTTTTTTCTCTTCTTCCAAAAATTATTTTTTTCAAACATCTTTTTCTAGAAATTCTTGCAATTGTGTTTCCTTGACAAAATTTTCAAAACACTTATAAATATTGCATTAGACTTTTGAGATTGAAAGAAATTGTGCTAGTGCTGGGCATGGAACTTCAAACAACCCCTCTTGATTGGGATATGAAATTCTTCTCACAAGATTTTTGACTCTATTTTGATGTAGAACTATAGACGGATTGAGGGTTATCTCTCCGTTTTAGTTGTCTTTGTTTCTTCAATGGAGGAGTTTGCTTCAGACTATAAACTTTCTTTATGCGATCCAAACTCTTATTGATGGGCTCAAATGCTTGTTGCATCATCTTCGCCATTGCTTGTAGCAAGGCATGGTTTTGTAAATTGGGAACTCTTTCTTCACTGTTACCTGATCCTTGAGATATGATTAATTAAAACAAATAAAATTTAAACCTCACCAGCAAAAAATCTCACATTTCCACTCCAAGAAATTGCACTCGCACTCGTGTTTCACTCGGGTTAGGCTTGTCCCCTAGATGCACATTCTTGCCTTTTCCCACTCTTTCTCTATTTTTTAATTCCTTAGAAAACTTACCAAAGGTTCAACAAGTTTTCGTGTGGAATTCGGCTGAAACAAAACAGTTAGAATAGGAAAACATGGAATACGTAGCAAACATGGTGGTTAAAAGATGAAATAGCAATCTAATATAAGTGATAGCAAAAATCACAACCAAACATCTTTTTTTGTATAAAAATCGGCCCGTCCCTCTTTTAACCTTTCTCTTTTGAGAATTTTGAGTTTTTTTTTCAATTTTTTTGAATATATAGGGAGATGAATCGAACAACTTACTGAATCGCCAACACTCCGATACCAATTGATACGAATTCGTTTGTGTTGCGGTAGAATTTATATCTGTGATTGCGTGATCATGATTCTATTAAGTGATTGAAATTGAACAACTTGTACAAATAATATGGGATTGATAGATACGCGTTTGGTGAAATGGAATGATGTTAAGATGGCTATTGTATCAGGATGAAGAATGGAAAGATGATGGAAGATTTGGTTGTACGGATAGTGGGCGTGGAAGAACAAAAATTTAACCAAGGTGCCGTGTATACAAAGGAGGAACCAACACTAAAAAGTGAAGACTCGTTCCTTAAGAGTACTTTAACCGTGAATTGGGTGAAAGGAAAATGGATTGTGACCCACCGGTTATAAAGAACTGGGAACCAACAATATAAAAAGTTGATTGGGTTGAATGCCACAAGAACAATCTTGCAAGACGATAAAGTTCAAGAAGAAATATGAAAAAGAACACTCTCAAGTTTATAATATGCCTAAAGTTATGTTTACAATGGAATTGGGTGCCTATTTATAGGTGTAAGGCAACAACAAATTGATTAGGCTATACAAAGTTTAAAACCACGTAACTAAGTTTTTAAAGGCCATTGAAAGTTTCTATTATCCCTTCTCCAATGGGCAGTCAAAAAGCTTGGTGTATAATGAGGATGAATGTGGAAACTCTTAGGATGAATGTAGACGTAACATCTCGTCCATATTAAAGAGACCCTTGAGCTGCCCAGCTTCGTGGAGTGTCAATCATTCCACTTTAAATGATGATAATGAAGCTTTAACTGTGTGTCTTCCTTGAGCCAAAACCGATCAGCTTTAAGGGGATGTTAAAGTGACTCTTAACTAACTATTTAAGTAACTCTTTAAATGCTATTTAAATGGTATTTGAAAGCCATGCATCTTTGCTTAACTGATCAGCCTTCAAGCGGTGTGATGACTCCCTCGAATGCTTTGTAACCTTGCTGTAATACCCCAATAGCTGGTCTAGAAGTAAGTTACATTTGACCATTAGCTAAATTAATATAGGATATTCATCAATTAGACTAACTAATTAAATTTAAGATCAATTTGGGCAAACGCAGAATTTGATAGCCAAATTAAAAAGGGCTAAATCAAAATCCATGTCTAAACTAAGGTTTGCATGCTAAATTAGGATTAATAGGAGGACTTGTATAGGTATCATTTTTACAAGAGAGCTTGTGGGGGAGGATTGTCTCAGTGGAAATTAATAAACAATTTGTCTCTTCTTCTTCTTCCTTTTGAGACCGAAAAACTTAATCAGTGAGAGAGACAGAACTTGTTTAAAGGAGCTGAATCTAAGCTTATTTTTGGTTCAATTTGGGGGCTAAATCGAATACCTTGAGTAGGAGGTAAGGATTCTTTTCTTTTCTTTATATATAAACTTCTATTGAGGTCTTGGTTAAGAAATTCTCTTGTATTATGTAATTAGATTTGATTAGGAAGGAATCTAGTTCATATTATGTAATCCTTGAAGAATTTGAATGGCAAATGTGATGAATTTGCATGTTCTGTGTAATTGGATGACATAGCCGAGATATTAGACTCCTTGTTAATGAACTCTTGGTTGGTTGAAATTGTTTAAATGTTTGTATAGATCATTGATTGACTGTACAGTCGATTTTAAAGCTTGAATTTAATTCTATTACATAGAGATTTTATTATTGGACTGTTTTATTGAATTAAATGGAGGGCTAAGCTATGATTTTAAAGTGGGGACTTGGTTGTGGAATTCAGGGGTTGTTTTATATATATATATATATTGTTTTGGGGCTGATTCATGTATAAAAATTGTATTTGGACTATTTTGTAAATTTAAAAACTATCTTGAAATCTTAAGGGCAGATTTATAAACTTTAGGGGGACTGATTTAATGACTTTAAAATCAGGGGAGGGGCTGCTTATTTAATTTAAGGACTGTTTTTGCAACTTTGCCTATTATGTGAACCAATTAGAAACTGTTTTGAGCATGGAAACAAATATGTATGTATGCTGCCCTATTTTGAGTGATTAAGTGAATATGTACGTAAACCGGACTGTTTTGTAAGAGTATGTGAAATATGGACTGTTTTACATTGTTATAAAAATGAATGGGCTATTTTGTAAACATGTAAGTGAATCTATGTGTAATAAAGACTGTTAAGCATGTATATAAATGTGGATGGCTGTTTTGATGTGATAAAATACGTATGTAAGTTTAATGAACTATTTGGTATGGAAATAAACAAATACCTGTTTGAGTAGTATTTACAAGAGAGTGATTGCTAAGAATAGTCCTAATATAAGATTGTATTTTGCTATGTTAGACCAAGAGGAAGTTGAAGCTATAGGAGCTAAGGTAGATCCAGTTGTAGATAAATCAAAGGGAATTGTGATCCGGGAATGCAATTAGCACAAAATAAACTGTGAGTGTTATTTAAAGTCTCGGGATAGAATTTAAACCATCCCGAGCCTCTTTAATAGCTTTACTTTAGATGAATTCCTCATTAGATTAACTATGCATGAGCTTAAGCATGTGATACGAGGTAAGTATCTAAATTTCAAGTACTCGTGATGTGTATAAGCCATTCGAATGCCTCCTTATATGAAAGTAACTCACGTGCCCAAACAAAAGTATGTTATGATAAGTGCAAAAGAATGTTATGATAAGTTCAACTCTGTTATATGATCATGAAAGTATGAACTAAGTTCACATATGTTAAGATAAGATGAAATTGACAAGCCTTGATTATCAAGTTAGTCCTAGGTATAGTTGACATGCCATAGAGTCCATAGAGCTCGTGTTTGGGGTGGACTACGGTCTTGGACTACGGTCCTTATTTGGCGACAGTAGCAGGGAAGTGTTGTGGTCACTTGGAGACAATAGGAGGGATTGACGGATACTTTGAGTATCATTTTTTGCCGACAGTTTGTTGTGGATTTGTGTACCTAGGCTACTTGACTCTCAAGGCTATACTAAAAGAAATACTTGAAAAATTCTAAGCTAAACTACTAAATATTGAGATAGCTTGCTTCGTAAGTTAATGGTAACGATGGATCTATGGTTGTTTCTTTTGGATATATTTTCATGATAGTAAAATGTTATAACATATATATATATATATATATATATATATATATATATATATGATTGTTTGAATTGCCCTTTGTACATGTTAAACGTATGACTTGAATAAGAATGATTATACTTGATCGAATGTTCTTATATTTTTTGTGAAAGTCTTAATTAATGTAGACATAGGAGTTAATGAATTGTAGTGAAAGAATATCAGGTTTGCTTTATGCCCTTAAGTACTTTAAATCACCTCACTAATATTATGCTAACATAACCTTTTCACTACATTTCAGGATAAAGCTTTTATAGACAAATCCTTCCTTGGAGCTTGTTCGAATCACAAGTACAACTTCAGAGTATGTTTTGCTCCTTTTATAATACTCCTAGGATGGTGGCACAATGTTATAGTTTGTGCATTTAGCTTAACCCAATTTGGAATGTATAAATTATAAGCACAATATGATATATGTAATTAAGCCCTAATATGTTTGGTGGTTGTTAATGTTTTGATGGAAGTATTTTTTGGGTGATTGCATAGGTTGCCATGGTAAGTTGTTTGATGGGAAAAACTTATTTGTTAGTTCGGTATAAACATACTTAAGTAGTTAAAATCTTGGTTGGTATGATTGATGATCTATTAGATGGTTTGAATGCATGTTTTAACTATTTAGGGTGTTCTAATGAATGTTTCAAATAGAATTAGTTAATTACATGCTTCTTAAGAACAATTCTTTCGATAATTTTTGGTATGTTTTTAGGATATTCGTTGTAGATTGTCAAAGAGAAATTTTAACAATTTTTATGATTCGAATGATCCATGTTCTATCAATTATAATGAATTAATTTAAGGTTCAAGACATCTTTTGGCTTTACCATCGAGAATTAGATAACTAGAAAAGTTTAACTTAACTACTAATGTTTTAAACATGATTAAATAGTCAAATTAAATCGACCTTTCATATTACACTAAACTCGTATATCTTAAATTGGCTAAATAATTATAGTTCTTTTCGAATGCATATAATGCTATACTTGTTTGATCGTTTGAATCTTTCTTCTGTATGGTAATGTCCCTTCACACGATTTATTTCCTAAATCGATTTAGGGGTGTTACAAATTTGGTATCATAGAAAAGATTTACTTGATCCTAGGACCAAACTATGTGCATTGCATCATGGTTGGTTATTTTGTGCCACCTAGTTATATGGATATGTACTTGTGATTTTCAATTGATTAAGCTATTTTCTTGTGAATAGAATGTCAAAAAACATGGTTGGGTCAGGATAATGAAAGCCCGGTTAGTTCCTCCACGGAATGAGGAAGTTTGAGAATGAATCAAAATTGGCAGGAGCCTAAAAAAAACTAGTGAACCTCAACATGTTCAGCAAAAAACTCCTTCAATCTATCCCGTTCAACGAGAGTGTCTCCTTAGTATGAAGAATATGTTTGACCAGCTAGTTACCTCTATGAGACAAAACCCTCCAATTCCTCTCACCCCTCTTGTTGTAGTACCAACAAGAGCTCCGACTGATAAGCTAGCTCAACATCGAGGCTATACATTCACAGGTAATAGTGAAGAGAAGCCGGAAGATGCTGAGTATTGATTAGAAGCTACTACCAGAATTTTAACCAAACAATTACATTGTTCAAATTAACATAAGCTAGAGTGTGCCATAGCTCTTCTTGCTGATGAGACACTTAGTTGGTGGAAAACTAAAACTCTTACACTTCCGGCAAATGCTGTTACTTGGGAATTCTTTCTCAAGATTTCTGAAAGAAGTACATTAGGGAACAATACATTGTATCAGAAGCAATGGGGTAAACCAATCGAGCAGTATGTTAGTGATTTCTGTAAATATTACAAGTACGAGTCTGAATTTATCAAGAAGGAAGAAGACAAGTGTCAGATGTTCATAGACGGGCTCAATGATGAATTAGGCCATATGTTCACAGCCTTGGAAATCACTGATTTTCAAGACTTGGTAAACCAAGCTATATCCATTGAAGCCAAGATGAAAGATTCCAAGAAGAGAAAAGGGAATCACTCTCGAAATCACAAGAGTTCGAGAGACGATAACAAACCCCATTGGCACAACAAGAAGCCAAAGCATCAAGGAGGGAGTTCCTTCAATCACAACTATTCCCCGAAGAGTAACTTCTTTTCTAAGCCTTAGACAATGGTTAAAACTTCTGCATCTTTAGTTTCTATTAATAGCACCAGAAATACAGGAAAGGAGTCACAAGTTCCTACTTGTAATGTTTTCCAAAAGAATCATACGAGTCAATGTAGAAGGCAAGAAAGTGTTTATTTCTTGCAAGGAGAAATAAATCATTTCATTAAAGATTATCCTCAAAACCCAAATAAGTTTCCAATTCATGTATCCAAGAATTCGAGTAATGTTCAATCACCAAGGGGTAAAGGGCCTTGTTAATTTAATTTAATTTTTATTATATTTTAAAATGATGTGTCATTTTTATTTTAAAATGATGTGGAAATGTTTGGTGTGGTGGACAGTACATGTTTGGTTACCAAACTAAATAATTTCTCAAAGTTTAGTAACCATTTGTGAACTTTACCCATTTTCTCTACTTATGCACAAGTAAATATCATAAGTTCACATTTTGCAAATATAATAAAATATATGCAATCATGTTTACTTACATAAAAGCCTTTGAAAAAATATATAACTTTTGAAACATAATTCTCACACCCATCACTCTATGTTCATCTGGGGAAAATCCATAAAGTAATTACTAAGAAGATGGAAACCTATCCAATTAATTTGTGAATCCTTTCCTAGGACTATGCACACATATTAATAACAGTTTTAGTTTTGGCCATCAATATAACTTAGTAGAACTATGTGGTGGGGGTTATTAATTAAATTGATCTAGAGTGTATAAGCATTTTCACAACGAGTCTAAAACTGTAACACCCCCTACCCGGCTTAGGAGTAAACCGGCTCGAGAGCATTACGGGAAACACTGGAAACACGAATTGTTTAAAATTTTTTAGAACTCATCACTAATCGATGAGTTGAGCAGCTAGCAAGGAACTTAACAATCATATTCAATCATACAAGCAATCAAATAGCACTTTTAACTAGAACCTAATCATTTCAGTCTAATATCACATATGTGTACGCAGCTTGACCATTCCATTCATATGAACTTTAATTCGAATTACTAAGTATAGGCATATGTACATACATTCGAACCATGATTCAAGAAGCATTTAGTGTGTCATTCTTTATACATTTGGCAATATGCTAGATCACGTTTATCATGGATTACTCTTATCATTCATGGATCTAGATTAGGTACATTCCCATTCAATTTCATATACATATGCGCAACAAAATATAACAACCAAGTTTGGTAACATTGAAAGGTAAAATATATACATATGTACGAACTTTCAAAGTAGCAAGATGCATGATCTAACCTTAGCTATATAGAAGCCTAGGTGCTACCAACTAGGAGTATTACAAAACAAGTATAGATCCATACTATAGCTTGGCTTGTGCTTTGCTTCAGGCTCAAGAAAGAAGCTTCAAAATCGAGAGATTGCTTCAAATCCCTTATCCTATAGGTTTGGGAAGAATGGAAAACAAGAGTGATAAGTACAAGATGTACTTAGTGAGGTAGCAATCTAAATTTAACCAATTATTAGAACAAGTTTCACTTAGTCAAATAATTTTTTTCAAGAATAGTAGCATTTGAATTGAGGATGACATTCTATAGCCAAGTATTTAAATAACATTGAGTAATTCAGAAGCAAACAAGCAAGAAATCTAGTAACAATCAAGTTTGATCATGACATACTTCATGGTGTCTTTCGAATAGTATGACAAGCAATACACATGGATCATAGTTCAAGCTTTAACAAACTTCAATTCAATCAATAACATATTCAAGCAATATTCATACTTCTCAAGTCAAGTATAACCACGTTTCATTTCAAAGCTTGTCTTTCAAGTAACAATTACAAGTAGTACTTTTATGCAAGACAATTCAAGTGTAAACATTAACCATTTCGAGTTTTGCATTTCAAGTAAAAAGTAAATTCTAGGGTAACATTCTTAATTGTTATCTCTTTTAACTCAATTCTTGGCATATAGTTGTCTAGGTAACGAGTCATCAACCAAACTGTCGCCAAATAACAAGTTACTGGTCATTACCCTTCTAGTATCGCCAAAGACCATTCATACGTCCCTCCTACTATCGCCATTTACGGGCCTTAGCCCTGGACCGTAGTCCACTCAACACAAAAGAGCTCTAGACTCTAGGGCATGCCATCCTAAATATGACCACTTACAGCCAAGGTTTTGTTCAATCATGAATCACTTATTCAAGTATTACATATTCAAGTCAAGCAATAGCTTATTCAAGGATCAAATCCAGTGATACATTGCAAGATAATGCTTATATATCCCTTAGGCCATTTGAGCCTTAGCTCACCACTTCATGTATTTTCTTATGATATTCATGTAGTATTCTCATGCATTCGATTAAAGCATTTAGCCACATCACCATATCACATTTACAAGCATCATTAATATCACATAGCACATACTAGTCATTCTTTCTATTCATCAAGATAAAAAAATGCTAGCAAGGCAAGAAATTCAGACAAGTATATTTGGTTAGGACCTAAGTCCTAACCCTATTTTTTTTGCTACACTCACAATACTCCAAGCTATTTTTGGTCTTGGATCCAAATCCCCTTTTGTTTTCCACTAGTTGACCAACTTTTTCTTCTTCAACAAGGTCCACTCCTTGTTCTAACAATGCACACAAGGCCATAGAATTAAAATCAGCAACTATTTAAATCATTACATGACTTCATACATTCAAGCATTCATTTCAAAACAGCATGACTGCTGCTGCCAGACAGCATGTGCATTACTTGCTTAAACGTTCATATCTTTCATTATGTAGGTCAGAATTTCAAACTGTTTATACCATTAGAAAGCTAACTTAATTATCTTTCTAACCATATAGGCCTTGTATTTTTATTCTTTACGAATTAGTACAATTTTTTATTTAAAGACATACCAATTTACGTCACTAGGCAGCAACTACATTTTCAATAGTTTCAAGCAAAACATGGTAGTTCTTTATACATTTAAATTACCCTCTTTTGTGCATCAATATGACTCTCTAACATAGTTACACACGTCCAAGCAATTCAATTTAATTTTACATTATCCAGAATAGTTTAATGTTCATTAACATACAAACAATCTTGCTCAAAATAGTCCATGGACTTAAAATCAGTCTCTATTGTTTCTCCTAGATGCAGAGCAGTCCTTAATCATTCTTTTCAATCAAAATAGGCCATTCTACACTCTATATGCTCAAGACTTCATTAATTCACACATTTTCTAGATCATTCATATTCAAACAATTAACCAATTGCTAAACTCACGCAAAACAGGCATCATACCTATGTTTATACACCTTTACTTTCTCATAACATTTACTTGCATACATATATCCTTCAACTATTAGAGCATATTTCTCCCTTGTTTAATAAACCAAAACTGCCCAAATTAAAAATTTAGGAAACACAACAGAACAATTTAAATAGACATATTCAAGGATCACCGTTAATATCAATTACATACTTTGACTAGAACTAGCATCAAATCTGCATTTTACATGCATCAATTCTACAATTTCATCTCATACTTCAGTTCAAGAATTCAATCCTTCACCATAAAAATTTCACACATTAAAATTCATGATAGTCCCATTGATGTATTTTACATGCATAATCAGCCATTTATTTTTCGCAAACCAATCTCATTAACAACTATCTAAGATTAAGTTCACCAAATTTCTCTATAAGGATTCCAACCAACGAAATCGAAAAGGGGACTAACATTACTTACCCTATCTCATGGAGATTATAAAATCAAGCATTGTTAGCTAAATCACCGAGCCCCCTTCAAAGCTTCAAGATTGATAGAGTAAATTCTCAACTCTCCCTCTCTTTCCCTATTGTTTCGGTTTCAATGAAGAAGATGAAGGAAGGAAGGAAAAAGAAAATGACTATCCATCTCCCCTCATCTTTATCTAATAGACATGTGTTAAAACCCCACCTAATTCTCTTTTTAACATGCAAACTCTATGTTTAATGAACCATTCATTTTAGTCACTATAATTGAGTGTTTTTCTTTTTAAGTCTCACAATTAACTCCATTCTTCCATTCGATTAGGACACAATTTAACTAGCTAATAAATTTAAATAGTGGTAACAATTTCTAGTCCCGGTTTAGGGATATCACAAAAATTTTATAGGCTACTTGGATCAACCTTGTGGCAACTCAACCGACTTATGTATGTTTTCATTGTCCCTTAAACAAGGAAATCCCACCTACTATACGGACGGTGGTAGATATCTACCTTAGGGTGCAGCCGGCTCTATCAAACTAGAGACGTGAAACACCCTAATCCATACTTAACAAAAGGCCGAGTCTAGGTGTTCAAAGATAACAAGCAACCACTAACTTAGAGAACACGTTAGTGTTCGGTCAAACCAAAACCATTAACTCAAGGAGTAAGTCACAATACGATCTACCAAAATAGGCTATACAAAATTTGAACCAAAATGAGGCAAACAATACCATCATCCAAACATGATTAGCAATACACATTTTTACTCATTTGAACTATACTTTAAAACACTTTCAAATATTACGCTATTTCGCATGTTACTAAATTTACAATTTGGCAGCTAAACTAATTAGTGATAAGAATTATGATGTTGATTAATTCTCACAAGTAACCATTTACAAAAGCTTTGATCAACATTTAAGGTAGTTCTATAACTAGATATGAATCCATACAAAAAATAATGACCAAATTCAAGTCTCATATATGATTATAATCACCCTTGCATTATGATACAACTAACCTAATTGTCAATTACTTTCATAATTATAACCTGCATTTCAAGCTTACCAAATAATCTAGTTTCTTTCTAGTAAACATTTCCAACCAAGAATTCGGCACATACCAAAACATTTCAAACATTAACTCAATTACCAAATTCACAAGGTCCAAGATTACAACTAAAATTCTAAGCACATTTTAAGTAAATCAACCAATTCATAACCACATTTCAAGCACGTTAAAGAACTACAACCAAATCAGAAATCATATACTTTCGATCTAACATCTATCTCTTATATCATGAATATCATTCATTCAAACCAACATGGATTCATCCATTCAATAACCTACTATGATAGATTTACAAACCTTGAGCGGGTTTAGGTTTTACATGCCAAAATATTATGGAAACTTAGGCATATATATACAATCACTAAGGTGCCACCAGCCTAGGAGTTAGAACAAGGTAACATAACACACTTTCAATGAGGCCTTGTGACTTGATTAAACTCCCCAAAAGCGGTAATTCTCTAAAAACTAATATGCAAGGTAGTGAAAGAAAGTCATTAAAATTGAGCTTGGTGAGAAAGTTTAAAGAATCTATAGCAATCCTATAATAGGGTTTCTTTCACTACTCCTATGAATTCCTCTTTCGAGGAAAGCATGGAATGACAACGTAAATATGCCTATTCAAAGAGCATGCTTCAGATATATCCATACATTTAACAAACCAATAAATTTTCTTATCACCCAACCATGTAACTTAGTCTAAGCATAATATTCATATATTCAAGATAAAGGTTCTAATAAAAAGATTTCATATCATTATATATAGCATTGAAACATTAACATTTACTTCCGAGCCTTCATTCGAACTTCATCAATATGCTTAAGGCTTATCTTATTCATCTTAAGTTCATTTCCAAGGTTATTTCGATACAAAACTTCAATTATTATTATTCACAACAAAGAATTGATTCAACATTATCAATATACTAGATTTCTTAACATACAAGTTCTTACTTTTAACAAAATCTTTCAATATCTTTATTCATATTTATTTGACTTTATAGCCTTAAGAATCGAAGTTCCAGTCTAGGTACTCGAGTCCCTAACCAACTGTCGCCAATGAAATATCATTTGGTACTCGCAGTACCAGTCAATCTCTCATATTCTCGCCATGTGAACAACAACTTCCCTCCTACTGTCGCCAAATAGGGACCACTGCCTCGGACCGTAGTCCAACTCGACACTAAGCTCTATTGACTCTATAGCATGCCAACTATACCTAAGACCGACTCGATACCAAGGCTTTATAAATGTCATCTTTATTAAATACCATGATTTCAACTTTTTTTTTCTCATTTATGGCGCATAAATATACATTTACCTCTATGAATTTTAGGATCATACATGCTTGTTCAGATGGCTTTCTAGCCTGAAATTTCACTTCTTAAATCATTTATAACTTGCATTACAGACTATGTATCAAATTATACATACTAGTCAAGCATAGGCATATTTTGCTTCACCAACAACAATCAATCTTGCTAGTTACATAAACATTCAAACCAACATATTCCAAGATGTCCAAAGTACTTGAATTCTTAGCCATGCTATTAATCACATACTCCTATACCAATTTACATCTTTTACTAACAACATACCTGGCATCCATGCTTGCGCATTTAAAACAAGTATTAAATCAATTCAAATCAATCATAACTAGCAAGAAATGCTCATGAAGGTTAATAGCCTTTCCCGAGGCTTTAAACTAACTTACTGCTTTATCCGAGCTACTGTTGGTCCCAAATTACAACACCTTTCTGTCTATCTAAGCCTTGCTCAGTGTTTTTCTAGTATTGAAACAACCTTGAACACCCCTCCCAAACCCTTATAAATGTTTAAACAACTTGGTAAAACATGCACCTTCGAAACAGGGCAGATTTCACCCCCGAAACTCCCCTATTACCTTGTTCACATAATTTAAAATCTAACAACACAATATTTAACCAAACAGTCCTCCAAATACAATGATATATGCATAACAATCCCTCAAACTTTTCCTAACAACAGGGCGGTCCCTAGTTCTCAAATTCACATACGAAACTATTTTCAACTTAAAATCTAGTCACTTCACTGTTTTCAAGTTATCAAGATATCCCAAGTTAGAATCACCAAAATATATTCCTTCAATTACATTCATTCAACTTTTCCATGCAACATTTATCCAAACCTAAATTTCATTTTAATCCCACAACAAGCAGTTTACATGTCATTGTAAGAATTTCTCTATCTTTAATTTCATTTGATTCCATGAAAGAATCGATCCATAAATGAGCTATGTTTTTACAATTTGAGCAATTCTTACTTACTTAAGCACAATTCGAAACCCATATTTCCTATTTTCTATTTGATTCGATATCATATAATTCAATCTAACAATAAGCTCAAGAATCCCCAAGTAAGAAATTATGCACATATTGAATCAAACCAAACAAGGATTGCATAAATCATCCAAGTCCAATGATCAGGCAAATGTGAAAAGGAAAGGGTGTCATACCTTCCTTGATTTCTTACTCAAATTGAGCTCATAGATTCATTCCACTAGCCTATATCCACAAGAGTTCATGAAATTATCACTCTTCTTTCTCTCAAACAATTAGAATTTTCATTGGAAGAAGATGGTTGTTTTCCTTCCATTTAAGCCGTATACCCCTCTCTTCCCTCCACTTATTTCCTTCATCTTATGACACATGGCGAAGCTCTTCAATTATTTAAAATTTAGCATGCAACCATCTCCTTTATTTAGCATTTCGGTTAAGTCATTAAGAAACTAACCACTAAAGTCTCAAATCTTAGATGTTGGTCCTAAGGATAATTAAAGATTTAAATCTTAATTTTAAACACTAATGTAATCAATCAAAGTTCTAATGTAACACTTTATAAACTGAAATTTAGGGTGTTACATTTCCCTCCCCCTTAAAGAAATTTGTACTGGAATTTACCTGAGGGAAAAGATGAGGATATTGCTCCTTCATAATTGACACAGGTTCCCAAGTTGCTTCTTCAACACCATGATTCTTCAAAAGTACCTTGACAAGAGGGACTGATTTGTTACGGAGTCTTTTAACTTCTATATCTAAAACTCGAATTGGTTCTTCTTCATATGACAAATCAGAATTGAGTTCGACATCTTCAGGTTCAAGAACATGTGAAGGGTCGGATCTGTATTTACTTAACATGGACACATGAAACACATTATGAATCCTATCAAATTCCTTGGGAAGAGCCAATCGATAGGCAATGGGACCAATCTTTTCCTTAGCTTCGAATGGTCCAATGAAATGGGGGCTGAGTGTGCCCTTTTTTCTGAATCTGAAAACTTTCTTCCAAGGAGATAGCTTCAAGAACACTTTATCTCCCACATCGAACTAAATGTCCCTTATCTTGAGGTCGGCATAAGCCTTCTACCTATCAAATGTTTTTTTCAAGCGATTGTGAATAACTTGAACCTGATTTTTAGCTTCCTGAAGAAGTTCAAACCCTAAAGCTTTGTTCTCATCCAATTCAGACCAACGTGTTGGTGTTATGGATTTTCTTCCATATAAAGCTTCGAAAGGATCCATTTGAATGGATGACTGATAGCTATTGTTATAAGCAAATTCTGCTAAAGGAAGAGATTTCTCCCAGTTATTTCCAAAGTCTATCACAAAAGCTCGAAACATGTCTTCCAAAATTTGGATTACCATTTCAGATTCTCCATCTAATTAGGGATGGAATGTCATGCTCAAATTTAGCTTAGTTCCTAGGGCCTCTTGTAATGAGCTCCAGAATCTAGAAGTAAATCACGAATCCCTATCTGAAATAATAGAAACAAGAACACCATGCAATAAAATTATCTCTTTAATATACAATCCGGCTAGTTGATGCAAGTTCATGCTCATTCGAACCGATAGGAAGTGAGACGATTTAGAGAATCGGTCAACTATCACCCAAACTGCATCATTCTTTCTTGGTGATAAGGGTAATCCAGTTAGAAAGTCCATACTAATTTGTTCCCATTTCCATTGAGTCTACTCAATAGGCTGTAATATCCCGGTGGGAACTTGATGTTCTACTTTAATTTTCTAACACGGTAAGCATTTAGACACATAATCTGTAATATCTGATTTCATTGGCCACCAATAAACTTCTTTTAAATCTTTGTACATTTTTGACAAATCCGGAAAGTATCAAAAATGGGCTACTATGAGCTTCTCGCAACATTCCTCTTTTCAAATCTTTATCCTTAGAAAAACATACTCTATCTCTGAAATATAGTAAGCCATTAGACTTTAAAGAAAAATTAGAGTCAGTTTCAGACTCGAGCTTAATTAAAACTTCTTGAAGTTCAGGGTCAAAATGCTGGAGTTCCCTAATTCTCGAAATCAACTCTGATTAGATTAGGAGTTCGGCTATTTGCTTGCTCTTTTTGCAACTTAAAATGTGCATTGATTGCAATAGGGGTTGCAACAATAAAAACATTTAAGATATTTGATTCTTAAACTTTCGAATTGGATTGGAAAAGAAGTACTAAAGTTTCGACCTTTTTACCAATTTGAGGTTTGAAAACATAGTGCATCAGCCACCACGTTTGCTTTTCCTGGATGATAATCAATAACCATATCGTAATTCTTAAGCAATACCATCCATCTCCTCTGTCTAAGATTCAATTCCTTTTGTGTCAAAAGATATTTCAGACTTTTATGATCGGTAAACAAATAACATCTTTCTCCAAAAAAGTAGGGCCTCCAAATTTTTTATGCAAACACAACTATAGCTAATTCCAGGTCATGTGTCAGGACTTGGTTTAGTTGTTCGGGTAAGGACTTACTTTAATTGATCAAAACTACGTTGTTGATGTTGTGACCATATAAATGGTTCATCCCTCCTAAGAAGTTTTGTTAAGAGAGTAGCTAACAATGAAAATCCTTTCACAAATCTTCGATAGGAACCAACCAAACCGAGAAAGCTTCTAACTTCACTCATGTTCTTCAAGGGTCTCCAATCGGTGACAGATTGAATTTGTTTGGATCCACCTTTATTCCATTAACCGAAATTACATGACCAAGGAATGACACTTTCGAAAGCCAGAATTCACATTTATCAAACTTGGTATAGATTTGATTATCCCGAAGTGTCTACAACATGACCCATAAGTGATTCAAATGATCCTCTTTACTTTTCAAATAAACAAGGATATCCTCTATAAAAGCTACAACAAATTTATCCAAATAGGACTTGAAAACTCTATTCATAAGATCCATGAATGCTGCCAGAGCATTGGTTAGGCCGAAAGGCATCACTAGGAAATCATAGTTACTATACCGAGTTCAAAAAGTAGTTTTGGGGACATCAGATTCCTTGACTTTCATCTGATAATACCCTAATCATAGGTCGATATTGGAAAATACCGAATAATCCTTCAGTTGATCGAACAAGTAATCAAATCTCGGTAATGGATATTTGTTCATAATAGTAATCTGATTAAACTTTCGGTAATCAATATAGAGCCTCATCGATCCATCTTTCTTCTTTACAAACAAAACCGAGGCTCCCTAAGGAGAGGAACCGGGCCTTATGAATCCTTTATCTTGTAATTCTTGTAGTTGAATCTTCATCTCCTTGAGTTCAATCGGAGCCATTCGGTAAGGTGTGATGGAAATCAGAGCTGACCCCGAAAGGATTTCAATTCCAAACTCAAGTTTCCTTGATAGAGGTAGTCCCAACAATTCCTCAAGAAACACATCAAAAGATTTAGAGACAGTTAAAATGGATTCAGGGGAAGACTTGGTGTCATTGAAATTAGGTATCGCAACAAACACTAAATTGGATTCAATAGGTTTCTTTTCTAACAAGGTTAATGGTTCCTCTCCTAAACCGAGAAGGAACAATATTCTCTCAAAACATTCTACCCAGGCTTGGTGTTTCCCTAGCCAATCTGAGCCCAAAATAAAATCAAATTCCTTAAAGGGTAGGGCTAATAAGTCGACAGTAAAAGGTATGCACCGAATAAACAAATGGTAGTTCTTACATTTTTGATTGACTAACACCTTGTACCTAATGGATTAGTATCAATTAAATTATGGTTGGTAGGTTATGGCTTTAGTTTAAACTTTTCAATTAGAGAAGAACATATAAAAGAATTTGTTGAACCTGAATCAAATAGAGCATATACATGACATTCCTCTAATTGAATTGTACCTGCAATTACATCAGGAGATTCTTCATCTTCACGGCCCCTGACATGATAGATTTGAGTAGGTTCCTGGGACACTTTATGGGTAGCAATCGAACCTGTCCTTTGTTTTTCCCATATTTTCTAGGTTGCGCTTGCTTGGGTCCCTTCCCCTTTATTGACTAGAGTTGGCTCGAGCCCTTAGATATATGGGAGGGTAGTTTATTCGGGTTCTGAGGACAATTCTTAATGAAATATGTTGTTTCTCCACTCAAGAAGCAGGCACTTGATTATTTCATGCACTGACCCAGGGGATGCTGCTAACAGTTAGTACAAAAAGGGTTCTAATATTCTCTTATCGTATTCCTAGTCCTGTTGATAGATATCGAAGGTGTAGGTGTTCTGGTCACTAACTGATGATTGGGTATAAAGTTACCCCTCGTGAGTTATTGTAACACCCCCACCCGCTTTAGTAGTAAACCGGTTGAGGAGCGTTACAGGGAACACTAGAAACACGAACAATTTAAAAATTTTCAAACTCGTCGCTATTTGACAAGTTGAGTGACTAGCAAGCAAGCAACTTGAGCAATCACGTTTGATCATACAAGCAAGAACATGACTCAATCCAATTATATGAGTTACTTAACTAGCAAGTAACATAAGCATGCATGTCTTATCAACAAACTAGCACACATTTGTTTCTTTAATTATTACCACTTTAGTTTACCATTAGCATTTTCATTAAGGTTTATCAATTAACATTCAAATAACATAACAAACAATTATGTTTATTTTATTCCAAGTTCCTATATATGCAGCTAACATTTCATCATACAATCATGGATATATATTCCGTACTCATTATAGGCCTTCATTCGAGTGGTTACCTTCAAGATTCATTCAAGGCTAGTTACTACTTGATTAAATGATCATACATGAGAGGTATTTGAATAAAACACTTAAACTAAAAGTATTGATATCATCCTTGTTTATCCTAGGTGAGCAGAGAACTAGCAAGGCACATAGACATCACATTCAATTACACAAGCATGGACAAGTTCTTATTCCTTATAAGTTACCACTTTAATTATTCACTTTCGAATCTAAGTTCATGTGATCATATCAATCGAATAGCTTAGCTAGACTAGCATGTGTTCATTTTAACTCAATTTCATCACGTTTCATTCAAGACATGTAACCAATTCATGTAGGTTTGACTAAGAATAATCATGTGTACATATATTCAAACATCTCTATTCAAGCATGTAAGGATTCATTCCTTACCATTCAGCAACTATAATTCTCAAGCACACCATGAATCACTTGTATCATTCAATCTCAATTATGCGTTGCTCATATATCTTATAGAAATAGTTAACAAGGTTGTAATGGTATTCTCAATTCATACTAATTAGACATGGTTATGTAGGTTATTATATTCCAGACTTGCAATATTCATGTAGATCCAACTAACAAGTTCATTTAGTGTAAACATTCGAATCATAGTCTTACAGAACATTAGAGGTCGAATCATATTTATATTCCAGCTTCCAAACATACAAAATGCATGAACTAGCCTTAGCTATAAACAAGACTAGGTGCCACCAACAACTAGGAGTAATACAAAACAAGTATGGATTCATACTCAAGCTCCACTTGTGTCCTACTTCAGGCTCAAGAAATCTAACTTCAGGATCAAGAAAGTGTTTAGAACACCTAACCTGTTGGTTGGGAAGAAAGGAAACAAGAGTGATAAGTACAATTTGTACTTAATGAGGTAGCATATAGATTTAATCAATTCTTGAATCAAGTCTTAATTAATCAAGTAGACCTAATAAGGTTAATAGTATTTCAAGTAGAAGCAAAATCATGAAATCATGTATTATCATACTTAAGGCATTCGATCATCAAGACAATCATAGCAAGTAAGTGTCAAGTATCCACATTGTCAAGTAAATCAAGTAGCATGACAAGCTTATCAAGTTATCCAATTTATAGTTCCATTCGAATAGTGATCAAGCATAACAAGCATGTATCAAATATACCAAATTTACAAGTCAAACAACAAGTATTTCATTGCATTCGTGACAAGTAACAAGCCTTAAATGACTTATATCTCAAGTATCAAACATTACATAGCATATGTATCAAGTACAAACATTTCATTGTTCATATATCAAATAACAAGCTTTACATATCATGTACAATTATATCAATTGTACAAGTATACAATTCAAGTAACATGTTAGCCTTAAGCCTTATTTATTGCTTGTTTACTTTCCTTAGTTTTAAGTCTTATTACTTAGCTATCCATTATACATGTTTATACATTTTTTTTATCATCACAAACAGTCCATAATATTCATGTATAATTAAAACAGTCCATGTAACTTGTACGTACCATTTTATCATCACAAAACAGTCCCTAATGTTCATACATATTCAAAACAGTCCATGTAACTTGTATTTACCATTTTATCATCACAAAACAGTCCCTAATGTTCATACATAGTCAAAACAGTCCATGTAACTTGTATTTACCATTTTATCATCGCAAAACGGTCCCTAATGTTCATACATAGTCACAACAGTCTATGTGACTTGTATACAAAATTTTATCATCACAAAACAGTCCCTAATGTTCATACATAGTCAAAACAGTCTATGTAACTTGTATTTACCATTTTATCATCACAAAACAGTCCCTAATGTTCATACATAGTCAAAACAGTCCATGTAACTTGTATTTACCATTTTATCATCGCAAAACAGTCCCTAATGTTCATACATAGTCAAAACAGTCCATGTAACTTGTATTTACCTTTTTATCATCACAAAATAGTCATTAATTGCATGTACAAGTTGTACATGGAAACATGTATACAAGTACTAGGCAAGACAAGCAAGACAATCATACAATCCATTCAACCAAGAATCATGTACACAAGTAACTTAAACTTCAAGTAACAAGCAATCCGGGTAAACATAGCCATCATGTTATGCAAGTAATTTCAAGTATACAAGTCAAGTGATCCGAGTAGCAAGTTACAGGAATTTCAAGAATCAAGTAGTTAAAGTAGCAAGTATTTCCAAGTATAAAGCAAGCTTTATGCTTCAAATATTTCTTGTTTTGTTTACTTTAGTTTATGACTTTGATAATTCTTGTTTACTTTCTTTAATTCGAGCTTTTGGTATATAGATATATTTTACTTGTTTGCCTTGGATCACATTTGGCTATGAGTGACATTGGTCCGTGTTTGACCATAAAGGTCCAAGAATCCTATACTTCTCACTATCCAACCAACTATCGCCGATCTCTGTACTGCTCCCCCATTACCGTAGTCCCAAGAATACCAAGCATCATACCAATGTATCCAAGGACTTCCATTTAAGGCAACTTAAGTCTTTTAAATCTTTAACTTTCATTAAAGGATATCTTGTGGCACAAGAGTTCTCATTTTACTTTAAAGCTTGTTGTTGTTTCTTGTTTTTATGCTTTCATGTTCAAGTTAAGATAATTGTGTTCAAGAATCACATTCAAGCAAGTTATAGCAATATCATGCTTAGCCCTTAGGCTAGTTGAGCCTTAGCTCCTCAATTCACTTTTTATCTTACCATTCAAGCAAGTATTCGATTATATGCCCTTAGGCAACAAGCAATGTCTTTATTCCATGGTTCAATTCATACTATTGACACATACATCATAGAGTATTATCAAGCCAACATTCAAATACAATCTTAGCATACTCAATTCAAGAAATTTAACATGTATAAACATTATACATACTTCACAAGTCAAGTAACATATGCTAATTCAAGCAAGCCATTTCGAATACATGCCATCTTCAGCATCAAGCAAGTCAAGTACATCACAATCAAGGTGCAAGGATCAAGAAATGCCTTATAATTCATGAATCACATCTTGCAATGTTACACCATTGAGAACATATAAGCAAGCATTCACATAACCATCTTATTCATCAAGTAAGCATTTAGCATACACTACCTTAAACATCAAGTAGGCATTTGAATGAATAGCATTCAAGACACAAAGATCACACATCATATATCATGGAACTACATATATATGCTACTATTCGAATAGCCACATTCAAGAACAAGAATTCACACTTGTGTTTTCACTTTTCTTTTTGGTTATCTAGTCAACTTTCATGCTTTTATTCACTTACAAGTTTAGCTTAGCCAATATTCCCTTTATGTGCATGATCAAGCCTATATTAAGTCTATTTAAACAATACAAGGATGGCAAGTAATTTAAGCATGTATATTTTGTTAGGACCTAAGTCATAACCCTACAAAACTACACTCACAATACTCCAAGCTTAGCTAGTCTTGGATCCATGTCCCTTTTTTCTTAGCTTTAGGATGTTCCACCCTTTCCTCTTCCACCAAGTTCACTCCTGGTTCTAACACATTACACAAGTAAATACATATGTCAAAATAAGCTCCCATATTCATTCAACCATATCAACTTTACCAGTACTTAACATACATGAATCTGGCAGCATATTCATTTTATTAGATTAACATACATGACTTCAATTGTTTATTTTTCTATTCATGTAAAATAGGGAAGTAACCACTGTCCCAAAACTGTTACCAAACAGTTTACCAAACTGTAAACAAAACAGTCTCAAATTACCTAGGCTGCTACTGCCAGACAGCTTGTACACTACTCACTTAAACATGCATAACTTTTATTTTGTACGTTGGAATTTCAATTAGTTTACACTGTTAGAAAGCTTATTTAATCCTGTTTCTAATAATATAGACTTTACATTTTAATTCTTTGTCATTTAGTACATTTTTTAGTTCAAAGATAGGGGAATTGCAATTCGGGATAGGTTGCATTGTCCAGAGGTTTTCATTTCCACATTCCAGCTCACAATCCAGAATTCAATTCTGTTTTCTCCTAATGAAAATAGACATATTAAAGTATCATCTACCAAATTTTCAGCCTTAAATTCCATGTATACAATTTATGGTGAGTTTTTCTAAGTTGCTGCCCAGAATAGAGTATTTTAGGCAGATTACACTAGGTCACATTTTAGTCTCTTTAATCACTTATACAATGTTCCTACATGGCCTTTCTATATACACACTTGTTCATACAATTCCTAGGCAGTCAAATTCATCTATTAATATGCGTAAAATAGATTTTTACACACAATTAAGCATGTTCATACTTATTTCCAGCAACATGTTTATTCTTTCTAGCAACTAGCAAATATACACATATGAACTATGATTATCATCTAAAATTTCGAGCAATGAATTCAACATTTGGAACATGTATACATTCAATTCTTGTTACGAATCTCATAAGTTAACCAATTAAGCCTATGTACAAATCAATTTAACCATAATCTCAAACAGCAAGTTCATTTATGTATACATTCCGAATCAAACAATTAAAACATCACCTAATCAGAAATTCCAGCATATAATCGATGGAGAAGCAAGTTGTTAACTTACTCAATCTTGAATTCTAACTCAAATTTTTTCCTAACCGAAGCTTAATCCATGGATAGCAAGCTTCCTCACTCAAGAATCCTCTTCTCTCTCTAAAGTTTTGAATTGGTTTGGTAACTAAGCATGAGGAAGAAGATGACTTCCTTTACTTTAGTGGCTGAATAATTCATGATAAATGGACATGTGTAATGTCCACTAGAGTCTTTTAATCTATCATGCACTCATTTAGTTTTAGGATTCATTCAAGTCCTTTTGAGTTCGGCTCTCTATTTGTCCATCATTTATATTTTAGTCCTTGATTAGTTTCTAATTAATCTCTTTTCATTTAATTTGTTCATAATTAAATCTCTAAGTTTCCATTCAATTAGGCATGACTTTATTAACTAGACTACTAAATAGGAGTACCAATTCTAGTCCCGGTTTAGGGTGTTACAGTTATTGTTATTGGAAAAATTCCCTCCATGTTGTTTTTGTTTCTTGTTCTGCCAAAATGGTTTACGATCATCCCTAAATCTTTTATCGCTCCGAGAGTGATTCCCTTTTCACTTTTTGAGGCTTTCATCTTGGCTTCGGTGGCTATGACCCGGTTGACTAATTCTTGAAAATCAGTGATTCCAAGAGCCATGAACATAGGTCCTAGTTCATCGTTAAGCCCATCAATGAACATCCTACACTTATCTTCTTTCTTCTTAATGAATTCTGAGTTATATTTGCAATACTTGCAAAACTCTCTAACATATTCTTCAATTGATTTACCCCCTAGTCTCAAGTACAAGAAACTTCTTCTACGTTCAGCTAGATATTGCTCACTAATATACTTCTTCCAAAATTCCTTGAGAAAGAATTCCCAAGTGACTGAATTTGCTGAAGCCGTAAGGGTCATAGTTTCCCACCAACTAAGTGCTTCATCTACAAGAAGGGCTACAAGACATTCCGATTTATGATCGTCTGAGCATTGTAATTATTTGGTAAAGGGTTATGGTACTGGATTCTATCCATAATTCAGCTTCTTTCGGCTTTTTCTCACTAGCTCCGATGAACGTATAAGCATTAAGTTGATCTAGCTTATCATTTAGGGCTCTTGCAGGTGCCACTACCGGAGGATTAGGAGGAATTGGTATGCTTTCCTCATCGAGACAATTAGTTGGTCAAACATTTCTTTCATGCTGGAAAAGCACTCCCGTTGAACATGATGGATTGTAGGAGCTTCTTGCTGAACCTCAACAGGTTCATCATTCTTTTGGGGTTCTTTTTGGTTTTGATTCATTCTAACACTTCTTCTTTCCGTATAGGAACCAGTCGGGCTTTCATTATCTTTACCCAACCGCCTTTATGACATTCTAATAAAAAGGAGCTTAATCAGACATAAGTCACAATACACATTCATATAACTCCTAGGTGTCACCTAATAAACAACTATAATGCAATGCACGTAACATTCCCTTAGAATCGAACAACCTTAGCTTTGATACCAAAAGGAAACACCCTAAATTGGGCTTACCAGAAGACTGAGTCTAGGTGTTCAAAGATAACAAACAAACCCTAACTTAGAGAACAAGTTAGTGTTCGGTCAAACCAAAACCATTAACTCAAGGAGTAAGTCACAATTTGATCTACCAAAACAGGCTATACAAAATTCGAACCAAAATGAGGCAAACAATCTCATCACCCAAACATGATTAGCAATACACATTCTTACTAATTTGAATTATACTTTAAAACACTTTCAAATATTATGCTATTTCGCATGTTACTAAATTTACAATTTGCCAGCTAAACTAATTAGTGATAAGAATTATGAAGTTGATTAATTCTCACAAGTAACCATGTGCAAAAGCTTTGGTCAACATTTAAGGTAGTTCTATAACTAGATATGAATCCATTCGAACAACAATGACCAAATTCAAGTATCATCTAAGATTAAAATCACCCTTGCTTTATGATATAACTAACCGAATTGTTAATTACTTTCATAATTATAACATGCATTTCAAGTTTCCCCAAATAATCTAGTTTCTTTATAGAAAACACTTCCAACCAAGAATTTGTCACATACCAAAACATTTCAAACATTAACTCAATTACCAAATTGACAAGGTTCAAGATTACAACTAAAATTCTAAGCACATTTTAAGTAGATCAACCAATTCATAACCACATTACAAGCATGTTAGAGAACTAGAACCAAATTAGAAATAATATACTTTCGATCTAACATCCATCTCCTATATCATGACTATCATTCATTCATACCAACAGGCACTCATCCATTCAACAACCTACCATAATAGATTTACAAACCTAGAACAGGTTTAGGTTTTACATGCCAAAATATTATGGAAACTTAGGCATATATATACAATAACTAAGGTTCCACCATCCTAAGAGTTAGAACAAGGTAACATAACATAGATTCAGTGAGGCCTTGTGACTTGTATAAGCTCCCCAAAAGTGGTAATTATCCAAAAACTAATATGTAAGGTAGTGAAAGAAAGTCATTAAGCATGAGCTTAGTGTGAGAGTTTAAAGCATCTATAGCAATCCTATAATAGCGTTTCTTTCACTACACTTATGAGTTCCTCTTTCGAGGCAAGCATGGAATGATAAGGTAAACATGCCTATTCAAATAGCATGCTTCGGATATATCCATACATTTAACAAACCAAGAAATTTTCTTATCAACCAAACATGTAACAAATCAAGTTTCATTTAGTCTAAGCATAATATTCATATATTCAAGATAAAAATTCTAAGAATAAGATTTTATATATTTATATATAGAGTTGAAACATGAACATTTACTTCTGAGCCTTCATTCGAACTTCATCAATATGCTTAAGGCTTATCTCATTCATCTTAAGTTCATTTCCAAGGTCATTTCGATGTAAAATTTCAATTATTATTATTCATAACAAAGAATTGATTCAACATTATCAATATACTAGATTTCTTAACATACAAGTTATTACTTTTGACAAAATCTTTCAATATCGTCATTCATATTTATTTAACTTTATAGCCTTGAGAATTGAAGTTCCAGTCTAGGTACCCGAGTCCCAACCAACTGTCGCCCATGAAATATCATTTGCTACTGGTAGCTCTAGCCAAGTGACAACAACTTCCCACCTACTATCGCCAAATAGGGACCATTGTCCCAAACCGTAATCCAACCTGAAACTGAGCTCTATGACTCTATGGCATGCCAATTATACCCAAGACCGACTCGAGACCAAGGCTTTATAAATGTCATCTTTATTAAATACCAAGATTTCAACCTTTTCTCACATTTACGGCGCATAAATATACATTCACCTCTGCGAATTTCATGTATCATACATGCTTGTTCAAATGGCTTTCTAGCATGGAATTTCAGTTGTTAATTCATTTATAACTTGCATTACACGCTATGCATCAAAGTATACATACTAGTCAAGAATAGGCATATTTTGCTTCACCAACAACAGTCAATCATGTTAGTTACATAAACATTCCAACCAACATAGTTCAAGATGTCTAAAGTACTTAAATTCTTAGCCATGCTATTAATCACATACTCCTATACCAATTTACATCTTTTACTAACAACATACCTGGCATCCATGCTTGCGCATTTAAAACAAGTATTAAATCAATTCAAATTAATCGTATCTAGCAAGAAATGCTAGGGAAGGTTATTAGCCTTTCCCGAGGCTTTAAACTAACTTATTGGTTTATCTAAACTATTGTTGGTCTCGAATTACAAATCCCTTTCTATCTATCTAAGTCTTGCTCAGTGTTAGTTCTTTTCCCTTCACAATCTTCTTCGTCTAAAACAATAAGTTGTACATTTCATCAGGACAATTCCAACCATCACTAATTCATACACACACTTAGATCTTAACATTCAAGTACGAATTCAAAATAGACCAATTTCATACATTTCTTAACTACATGATTAAGGAAATTGTTCTAGTATTGAAACATCCTTGAACACCCTTCCCAAACCCTTATAAATGTTTAAACAACTTGGAACATTATGCACCTTCGAAATAGGGCAGATTTCACCCTTGAAACTGCCTTGTTACCTTGTTCACATAATTTAAAATCTAACAACACAATATTTAAGCAAAATAGTCCCAAAACTTTGTATAACAGTCCTCTAAATACAATGATATAGGCAGAACAATCCCTCAAACTGTTCCTAACAAAAAGGCAGTCCCGAGTTCTCAAATTCAAATACGAAAACTGTTTTCAACTTAAAATCATTTCACTTCATTGTTTTCAAGTTATCAAGACAACCCAAGTTATAATCACCAAAATATATTCTTTCAATTACATCCATTCAACTTTTCCATGCAACATATATCCAAACCTTAATTTCATTTTAATCCCACAACAAGCAGTTTACATATCATTGTAAGAATTTCTCTATCTTTAATTTCATTTGATTCCATGAAAGAATCGATCCATAAATGAGCTATGTTTTTACAATTTGAGCAATTCTTACTTACTTAAGCACAATTTGAAACCCACGTTTCCTATTGTCTATTTGATTCTATATCATATAATTCAATCTAACAACAAGCTCAAGAATCCCCAAGTAAGAAATTATGCACATATTGAACCGAACCAAACAAGGATTGCATAAATCATCCAAGTCCAATGATCAGACAAATGTGAAAAGGAAAGGGTGTGTCACACCTTCCTTGAATTGTTACTGAAATTGAGCTCAAACATTCATTCCACTAGCCTAGATCCACAAGAGTTCATGAAATTCTCATTATTCTTTCTCTCAAACAATCGGAATTTTCATTGGAAGAAGATGGTTATTTTCATTTCATTTAATCTGTATACCCCTCTCTCCCCTCCACTTATTTCCTTCATCTTATGACACATGGACAAGCTCTTCAATTATTTAAAATTTAGCATGCAACCATCTCCTTTGTTTAGCATTTCCGTTAAGTCATCAAGAAACTAGCCACTCAAGTCTTAAATCTTAGATTTTGGTCCTAAGGATAATTAAAGATTTAAATCTTCATTTTAAGCACTAATGCAATCAATCAAGGTTCAAATATAACACTTTATTAACTGAAATTTGGGGTGTTACAAGATGCTACCGTGCATTTACGTAAATATCTTTAATAGAGGTCGTAGATCTTGTTTAGGAACCTTCTCCCTCTCAATATTTTAAAAAGAATTTTAAGTTTCTTACGGTAGTATCCATGCATGATCAAAGCTCGATAAATCTTAGTGGGATCTAAATGACCGACGTTTATCTTCAATCATTCATCCACCATAAATAACATGCATAATATAATAAAGGGAAAACTACGTATTTAGTACCTCAGCTATGCTCGCGTTATTGTTTTGGCGCCCAACTATTATTTTTGGCAAAATAATACGTAACGTTATGTTTTTGTTCTGTTTTTGGCACCCCGCCGTTAAAAACTAACGAAGATGATGATGTGGCTTGGTATAATCAGAATTTTAGTTTAAAACACTTATATTTATATTATGAATTTAATCTAAAATTCATCAATTTAAAACATCAGCTTAATGTTGGGATAAAACATCAACTTAATTTTGATAGAATTTTGTCTCATCCTTTTCCCACCCTCATGTTCTTCCTAGTATACTAATCGTGGAGTCTGAGTCCTGCAATGGATGCCAGATTATCCCCTCATTGATCTGTAAATCTTAAAGTTTTGATTATCCCTAGCGTGTTTTTAAACTCTAAAACCCAAAAAAGTGTTAGTGTGGAAGAAGAAGAAAAATGAGGAATTTACAATATTAATCTAAAAATTAAAACAATGTCTAAATTAATAGAATTCTAGACTAAATTGATAAATTGTATGAGATATTGTGCTAAAAATATTATTAACCCAAGCCATGTCACCATTTTTTGTTAATTTGAAAAGGTAGAGGTACCAAAACAAATCAAAAACGTAATACGAGGTATTTTTTTGCAAAAAATAATAGTTGAGCAACCACAATAGTAACACAGATATATTTAGGGTACAAAATATTTAGTTGTCCCTAAAATAAAAAACTCAGCCATGAATTACATGGTTTTGTCCTAGAAAGATAGAAAAAATTGAAAATAGATTACAAAGTCCACCCAAAGCATACTTTTGGTCTTGAACCTCCTTGTATATGGATCATATCTTCATGAATTATCACAAGCTTCACACGAATATTGTCTTAATTCAGCAAATTAATTTCAAGGAATTTAATTTTTCTTGAAAAACCTTAGTTCACAAGGCTTAGTTTAAATCCAAAATGTTCAATTTTCATTCGATTTAGCGTATTTTCTAAATTTGTATCTTCCATGATGTTCAAAACACTAATTATGTGAGGAATCTATAATTTCACATCAAATGGAGTTCATATAAGCATCTAAATCAATAATCAAAATTTGCCCTAAAACCCTTGCGTCAATGCCGTTTTACATTCTAGAATTCTTATGGATATCGTTTTTGAAATTCCACTTTACCATGATGTTCAAAATAGTGAAGCTATTAAAATTCTATAAATTTTCATTAAATGGATTTTATTTACTAAGTCAAATCAAGAAAACAGAAATTCTAGGTTATCATAGGGTTCTTGTTAGATTTTTCATAACCCATGTATATGACTTTGTTTTCGAAACATGCTTTCACCATGATGTTTAGAATATCGAATTTATTAGAATTTCAAAGATTCACATCGAAAAAATATCGATTGCCAGGTCAAAACATGATTTGAAAAAATCACATGGTACCCTATGAGCATGTTGAAAATCACCTACTTGTGCCTTGATCTTCTTGATACTATTATTTACAAAGTTCTCTGTTCGTTTCTAGCACACATAGATTTCTAAATTGAAAAGCCTACACTGAGATTATAGCCTACAGTCTAATTACACATCTAAAATATGCTAAATGCAATTTTTATAATTCTAGGAACCAAACCCATGGCAATAACATGTAAAACATAAAATTCATTTATACATGCTTTCATATAGTCATATAAACATATAAACCCTAGGATGACACTCTCTATCGATTTGAATCCATACATAGAATACAAAGAAAAAATTAGGAAGAGTTATGTATTAGATTAATGTCACGGCCCACGAGTAAGCAACCGAGACACATGGACAACGAGCTGCTCAAGGCATTTTTTGCAAAATCTTGGGCTTGCCTAGAAGATACCTGATTTGGCCTGGCCATTGGAGACTCAGAGAAGGCCTGGTCACATTGAAGCTTGAAATTCAATAGATGGCATACTATCAAGGAACATTCCAACGGAAAGGAATATCTAGCATTGTGAACATCCATGTGAATGCAAAACTAAGGAAAATATTCTCTTAACTCATCAAAAGATTTATTTTCCATTCATATATTGCCATGATATTACTTGACTTCAGGTACATATTAGTCATGCATTTGCATCTAGGAGTTGAGGAAAGTATAGTTTTTATTGGTGTTTTCTCGTCGTGGAATGCAGGATCGACATGATTGGAGCAAGTGGACAGAGGAAGGAAATGCTGAGTGTAGTTGGCAAATGCCAAGCTTGGTTCGCAATAGTAGTGAGTAGAATGTCAAGCTTGGTTGGCAAGAGCATAATGCTAAGCTCGGTTCACAAAATAAGAGTGAAGAATGCCAAGCTTGGATGGAAAAATCAGTGAGCAAAATGCCAAGCTTGGTTGGCAAGAGTAGAAGTCCAAGCTCGGTTGGCAAAATAAGGGAGAAGAATGCCAAGCTTGTTTGGCGAAATCAGTGAGCAAAATGCCAAGCTTGGTTGGCAAGAGCAGAAAGCCAAGATCGATTGGCAAAATAAGGGAGAAGAATGGCAAGCTTGGTTGGAAAAGAATGAAGGACTATGGTGACAGCCCTAGTCACTATAACGTGTGGATGTCGCATCCAAAGAGTGCAGCATCAGAAATTCAGGACTCAACCTAACCCTAATTAGGGCTCGTAGTGTCTATATAAAGGAATTCAAGAATGAGCCAAAGAGGGGCTAGAGCAACGAAGAGAAGAGAAGGGTAGAAGCAACCTTGGCAGATTTGCCGAGGGCTCTGGATCTATTGATGGGCTACGTCAAAAGAATTCATCCTTTGTTTCTTATCTCTTGAATTTATTTATAGTTTTTGTGATGATAAATCAAAACGATGATTTGTTATTGGTGTAACATCCCCTTCCTGTTTTGGTAGAGAACCAGGTCGGATAATGTTACCATAAACTTATTCAGGGGTCGGAAGATAGAATAAATGTTCATAATATTTTATTAGCCAGTCTCAAAGCTTATCAAACCTATTCGTTACTAGTTGTATTAGAATCGGGGTCAATTTTAAACTTTTTCAACTTAGGGACTAAATCGTAAACCGTACAAATTAGCAACCTTAATTCAGATTATTTATTACCAACTTGTAATTAAACTTGCCAATTATTGATCTTTGAAGTTTCGTTATTATCGATATCGTTAAACTGATCGATTAGACCATTGAGTTATTAGTTACCAATTTGTAAAATGTCCGAATTCTATTTTAAGCCTTATAACAGATTCAACTAACACCATATCGATACACTAAATGCCTTATCGATACACTAAGCATAATTTTAGAATTCTAGATTTACGGGTTGACAAACCTGTACCGATACAGCTAAGCCCATATCGATACCGGTTGATCGCGTTGACCCCGTACCGATACGCTCTAAATCGTATCGATACCATTTTCCAAACCAAATTCTAGTGACCAAAATCTGTACCGATACGCCCTACTTCATTAAGCCAATTTATACCTATCCGTACTGATACGCCATCAACCGTATCGATACGCATTGACCTATAATGACAAAAATTTGTTGGTTTTAATTTGAATTACACAACCAAACGTTAATGAAATTTTATCAAACTTTACCAGTAATCTTAAAAACTATATTTCTAATCTCATGTCAAATTTTAGAGCATTTCGAATCCATTTTCTAAGATTTTACCAATTAATGCATTTAAGCTCATTTTAACTAGGTTACCAACCCCAAAATATACCATATTACACATACATCACTTAGGCTATCTTAGGCTTATACAAACATATCAAAATAGGTCATTTCAACACGTCTAGACCTTATGCCACCTTACTAGGAGTTCAGAAATGGAAGTAAACATACATATGGTAACATGGGTGACTTGTAACCGTAGATTACACGATCAGAGCTCGGAATACTTCAAGGTCCTAAAATGCATGAGACACACACACATGTTAGGCTTATTTAGCCTACTGAGGTAGTCATAACAAGCGTAAAGTGATAAAGTGACATGAATAACATACTATGATAATGAACAACATATTGTCATACTTAAATATCATAATTACATTATTAATCACATAAGTCTCATGCTTAAGTCATTAATCATATCCTCACATAAACATAGCATAATTCAACACATATCAATTCCCTTGGATATAGTAACAAATAGATACACGGATTCCCCTTTACACCAATATATATATTGCAAAATAGGCTGTAGCCTTGAGCTGTAGCTCTTAATACGTCTCTTACACAATCCATCCTTATCTCCCCCATATATAGAACGTAGCCCCGAACTGTAGTCCACCCTTACTTATACGAGCTCAAACAATAATATGGCATGCCAATGGTATCCAAAACTCACAAATGTATAGGGTTCACATAGATTATTATATTTTCTTACCTTTGTGCCTGTAGGCCATAACATATCGGAAACAAAAGTGAGCCATAGCTCCATAGCATATCATCGTACAAGTGTGCATTGAATCATCACATAGCCATAGTAATTTCACATAAGATAAAACAGTTGTTCATATTTCAACATATCATTTTCATAGTTCATTCATACTGGGTCATATGTCACATGGATATCCATAACCATATTAAAATGACACCAGGGCTTACCCAACCTTATCGTTCCAATTTATAGCCGATTGCTCTACTTGAGCTTTGACACTATGCATAGCGAATCATAATGATGCAATGGGACGGCACTGAGCCTATCCCTTGCCACGACTACAATCACCTTGATTACAAGGCTTCTCGAATCGAAATTCTGATGTGCCTAGATTCCTTCAGGGATGACAATGAGTCCTTTTCCAACACTTGAACTAGCACAAATTAAGGGTCATATTAGAGTTTAAATTTTAGAATTAAACTCCAACTAATATTAGAGTCCTCAAATCGAATGAGGGCTTTTGCTTACTGAGTTATGAGCTTTCAAAAAAATTATTGAACTTGAACAAAGATCGAAGATTGCATCGAGCTGCTAGCTTAGCTTGGAGGTTGAAGATGGAAATGTAGGAGCTTGCTTAATGGAAGACAAGGTGTTTGGTTTGCTTTTGGGAGTTTAGAAGGTGAAAAGATGAGAGCCTCACCGCCCATTTAAGAAAGCCAAGGACTTTGGTCTATCCCCACCGCCACAAGGTCCAATAGAATGCTTTCTTATGTCCAAAGGTAAGCTTTTCTTACTAATTCTTTTCAACTCATGACTCTTTTAGGATTTTAAGGCATTTGGTGGCTATCCATCTTTTTATCTAAAGCAAATTACGTGGGGGATGAGGCAAGCTAAGAGGTAAGTAAGCTACTTGCTTACTTTTTTTCAACTTTTGACTTTGAATATATTCAACACAGGGACCCGCATCGATACGCTCGTGACCGTATCGATATGCTCATGCCTAAACAGATAAGTTAATTATTGGCAGCTGGGCCGTATCGATACTAGCTTGACCGTATCGATACGCCTAGCTCAAAATTTGCATTTTGGCTTTGAATTTTATACAAGGGTACAATGGTCATTCATTACAGCATTTTACATATCGGATTCGAAACTTCCAATCACTGGAACCTAATTTCGACTAGGCCAGTTTTTGTTCTGTGACAACTATCCCCCTTAAGAAAATTCATCCTCGAATTTTCACCCTAAGAAATGAGATGAGGGTACTGCTTTTGTATAGTTCTTTCAGGTTCCCACGTTGCCTCTTTAGCAAAATGACTTCTCCACAAAACTTCCACTAAGGGTACAAACTTGTTACGAAGCCATTTAACTTCTTGAGCAACGATCTGTACAGGTTCTTCCTTGTATGTTAGATTGGACTGGATCTCTATAGACTCCGGCTCGATCACGTGGGAGGGATCTGACTGGTACTTGTATAACATAGATACGTAGAAGACATTTTGAATCTAACTTAATTCCTTGAGAAGAGCTAATCAGTATGCTACCGGGCTAACTCTTTCAGTCACATCGAACAGGCCAATGAAACGAGGGCTTAACTTCCCCTTTTTGCCGAAACGAAGGATCTTCTTCCATGAACATACTTTAAGGAAGGCCCTCTCACAAACCTCGTATTGAATATCTCTTATTTTTAAATCAACATATGATTTCTGTCGATCGAAGGCAACCTTAAGCCGATCACGGATAATGGTTGTCATTTCTTAGATTTCCTGAAGTAAGTCAGGACCTAGCATCTTGCCTTCACCAAGTTCGGTCCAGCAAAGAGGAGTTCTATATCTCCGTCCATATAAAGCTTCGTACGGGGCAATTCAAATTGAAGCTTGGTAACTATTGTTGTACGCGAACTCGACTAAAGGAAGGATTTCTCCAATGTACTCCTAAAGTCGATGACACGAGCTCAGAGCATATCTTCCAGAATTTGAGTATCTCTCTCAGATTGGACATCGGTTTGAGGATGGAAAGCAATGCTTAGGTGCACTCGCATTCCTAAGGCCTCGTGTAAGTCTTCCAAAATTGAGCTGCGAATTGAGGGTCACGATTGGAGATAATAGACACAGGGACTCCATGTAACCGAATGACTTCACGGATATACAACTCTACGAGCTTAGGCAAACTGAAATCCATTCTCACTGGAAGGAAATGAGTGGACTTAGTAAATCGATCTACAATGACCTAAACAACATCATTTTTTTCAGTGTCATAGGTAGGCCACTTACAAAGTCCATTGTAATACGCTTCCATTTTCACTATCGAAGCTCCATAGGCTACAGAAGACCAGTAGGCACCTTGTGCTCGGCTTTGAGTTGTTGGCAGGTCAAACACCTTGCCACGAAGTCTATGATCTCATTCTTCATTCCATACCACCAATACAGCCCCTTTAGATCCTAGTACATTTTAATAGCTCTTGGGTGAATAGAAAAAAGGGCTAGAATGAGCTTCACTTAGAATCTGATTTCGAAGATCATTATCATCGGTCACACAGACACAGTTGCGGAAACAAAACAAGCCTTCGGAATTCATGGCAAATTCAGGATCTATGTTATCCTCGACCTTAGCAGTGAGAGGCTGCAACCCCTCATCTGATTCTTGGAGTTTTTTTATTCAAGATACAATGGTCGACTACACTATCAATTCATCCAATAACTTTTAGCGCTTCTTGAGTCGAAAGTGGTCATTCAAACATCTCGATGAAGAAGTGGGTTTTCGGATAAGAGCATTAGCCACAATATTGGCTTTACCGGGGTGTTAATCAATGACCAAATCATAGTCCTTCAAAAGCTCCATCCATCGGCGTTGATGAAGGTTCAACTCCTTCTGAGTCAGGAGGTATTTTAGGCTCTTATGATAGGTGTATAGCTAGCATTTCTCACCATACAGATAGTGTTGCCAAATCTTCAAAGCAAACACAACTGCGACTAATTCCAAATCATGCATCAAATAGTTTAACTCATGGGGCTTGAGTTGACGTTAGGCATAAGCTATGACTTTGCCTTCTTGCATCAGAACACAGCTTAATCCCAGGTGGGATGCATCGTTTTAGACGGTAAAATCCTTGCCTGACTTGGGTTGCACCAAGATAGGGGTATGAGTAAAGACTTGCTTAAGTTGATCAAAACTCATTTGCTGATCCACAGTCTACAAAAAAGTAGTGTCCTTGTGGAGGAGCTTCATCAAGGGGCAGCAATCAGTGAGAACCCCTTAACGAATTTACGGCAGTAGCCTGCAAAGCCCAAAAAACTACAAACTTCTCCCATATTCTTCGAAGGAATCCAGTCAAGGATGGCCTGAATCTTCTTTGGGTCAACTTGAATTCTCGCAGAAGAGATCACACAACCTAAGAAGGACACTTCGGATAGCCACAATTCATATTTACTGAACTCGGCATATATTTGCTTTTCTCAGAGAGTCTGAAACACAATCCGGAGATGTTCTTCATGAGTATAAGCATCCTTCAAATAGATCATGATGTGGTCTATGAACACCACCATGAACTTATCTTCGTAAGGCTGGAACACACGGTTCATCAAATCCATGAAGGCTGTAGGTGCGTTAGTAAGCCCAAGTGGCATTACTAAGAATTCATAGTGGCCATATTAATTCAGAAGGCAGCCTTTGGAATGTCAGACTCCTTCACTTCCATTTGATTGTATCCAAATCGAAGGTCTATCTTTGAAAAGACAGAAGCATCTTTCAACTGATCGAAAAGATTATCAATCCTTGATAACGCATACTTACTCTTGATCGTCACCTTGTTCAAATACCAATAGCCCATGCATAAACGCATCGACCCATCTTTATTTTTAACGACCAACACCAGTACTCCCTAGGGTGAGGAACTCGGTCATATGAATCCCTTATCCAAAAGGTCTTGGATTTGGGCCTTTATCTCTCTTAACTCTGTCGGAGCCATTCTATACAGAGTGATAGACACCGGAGTAGTCCCAGGTTGTACCTCTATCCCGAATTCCACTTCTTGGGTGGGAGGGGTCCCAAAAGTTCATCAGGAAACACATCAAAGAATTCTTTCACAACAAGTACATTTTCAAGTTTTAGATTTTTCATGTCGTACATGAGAGTCTTTTTAGGCTCGAGTTTGGATTTCATCAGGGTTATTATTTCCTTACTGAGTCCACGGAGATACAACTTATTCTTTAAACAGTCCACCCATGCTTGGTGTTCGGCTAACCAGTCGAGGTCTAATATGAGATCGAACTCTCGAAAGGGCAAGGCCATCAAATTAGCCGGAAAAGGGACCCTTTGGATCCTTAGAGGGTAATCTTTACAAACCCATCGAATGATCATGCTATCTCCTAACGGGTTAGAGACAACAACCTCAAAAATGGTCGGTTCTGCTTCTAAGGCATACTTTGCAATCAAAGGTTCACTAACAAAAAAATGTGTAGAGTGTGGATATACCAAATCATAAACAAGATCAGAACATAATTCCAGCATACCTGCTCATATTAGCATCATCCTCCTGCTCACGACCCCAAACATAGTACATTTAGTGTTCCGAGGTCTCCCCGCTGATCCAGCTTGCACATGCTTTGCTCCTCTTCCTTTGCTAGGGTTGTTATGAGAAGCTACAGAGGTAGGAGCGTGCAGATTTTGCAGGCACTATAGGATAAAGTGGCTAGACTCGCCATAGAGATAGCAGGATCCGGACTGTCTGTGGCACTACCTTGGGTGCCTCTTCTTGCAGAAATTACATAGAGGGATCTGAGAACCTTTCGCTGAACCACCTGTACTATCTACTAAAGCTGTACGAGCAACATATGTTCCTGCAAACTGGAACTGTGGTACATAACTGGATCGTGGCAGTTATTAAAAGGTAGCAAACTTCTGGTCCCACTGCCTACCCTTCTTCTAAGATCTGGGTGGCTTGGAATCATCTCAGGACCTCTTACTAGATCGGGCCTCATTCCCTTTCCTTCTCTCGTAAGCCTTTTGAGAGGCTTCAGTAGCAATCACCCGATTGAGTAGGGTTTAGAAGTCCTCTATCTACAGAGCAACGAAAAGAGGACGTAATTCATCACAAAGGCCACCAATGAACATTAGACACTTCTCCTTTTCTACATGGATGATATCGCCACCATATCTTGCATACTTGCAGAAATCCTGGATATACTTCTCTACGGGCCTTCCCCCTTGCTTCAGATGGAGGAACTTATTACTCATCTCAATGATGAAATGGTCACTAATATACTTTTTGCAGAACTCCTGAAGGAAGAAATCCCACATCTTTCTGTGTTCAGGCATGGTGAGTGTCACGGTATCCCACCAACTCTGGGCCTCCTTAGCAATCAAGGCTAAGGCACACTCGAGCTTATGTTCTTCAAGGTACTTTATTTGCTTATTCAGCACTTTTAGAGTGTTCTCCATGTAGTATTCTGCGACTTCAAGATTGTCCAGGTCATGGCCAGTATAGGTGTAAACTGGTATTGTTTGAGCATGTCAATAGGCACCCTCGAGACAGTCGGGGTGGCTGCAGCAGGCTGAAGGGGTGGTTCCTGTCAAAGAGACACAACCACTTGCTTAATCATGTCGTCCATAGACATTAAATATTATTACTAAGCGGGCGGCATTGACGAAGGGTGAGGTGGATCATTTTGCCCCACTCATTCGAGCCTAACTTCTGCCCTCAGATTATCCCCTTGAGTAGAGGAGGAGCCAAGATTTGGTCTATCATCAGTGCATCTATCAGTAGGCACATACATATTATGATCTAATTATACATAAAGATTAAATCGTCATATAATTATACATAAAGATTAAATCGTGTAAGCTGCAAGTCACAAATAACATAAACAAATAACTCCTAGGTGGCATAAGTACATATGAACTTGTAACGGGCTTTAGTTTGTCCTAGAATCAACTAAACCTAGGCTCTAATACCACAACTATGGCATCCCCTTCCCATTGTGGTAGAGAACCGGGTCAGATAGTGTTATCAAAAACTTATTCGGAGGTCGAAAGATAGAATCATAGTTCGAAATATTGTATTAGTCATTCTCAAAACTTATCGAACCTATTTGTCACTAGTTGTATTAGAATCGGGGTCAATTTTAAACTTTTTCAACGTCTAACATATGTACACACATGTACATGCTCAGAACATTCCCTAAACTTTTAGAATAGTGCTTATATTTTTTACAAAATAGTCTTTTATCTTTAGATGCTAAAAAATAATCCCTTAACTTTTACATCAAAGCAAAACAGTCCTTAATATGCATACTTTTACATATATACTCATCAAACAGTGCATATGCCTCTATATATACACAAAATTGTCCAATTAAACATGTATACATATATACCAAATAGGGAAGCTTACACATGAATACATTTATTTACTCAAAACTGACCAATTATATACACATATATACCTAACAGGGTAGCGTATACATGAATACATTTATTCACTCAAAACTGTCCAGTTACATTCACATATATACCAATGTATTCACTCAAAACTGTCCAATTACATACACATATAAACCAAAGAGGGCATCTAGTATACATTTTTTCACTCAAAATTATCCAATTACATACACATATATGCCAAACAGCGCAGCTTACACATGCTTTTCTAACACGCCAAACCAGTCCAAAATTCACATACATGTATACATATAATTCAAGGCAGTCCACATGCTTTTCTAACAAGCCAAAATAGTCCAAAATTCACATACATGTATACATATAATTCAAGGCAGTCCACATGCTTTTCTAACATGCCAAAACAGTCCAAAATTCACAAACATGTATACATATAATTCAAGGCATAACATGCCAAAACAGTCCAAATTGCATACATATACTTTCATGCATGTTCATAACAGTCAACCAATATTTCTACTAATGCAAAACGGTCTTTATCTTACATATATCCACATGTATATCCACAAATACATTTCCTTGATGTCTTAAACTATAGAGATTTAACTCATTACAATCTAGTAACTTAACATGCATGAACAACATCTTTATAACTTTACAACTATCTATATCAAATGAATTAAAAAGGGAGGTTCTTACCTCCAAGGAATAACTATTCGAATCTAAGGATTAAATTGACTTAAAGATGAAGCCTAAATTGAAGCTTTCCTCCATTGATGACCAAACTCTCTCTCTCATTTTCTCCCCTCCTCCCTAGTTCAGTTTTCAAAGAGAAGAACAAGGATAATGTCTTCCTTCCTTACTTGGCTGAATTCCCCCTCCCATTTACACATGTTTTCACATGGTCATGACATGTGTGCATGTCCCTAAGTTTCTCTCAAGTTTTCATGCAATCATTCATTTAATTAAGACCTTCAATTTAGTCTATTTTATTTTAACTAGCAAACTTTACAAACGTCTTAAGTCTAATTAAAAAGGTCATTAACTCTTACAATTTAATCCTATTTCAATAGTGGATTACTATCTCATACAATAATCCATTTATCATTACTTCCATTCCGTTTTAATCACTTAGAAATGATTATCACATATATATATATATTTAATTCAATTTGGTCTTATAACTATAGAAGATTATAACTTCATTACTCACATTAGTGATATCAGATAGCCCGATTTTTGGGGTGTTACACTATAAGTTAAAGTAATGAATCCATGTAATAACTTGCATAACAAGAAAAATGGGCCTATACAGTCTTGATCATTCTTGGTTTAAGTTAAATGTTTGATTGAATGCATATTGACACATATGTTTTGTTCGAATGCTTGTTCAATAAGTATCACCTGTCTATGATATGTTATATTGGATAGCTTGTGCAATAAGTATCACCTCTCTATGATATGTTATATTGGATAGCTTTTGAAATAAATATCATTTGTCTATGAAATGCTATATTGGATAGCTTGTGGAATAAGAATCACTTGTCTATGATATGTTACGATTAGATAGCTTGAGCAATAAGTATCACCCGTCTATGATATGTTATATTGGTTAGCTTGTGCAATAAGTATCACATATCTATGATATGTTATGATCGGATAGCTCGTGCAATAAGTATCACCTGTCTATGATATGTTATGATTGGATAGCTTGGGTAATAAGTATCATATGTCTATAATGTGCTATGATTGGATAACTTGTGTCAAAAGAAACTGTGACTTAGATAAGTTATTCTTGATATTCTAAGTGTCAAATAACTCATGAATATGATAAATTATGCTTAATGGCTTACATGCCTTGATCGAATGATATATGTATATATGAAATGGTTGCTTGAGTATAGAACTATTTATGTATATGCCTTGATCGAATGATATGTGTATATATGAAATGGTTGTTTGAGTATTCAAGTATATGTGTACATGCCATGATCGAATGATATGTGTATATATATGAAATGTATGCTTGAGTATACAAGTATAAATGTATATGCCTTGATCAAATGATATGTGTATATATGAAATGTTTATTTGAGTATTCTAGTATATATGTATATGCCATGATTGAATGATATGTGTATATATATGAAATGTTTGTTTGAGTATTCAAGTATATATGTATATGCCTTGGTCGAATGATATATGTATATATATGAAATGTTTGTTTGAGTATTCAAGTATATATGTACATGCCTTGATCAAATGATATGTGTATGTATGAAATGTTTGTTTGAGTATTCAAATATATATGTATATGCCTTGATCGAATAATATGTGTTTACATGAAATGTTTGCTTAAGTATTCAAGTATATATGTATATGCCTTGATCGAATATTATGCGTGTTTATGTAAAGGTTTTGTTTAAGTAGTTATGTATGCTTGCATATGCCTTGCTCAAATACCATATGTATATTTGTATATGTTTTTTTTTGTGTTAAGTATATATATACATAAATGTCTAGCACAAATACCCATGTACATAAATGAATGCTGGTTTGAATGGCTTGTTCTAAAATTGCTGAATTCTTTTCCAAAATGTAGAATTTTATAAGATTAATGGATTTTGATGAAAGGATAGATTATTGTTTCATTCTATTAGTCACTTTAAGCTACCTCACTAAGCTTATGCTTACTATATCCTTTCAATACATTTTAGGTTGAACTAGCTTATAAGTACTTTCTAAGCTCAGACAAGATCACGAGTGTCATGGTGTAGGTTTGTACTTTCCTTAAGAACTCATAGATGGTGGCGCATATTTGTTAAAGAATGCACTGTGCATTACAACTCCTAGATGGTTTCTTTCTTTATGAGTTATAATAGTTAGTATGATTGTATGGTTGTATAAATATCTATATGTGCCTTAAGTTATCAGACCATCTTGATGTCATGCATATATGTGGACTAATATATATATACATAATAACATGTGTTAACGCTAAAAAGGTGTCATAGTCCGTATGATTAGATTGATGATTAAAATAAACAATTGGTAAGTATGTCAACGAATGCGTGTAAGGTATTTCTAGGCGAAAGTTATATGTAAATGGATATGATTGCTACAAGCTTTGAAATAACTTTGATATTAGTATTTGAAAGTAACTGACATCTTTTTGTAAATGATCCATAATGCCTCATGATTTCTTGTTGGTTAAGCTATGTTAGACATGATATTCGAATACATGTTACCATGGTTATATGTTTGGTTGTGATATGTGATGCTTAAATGGTAATCTTGGTTAGTAAGTTGAATTTTAAATAATACAACATGTAGGCTTAAAGATCATTAAACAATAGTTTTCTGTTATCCTGAACGATCTTAAACATTGATCGATCTAAGATTAATAAGGTGTATGAATGAAAAGAAATCTTATGTGATAGTAGAAATATGTATTAAACTTTGTCATCTCAAATACATAAAATATTAGGGCATGCTACAAGCTAGTGGTTGAAGTGTATTGCTTAATATATGTATATTTGCTTGTACATGATTTAAGGTTGAAGTTAGACCTATCAAATATCTAGAAAGTTTTAAATCCCTCTGATTTCTGGTTGCATGCTTAGTTCAATTTTGTTAAGACGTCTTTATGTTTGGTTTGGATTTTGTTCAGTAACACTTCATAAACTGATTTTCTCATATGTTAAACAATGAATGCACCGTAAACCCTGAGAAGTAAAATGTTGTACAAAGAACCCCCATGAAGTATTTCATTTTCTTGACATACACTCATGCAGTGAAGGCCTTTGGCCAGATTCATTTTTCTAACGCACGCATTGGAGTGTTCCCCCTTAAATCTACTGGTATTGCACACAGATTGGAATGCCTTTTATTTATACTTAATATGATCTAGCAGCATATATAACACAAGATAAGGCATAAACCATCCCAAATCAAAGAGAAGGTGCTAGATATTCTTTACTCAAACAAGCAAATATATTTATGCAAAGTTAAGATGCAATCATCCATAAGTTATATCCAACCAATTCATCAGCAATTAAAATGATTCAAGTTTTACACATCGAATGCAAGCAATACGTTTTCAATACAAAAAGAACCTTGCATTTCCTTATATTTTTTTTGTAATGGGGGTGCATTTCAACTCCCAAGTGTATACCCCAAAAATTAAATATTGCATTATCCCAAATGCAAAAGAAAACATAATGTAATGATAGAATGTGGTTACAATGTTGAATGCAGTGACATTAGAACTAAATGCAATTACATTCACAATGCAAATGTCATGACAATAGAGTTTAGATAAAATTAAATTACACTGCATGGTATGCATGCCTACATAAACTAAAAACTAACTCAGTCCTTCAGGGCTCTTAAGAGGAGGAGGTGGAGCGATGCTTCTTCTTATTTTTGTCCTTAGACTTTGAGTGACTACGTTTCTTTTCTTTCTTTCGAATAGAGGCCTCAACTTCTTGATCAAGATCCTCATCATTCTTTGGCTCATTTTTTTGTCGACATCATTGACCATAGCTTTAGTGGGCATGAAAAAGGGTGGTGCGTTGTATACCACCATGGCAAGTAGGTTGTCCTCTTGTTCATCCATTGTAGAGGCAACTTTCGTCGGTCTCGCAAAATCTGGCATAAACTTTGGTTCTTCGCGAGTTGCATCCACAACCTTGGATGCAACATACTTCCTTTCAACTTAAACTTCTTCAGCAGTATTTTTCTCAACTTGGGAATTTTCTTCCTCATCCTCATCAACATCTTCCACAAAAATATAATATTTTTCTAAAATAGTCAGGGTGGTGTCTTCCTTTGTTGTGACATCCAAATCAAAGATACAGTCTTTGATTATCTTGCTTGATGTTTATTTTTTCAGAGTATCCTCATCCTTGCTAACATTCTCAAGGGATTTATAGATTTAGTAGGGATTTCCTTTGTGTTTACATCAAAAGAAAAATCATAATTGCGTATGGTTGGTGGGAATTCTAGCAAGGATACTGGGATGCCTCTGCTCATTGTAACGATAGTAGACTTGTACCATGTCTTGACATGCACATAAAATAAATTCTGTGTGAGGTCAACTATTTTAAATGTGGCTGGAACCTTCCCCAACATGATCACCACAACATCAAGTTTATCCTCAATTGCCAGAACTTTCATCCACACTTCATTTCTAGTGGGAACATCATCACCAGTAGACTACACCTTTGCTTTCCCTTTCTCTTCCCTCGTTGTAGTGCCCACTTTGGGTGTAGGAACTTGTATAGACCTCATCATTATTTCAATAGAGACCTTATTGAAAATGCCCTTTGTTCATTCTTATCTCCTAATTCTTCAAGGGTTTGACCCCTTTAAGATTGCACAGTTGCATTATCAATGAAGGAAATGCCAAGATTCTCTTCTTTCTCACAACGCAATCAGTAATTTCATTATGGTTAATCTCCCCAACATCTATTTTTCTTCATTTGATAATAGAATGTATCACACATTCTATCCAGAGAGACCGTGGTGCTATAAGTTGATTACAACAACCTGGAATTTACAAACTAGAACCATATTTTTGCAGGCAGGGTTAAAAATTTCTTATACATTGTGAAGTTTCCTACATTAGTCCCTGACCGAAATGCATCAACAACGCATAAATCCCTAGCTAGCAAATCCAGTTTTCCTCATAAATTACTTTCGCGAATTGGGAGTGTTCATCCATACTAACAATAGTCATTAGCAGTTTATTATTTGATGTAGTACTACATGGTATAGAACTTTCCCTCACAAAAACCAACTTCAAAGAGGACCGTAAAGGTTAGAGTAAAACTCTCTTACTAGAGCAACACTGTAATTACAAGGGTGAGTGCAAAAGGTGCCCATTTGTGAAGCTCGATGGTATGGTGAAACACTTTTATAGGTTCATTTTCATGATAGAGAACAATCCCTTGCTCCACATGTATACTCCGCTTCAAGATGTGTTCTTTGTGCTTCACCCTTGCCATTTTTGTTTGGAAAACTTTGATGATTTAGAGCAAGTGTACTCGTTGATCAAGTAATAAAGTGATAGGGTTGGATCAATAAATATGAAATTAACGTACTTAAAAATGTTTGAGTAAGTATTGGTTGATGTCGGTTTATCAAATCTAAAAGCAAATAAAGTAAAAATCGCTATGACTAAGATAAACAAATGCTACAGCAAATAATAAATAATTATGGAGGCTGGGTTTTTTGCCTATGATATATGCTTGATTACTTATTTCAATGATATTGCGACTGCATTTCTCCAATCATTGAAGCCTAAAAACTATTATTTGTTTAATGAACCTTTGACTCTCTCGATGCCTAGAGGTTAATAACATTGAATCTAAGGTAATACATGTCTGCATGAGCCCTAACAACTATTATTTGTTTAAGTTCTCCCTATTAGTCGTTGAAACGCTAAACTCATGTCTAAGCCAGATTAAGACTAAGTTAACGCTTTGTCCCACTGTTCACGTTTATTTAACCTAACTCTCTCGATATTAAGCTACAATCAATAGTCAAAAGGTCTCTCACGATAGCTCTTACAATAACTACGTATGGAGAATGATGAATAGAATAGATAAAGGGAAATGAACTATAACATTAAAATAAAGTATTCAAAACATAAATCCTGTAAAGCAATAAAATCAACCAAAGTATTTAGCTCATGTCTAAGCCTAAAATATCCATAATAAAAGATAAAAACATAAAAAGCTTATCAAGCAAGGCATAGAAAAGGGCCAAGTGTCCTCGACGATCTTCCTCTGTGCTTTCCAACTATTGATGCAGGTCTTACACTCTTTTTGCCTCTCTTAATGGCATTGGAGACTCCTCTAGCACTTTGACTCTGGTGGTTCTCTAATAGGCGAAGACTAAGGACTATCGTCTATAATCTCGCACTCCATGAATTGTTGACCAAGTTCTTCCTTATATATGTGGGGAAGCTAGGGTTTTCTTATCCTAAATCATGAAACCTCTTTGAATAGGATCGTTGCTTTCCCGTTAACTTTGATGAGTTTTATATTTAGGAGAAAGTCCACATGGGTAAAAGGTAGATTTATCTCCAAATCTTCTTGCCTTCTCTACTCCAACCAAGAGATCTGATACTCTTCCAATGCAGCATTTCTCCGACTCTAATGGATCTTGTGCATGCACCACAAAAACACTACTTTTCGCATTAAAAGCACAAAATATATAACATTTAAGCATAAATAGTGTAACTCCCTAACTACATGCAAACTATATTCAATCTACTGCTAAATGCAACTAAATGAATTATAGGGCCAAAACAATGGTTAAAATGAATTTAAGGAATTAAAATGTGAACAGGTGCAATCTGCCCAAAATTGCTCTATTCTGGGCAGTAATTTTGAAAAATCACCAAAAATTATATAGATCAAATTCAGGGCTTAAATTTTAGTGACATTATCCTTAGTATGTCTACTTTCATTAGGTGAAAACAGAACTGAAAACTGGGTCATATGCTAGAAACTGTAAATAGAAATTGCTGGACAGTGCAAACTGTCGAGGCAGTATAAATGCCATGTCTTTGAATAACAAACTATGTTAATTGGATAATAAATAAAACACAAGTCCTATATGGTCTTAAATAAAATTTTGTTATCTTTCCAACGATGTATAGTAATCGAAATTCCGCTGCACGGATTAAAAGATATGACCATTTAAAGGGATAGTGTGTAAACTGCCAGGCAGTAGTGTCCTGGGCAGTTTGGGGCTATTTTTACACCTAGATGCAAACTGCTTCCAAAACAGTTTTGGGACATTGTAACCTGTCCAGTTATGTCTTAAAATGAGCTAATAACAATATGAAGATGAACTAGTAAGAAAAGCTTAAAAGATAGCATAAAAATTGTAGCTAAATGTTAGGTACAATATGGTAACATTGTTACTATAATTGTGTGTCATTATGTGCTTGTTTTGATGAAATGTATGTGTTATGCTTGCTAGACCAAGGGCAGCAAGTTATGGAAGAGGAAGATAGGAGTGGACATCCCAAAGCTAGAGGCAAAGGGATTTGGATACAAGACAATTGATTTGCTAGGACTATTGTGAATGTAACTATCATTAGGGTTGGGACTAGGTCCTAACCAACCTTGTTATTGCCTCAATTCAATATCATTTCCATGTAAAATGACCTAATACATATTTGGGTAATTAAGGAAAGAATGACATGTATGACAACTTGTTTGATGCCATGATCTAATTGTTTACTTGAGTGTTAAGCAAATGAAATGAAATGCTTGTCATGTTGCATTGCTTATGCCAAAGTTAAGAAATGACATGATTGCTTGGAGAATAAGGTACACACATTGCATACATATGCATGTGTTTGTGATTGATGTACATTGCTGGTTGAAAGGAAAAATGGTACCACTTTGTATTCATGCCTTTCGAATGGCATGGATAGATTTGCCTTGGGAGTTAAGACTCCATAAGCCTAAGGGCTTGGCCTTTGAATCGCATAAACTTGTATTGGATAATGAACGATATAAAGCTTGAATGAAATGGATAATCAACAACCTTGGTAGCTAGTTTGGCTAGATAGGAGGGCATGCCTTAGAATCTTGAGCTCATATTGGCACTACGGTGCGTATTGACACTACAGTGCATATTGGTACGACGATACATATTGGCACTACGGTGCATATTGGCACTTCGGTGCATATTATTGAATATTTGATTATCTAGTAAACTACTTACAAATGGTGTTATAAGATGACTTAATAACTTGAAATGAACACTGTTTGCTTCGGTGGTGTGATGTGAACATTGCTTGTTTTGTAAGATTCATGAATGAACATCCTTGCCTTGAAAGATAACACATGAATGGTTGTATAACTAGTTGCTTCTCATGAAAGAAATGTATAGTTGGTGACTTTGTGTAAGAATGCGTACTTGGTAATTGGGGTATTTGGTTGCTTGTCTTCTAAGCAAGATACTCGAATAGCATATGGGTATATATAATGGATGTTGCTATGTTGATTGTGTGATATGTGAAGATTACCTATGTTACTCCTTGAATTCGAATGGTATGTGCCATGTAGAGATGTTCTTGATTCTTTGAAATACATGTGAACTTGGATATGTATACTTGAAATTGGCTAGACTTGGTGTTACCTCACTAAGTAAATAACTTGTACTTACCACTCTACTCTTCATTCTTCCCATAATAGATTAAAGACACTTCAAGAGGCTATCTTGAGCTTGAAGTAACATTCTGAAGCAAGCTTGAAAGTTTGATTTCATACTCATTGTATACTCCTAGTTTGGTGGCACTAGAACTTGTAATAGGTAGCCTTGATCATTTTGTGGTGTGTTTAAGACTAGTATATGTAATGTTTTGTTGGGCCTATCATGTAACCAACTTTGATGACTTTAAGCTATATATATAACTATGTTGGTATGTATATATAAGTTTATGTTGCGCATAATGTGAAATTAATCCAATGAATGTTGAATCTTGTTTCATTCGAACAATAGACTAAAATGGTATGATCATGCATTTCTTCCTATGGCCATTGATTTGAATCGACAATGTTGAGATTGAAGCCAAGGTATGTACAAGCATGCATTAACAATGTTCTAACCAAGTATTCCATGACATAGTATGTCTTGATTGAAAAAGAAACAAATGAAATGTGATTGGGTATCACCTTATTGTTCGAATATATGTACGAATAGGTAATAAGAATGTAAGTTAGATGATTTGTATTGAACTTGTTAATTGGTTCAATAAGTAGTATCTTGAGATGCAAGTAACCTAATTGAAATAAGTTAAATAACCTCCTTGTATAAATCAAATAGAGTACATGAATTTGTTGTAAGAATGAAACTTGAATCATGTCTAATACTAACCTATTGTGAAGTACGCCACACTTATGATTGTTGTTTGAATGATGTATGTGAATTGAATGGAATGGTAATATGATAATGGTAACTTAGGATATAAGTGTGAAATGAAACAAATTAGTACCTAAATTGGCATGCTAAGTATGTTTGTTTTGTTTAATGTGATTTGCTTGTATGTTTTAAATGGTTGTGTTTAGGTTACTTGCGTTGCAAGTCATGTATATCGAGGTCACTTGTTCGAGAAGTAACCTATCTATTGCTTTGTTCTCTCTTTGGTAACGCTCCCGAACTGGGTTACGGCTAACCCGGGGAAGGGGTGTTACATTTTTTGGTAATCAGAGCTTTTTTTAGTCGGTTCTAGGACTAAATTAAGTTCACTTGCATCATATAGGATATTGTGCCACCTAGGAGACTTGATATAAGCTTGTATTTTTTCTTAAACGTGTAAATGCATAAACTAAAACTCTTATTGTTTTGATTGAACTAGAATGTCAGAAACAAAATTGTGTCGAGATAATGAAAGTCTCGTAGGCTCCTCGAAGGAAGGAGACAGTATGAGGATGGAGCAGAATCCTCCTCAATAGAAAGCTCAACATAGAGCTAAGTTGTTGCTTAACAGGAAACTCCTGCTATCAATCTTGTGCAACAAGAATGTCTTATAAGTATGAAGGAGATGTTCAATCATCGCGTAACTGGCTTAAAACAAGATCATCCTATTGCTCTTACTATTGTTGTTCCAAACTGATCCCCTATTGACAAGCTGGCTCAACATCGGGCATATACCTTCACTGGCACCGATGAGGCTAATCCTGAAGTAACTGAGTATTGGTTAGAGGCCACTACTTGCATTCTTACTAAACAATTGCCATGTCCTGATGAGCATAAACTCGAGTGTGCCATCGCTCTGTTGGCAAACAAACCACTGAGCTGGTGGGAAACCACTACCCTTACTGCTCATGCGGAGTCTATTACTTGGAAGTTCTTCCTAGACGAGTTTAAGAAGAAGTATATCAGTGAACAATATCTGGCCGAGCACCAAAATTGATTATTGTATATTAAACAAGTTGGTCGACCTATCGAGCAATACTTGAGTGACTTTTGCAAGTATTGCACGTATGGGTCCGAATATATAGAAACCAAGGCTGACAAGTGCTGAATGTTCATCAACGGGTTAAATGATGAATTAAGCCCTATATTTACTACTCTGGGTATTATCGACTTCCAAAATTTGGTAAACCGGGCCATTGCTACTGAGGCGAAGATGAAAGCCTCGGAAAAATGCAAAAGCGAACACTCCTGGAAAGACAAACGACCCAAGAGTGATGATAAGCCACACTGGCAATCAAAGAATTCCAAACATTCCAAGGGACACTCTTCGAACTATACCCCTAATCAGAAGAGTAGTTACATCCTGAAACCTCAAACGGTTATAAAGACTTTAGCCCCTGTTGTTTATGTTGATAGCACGGGGATTCATGCTAAAGCTAATCAATATCCTCTTTGCAAGTTCTGTTAGAAACATCATACTGGCCAGTGCAAAACTAAACAACATTTATGCTACTCATGTGGAGCCTCTGATAATTATATATGGGATTGTCCCCAGAATCCCTACAAGGCTTCGAATCGAGCTTCTGCCATTGCTAGCTCAACTCCTCCTAATCGAAACAGAGCACCCAGACAGGCTTAGTCCGGGAATCAAGGGAAATAGAAGGGCCCCTATTCGAATGCTCAGACTCATCAGGAATCTCGAGCCCCTGCTCGTATGTACCAAATTTGTGGTAAAGATGATGAAGAAGCTCTTGATGTTATCGCATGTACCATTGAGTTAAATTCCACTCCTGCATATGCTTTAATTGAATCGGGGTCTACCCATTCATTTTTTTGTTATGCCTTGATCAAAAAGTTAAAACTGAAACCCGAAATTATTGAATCAAATCTAGTAGTTTCTAATCCATTAGGGGTAAAACACCCATTAACTTGCGCCACAAGCAAGCTCCCTTGACCATTCGAAACATACCCTTTCCGGTTAATTTATATGTCTTGCAATTTTGTGAATTTGACTTGATATTGGGATTAGATTGGTTAAGTAAACACGAGGCCTGGGAAGATTGCCAAAATCGGAGCTTGTATCTCTGGGTTTAGGGAAAGAATCCATTCTCTTAATAGACAAGAAACCAACTTCAATCTTTGCTAAGATATTTCTCCACGATATGGAGACACTATCAATACGGAGAGAAATGTAATATATTTACCGATCACAAAAGTCTCAAATACCTCCGAACTCAGGAGGACTTGAATCTGGGGCAAAGGAGATGGCTCGAATTACTTAAGGATTACGACTACCATCCAGGGAAAGCAAACGTAGTTGCTGACGCCCTTAGTCGTAGACCATACTCGGGTAACTCCTAAATCTAGAATTCTGATTAAATTCATTTGAATCGTGCCTTCTCTTGTTTTTACAAACAATGAATCTAGAGTTTCCTTAAGCTACAAGTTACCATTAAAACACTCCTTGAAAAAATAAACTACCATTTGAATAAGAATTGTGTCTAAAATACATGTAACCATTGAAATTGAGTATTTCTTAACTTGTAAGAAAGAATTTGAACAATGCCTTGTGATACAAGAAACAATTTGAATAGTGCCTTGCATTGCAAGAAATCCATTGAAAATTATTCTAATGACCTTGTTAATTCTTTTGTATCTACTGTGGCTATCAATGCTCATTTCTGACTATCCAAGGGACAGGAATTTTTGTCTGAACCTCAAGTTCAATCCAATTTCACCTCAAGAAATAAAGAACTCCAACAAGTTGATTTAGATCTTTAGAAAATCATGTCTAAACTTGCTTCTGAGTCTAGCTCTGACTTCTCTCTCAAGTTAAATGGACTCCTCTATTTCAAAGATAGAGTGTGTTCCTAACAATCAGGAACTAAGACAAGAAATATTAAAAGAAGCTCATCAAAGTTCTTTCTTGATCCACCTGGATCAGTTAAGATGTATAAGGACCTAAAGCCACTATACTGGTGGCCAGGCATGAAATCTGCAATCACGGACTTCGTATCCAAGTGCTTAACTTGCCAAAGAGTTAAAGCTGAGCATCAAGTCTCTACTGGACTGCTCCGACCTATTGAACTTCCCTAGTGGAAGTGGGATCGAATTACTATGGACTTTGTCACCGGTTTTCCTTCTACTCCAAGAAAGAATGATGTTGTATGGGTAATTGTTGATAGATTCACTAAATTTACTCACTTCATCCCTGTTCATATGAACATGAGCTTGGAAACCCTTGCCAAGTTGTAGATCTGTAAAGTGATTCAGTTACACGGTGTGCCTACAACAATCATCTCTGATCGTGACCCTCAATTCGCTTCTCGATTCTGGAATTCTTTGCAGAAAGCTCTAGGAGATAAAGTACATCTTAGTACATCCTTTCATCCTCAATCAGATGGCCAATCTGAGAGAATCAATCAAGTACTAGAAGATATGCTTAGAGCCTGAGTTTTTGACTTTAGAACGAATTGGGAGAAATACATACCTCTTATAGAGTTTGACTACAACAATAACTATCAATCTTCTATTCAAATGGCACCATTTGAAGCTCTATATGGTAGAAGATGTAGAACTCCTCTATGCTGGACCGAATTGGGAGATAACAAGATTCTAGGACCTCAATTGCTTCGGGAAATCGAAGAACAAATCAGGATCATTCCCGATCGATTGAAGGCAGCTTTCGATAGACAAAAAACGTATGCTAATTTGAAAAGGATAGATATCCAGTATGCTACTGGAGACAAAGTATTCCTAGAGGTCTCACCTTTGAAGAAAGTGTTCAGATTTGGAAGAAAAGGAAAGCTCAGTCCCCTATACATTGGTCCATTTGAAGTTGTTGAAAGAATTGGTCCATTGGCCTGTCAACTAGCTCTTCCTAGAGAGTTCGATAGAATACACAATGTCTTCCACATTTCAATGCTCAAAAGGTATCGATCTGATCTTTCACACATTCTTGAGCCCGGAGAAGTAGAATTGAATCTTGATTTGTCCTACAAGGAGGAACCTATTCAGATTCTTGACCGGGAAGTAAGGAAGCTTCGGAACAAGATTGTTCCCCTTGTTAAGATCTTATGGAGAAATCACAAGGTGAAAGAAGTTACGTAGGAATTTGAAGAAGTCGTGAGGAAGTAATATTCTCACCTATTCGATTCAGGTAAATTCGAGGACGAATTTAAATTAAGAGGGGAGAATTGTAACACTCCAAATCCTAGCCTAGAAGTTTTAGAACCAATCACATAAGTTGATAGCTTAATTGAACCTAGAATTTAAGCTAGATTGATTAGTGAAGGATCTAATTGAAAGGAAGAATGAAATAAGTGATCAATTTAAAGTGACTACATTGAATTAAATAAGAAAGATGGGAATGCATGCTAAATTCCTTGTTTCCCCTAATGCCCTTGATTAAGTTAATAATAAGGGTTAATTAAGGGACAATTTGGAGAATTCACAAATCCAATAACTTGGATTAGATGTTGTCATCATCTTCTTCATTTCTCTTTGTTGGCCAAATTGAATGAGAGAAAATAGGGAGAAAGAGAGCTTGAGAAATCAGGCATTGAAGAAGGTAATTAAGCTTGCATGTATAGCATTTTGTAAGGAAATTAAAGCTAGAAGCAAAGTAAGTATGATTCTACTTGTGTTCAATTGAATAGGCAACTATACTTGTTGGATTGGGCTGTTTTGATGATTATAGATGAATTTAACTATTGAATATGTGACTAGATGATTAAATTGTTGTAGAATCATGCAAATTTGGATAATGAACACTAGGTATTATGCTGGAAATTATGTGTTTGTGATAGTGTAACAAAGCTAGCTTGCTGGACAATTCAAATGAGATGTTGAAGTAAGAATTGAATGGTTAGAACTTGAAATTGAGCTATGGAGCTAATGAATTGAACATGATCAGGATTAGATAATGTAATTAAGATTTTAAACAAGATAAATTGTTAGCAAACAATGCTGGAAATGAAAGATAAAAGTATGAACATAGTCATATAACATAGAAACTATTTTGTTGAATTGAAATTGTGTAAACATGCAAAATTAAGCATTGTAACCAACTTACTCTATTTTGGCTGCCTTGAATAATTAATTAACATTGAATAAACATGTTTAGGATGTCATATGAAATGAATTATAAGGCCAAAACATTGGTCAAAATGAATTTAAGGAATTAAAATGTGAATAGGTGCAATCTGCCCAAAATTGCTTTGTTCTGGGCAGCAATTTTGAAAATTCACCAAAAATCCTATAGATCAAATTCAGGGATGAAATTTTAGTGAAATGATCCTTAGTATGTATACTTTCATTAGGAGAAAACAGAACTGAAAACTGGGTCCTATGCTGGAAACTGTAAATAGAAATTATTGGACAGTGCAAACTGTCCAGGCAGTGTAAATGCTCTGTCTTTGAACAATAAACTATATTAATTGGATAAGAAATAAAATTCAAGTCTTATATGGTATAAAATAAAATTTTGTTATCTTTGCAACGGTGTGTAGTAATCGAAATTCTGACATACGAATTAAAATATATGACCATTTAAAGGGACAATGTGCAAACTGCCAGGCAGCAGTGTCCTAGGCAGTTTGGGACTGTTTTTACACCTAGATACAAACTGTTTCCAAAACAATTTTGGGACATTGTAACTTGTCCAGTTATGTCTTAAAATGAGGTAATTACAATATGGAGATTAACTAGTAAGAAATGCTTACAAGAAGGCATAAAATAGTAGCTAAATGTTAGGTAAATGTGGTAACATTGCTACTATAATTGTGTGACATTATGTGCTTGTTTTGATGAAATGTATGTGTTATGCTTGCTGGACCAAGGGCAGCAAGTTGTGGAAGAGGAAGATAGGAGTGGACATCCAAAAGCTAGAGGCAAAGGAATTTGGATACAAGATAATTAATTTGCTAGGAGTATTGTGAGTGTAACTATCCTTAGGGTTGGAATTAGGTCCTAACCAACCTTGTTATTGTCTTAATTCAATATCATTGCCATGTAACATGACCTAATACATATTTGGATAATTAAGGGAAGAATGGCATGTATGACAACTTGTTTAATAACATTATCTAATTGTTTACTTGAGTGTTAAGAAAATGAAATAAAATGCTTGTCATGTTGCATTGCTTATGCCAAAGGTAAGAAATGCCATGCTTGCTTGGAGAATAAGGTATGCACATTGCATACATATGCATGTGTTTGTGATTGATGTACATGGCTGGTTGAAATGAAAGGAAAAATGGTACCACTTTGTATTCATTCCATTCGAATGGCATGGATAGATTTGCCTTGGGAGTTAAGACTCCATAAGCCTAAGGGCTTGGCCTTTGAATAGCATAAACTTGTATTGGATAATGAATTGTATAAAGCTTGAATGAAATGGATAATCAACAACCCTGGTAGCTAGTTTGGGTAGATAGGAGGGCATGCCATAGAATATTGAGCTCATATTGGCACTACGGTGCATACTGGCACTATGGTGCATATTTGAACTTCGGTGCATATTGTTGAAGATTTGATTATCTAGTAAACTACTTACCAAGGGTGTTATAAGATGACCTAATAACTTGAAATGAACATCGTTTGCTTTGGTGGTGTGATGTGAACATTGCTTGTTTTGTAAGATTCTTGAATGAACATCCTTTCCTTGAAAGATAACACATGAATGGCTGTATAACTAGTTACTTCTCATGAAAGAATTGTGTAGATGATGACTTTGTGTAAGAATGCCTACTTGGTAATTGGTGTACTTGGTTGCTTGTCTTCTAAGCAAGATACTCGAATAGCATATGGGTATATATGATGGATGTCGCTATGTTGATTATGTGATATGTGAAGATTGCCTATGACACTCCTTGAATTCAAATGGTATGTGTCATGTAGAGATGATCTTAATTCTTTGAAATACATGTAAACTTGGATATGTATACTTGAAATTAGCTAGACTTGGTGTTACCTCACTAAGTACATAACTTGTACTTACCACTCTACTCTTCATTCTTCCCATAATAGATTAAAGACACTTCAATAGGATATCTTCAGCTCGAAGCAACGTTCTAAAGGAAGCTTGAAATTATAATTTCATACTCTTTGTATACTCCTAGTTTGGTGGCACTAGAACTTGTAATAGGTAGGCTTAAACATGCATTTTGTGGTGTGTTTAAGACTAGTATATGTAATGTTTTGTTGGGCCTATCATGTAACCAACTTTGATGACTTTAAGCTATGTATATAACTATGTTGGCATGTATATATAAGTATATGTTGCGCATAATGTGAAATTAATCCAATGAATGTTGAATCTTGCTTCATTCGAACAATAGACTAAAATGGTATGATCATGCATTTCTTCCTATGGCCATTGATTTGAATCGTCAATGTTGAGATTGAAGCCAAGGTATGCACAATCATGCATTAACAATGTACTAACCAAGTATGCCATGACATAGTATGTCTTGATTGAAAAAGAAACAAATGAAATGTAATTGGGCATCACCTTATTGTTCGAATAGGTGTAGGAATATGTAATAAGAATGTAAGTTGGATGCTTTGTATTAAACTTGTTAATTGGTTGAATAAGTAGTTCTTAAGATGCATGTAAGCTAATTGAAATAAGTTAAGAAACCTCCTTGTATAAATAGAATAGAGTACATGAATTTGTAGTAAGAATGAAAGTTGAATCATGTCTAATAGTAACCTATTGTGAAGTATGCCACACTTGTAATTGTTGTTCGAATGATGTATGTGAATTGAATGGAATGGTAATATGATAATGGTAACTTAGGATATAAGTATGAAATAAAACAAATTAGTACCTAAATTAGCATGCTAAGTATGTTGGTTTTGTTTAATGTGGATTGCTTGTATCTTTTGAATGGCTGTGTTTAGGTTACTTGCATTGCAAGTAATGCATATCGAGGTTACTTGTTCGATAAGTAACCTATCTATTGCTTTGTTCTCACTTTGGTAACGCTTCCGAACTGGGTTACGGCTAACCCGGGGAAGGGTGTTACAATGATACTTGTTAGTTATTCAAATATGATATATAAGATTGTTTTATAATGTCATTTTGCATCTTAGTTAAGGGAATTATAATGAGATATTGAGTTATTTGGTGCTTGAGAGTTTGACTGATGTCATGATAAGTGTTTAATGCTTGCATTATCTTACATTTTGGTCATAGTGCATATATATTAGTGCAACCTGAAGAAATCCTATGTCCTAATAGCATATCTTGTTTGGATAGTTTTTGGGGCAGCCACAAAATGCTATTTAGGTCGTAAAAAATATTTGTATATGCTTAACATGGTTGTTTGTTGTTCAAACCCTTATAATAATCATTGAGTTATCCATATTTGGTTGAATCGATTTTTGTGTGAATCTTATGAAATTGATGATATTGAATCTCATACGTTCAAAGATTTTTTGAATCTTGTTCTTCAAATTATACAATCATGGTCCATTTCCTTGTTTCGTATGGAATTGAAGTAGATATATGTTTCAAACTTAGATTAAAAGACCTTATGTTAATTCTAATTGGTTGTAACAAAAGTTAGTAATAAATAAGGTAAGGCACCTAAGGTGTCTCACTTCCGAATGACTTGTATTCAACCAAGTAATGTGCCACCATCCTAGGAGTATATTAAGTACCGAATTATCAAGCAAGACTTGAAGCATCAATCATGGACTCAGTCGGTTATAACTCCTAAATGAACATGCAATGTATGGATGATGAATGCATTAGGCTTTTATAGCCTAAGTGACGTAGTCATAACATACAATGTACAATAATAAACAATATATGTAACACCCCATCCCCGGGTTACCACTATCATATTACAATTTGTAACACCCCATCTCGCGTTACCGAGGCGAGAACAAAGCAAGAGATAGGTTACTTGTCGAACAAGTAACCTCGATATAGATAACTTGTGATGCAAGTAGCCCAAACACAACAATACAAGACATATAAATAAGCATACTTAGCATGCTAATTTAGGCACTAATTTGTTTCATTTCATACTTATATCCTAAGTTACCACTATCATATTACAATTTGCCATTCCATTTCAATACACATACACCCTTCGAATATCAATGACAAGTATGGCAAACTTCACAATAGGTTACTATTAGTCACGACCCAACTTACATTCTTATTACATGTTCATAGACCCTATTCGAATAACTAGGTGGTCACTTAACACATTTCATTTGTTTCTTTTTCAATCAGGACATACTATTTCATGGCATCCATAGCTAGTAACACTGTTAATGCGTGCTTGTACATACCTTAACTCCAATTAATCAAACAATGCCCATTCTTACCAATGGCCACAAGAACAATTGCATGATCATACAATATTGGTCTAGTATTCGAGGTTTCAACAATCATTGAATTACTTTCAAAATTTACATAGCATCATACTTATTTATATACATATCAACATAGTTATATACATAGTTCAAATCACCGATGTTGGTTACAAGATAGGCCCGTACAAGTTATACATAATTACAAGTCTTAAACACACAACAAAATGCATGATCAAGGCTAAATATTTCAAGTTCTAGTGCCACCAAACTAGGAGCATACAAAGAGTATGAAATCATACTTTCATGCTTGCTTCAAAACGGTGCTTCGAGTTCACGATATCCTCTTGAAAGTGTCTTTAATCTATTATGGGAAGAATGAAAAGCAGAGTGGTAAGTACAAGTTATCTACTTAGTGAGGTAACACTAAGTCTAACAAATTTCCAAGTTTACTTATCAAAGTGTATAAGCATTTTAAGGAATCAAGACCATCACCACAAATCATATACTATTCGAATGTATGGGGTGAACATAGGTAAGCTTCACATATCACACATTCAACATAGCAACATCCATCACGTATACATATTATGCTATTCGAGTTATTGCTTAGAAGACAAACAATCAAATACACCAAGTACCAAGTAGACATTCTTACACAATAAACATCATTTATGCATTTCTTTCATGGGAAGTAACAAGTTATACAATCATTCACGTGTTATCTTTCAAGACAGGGATGTTCATTCAAGAATCTTATAAGACAAGTAATGTTCACGTCACACATCCACGACAAACAATGTTTATTTCAAGCTATTAATTCAACTTACAACACCCTTGGTAATTAGTTCACTAGATAATCAAATCTTCAACAATATGCACCGTAGTGCCAATATGCACCGTCGTGCCAAAATGCACCGTCGTGCCAATATGCACCGTCCTGCCAATATGCACCGTGGTGCCAATATGAGCTATAGATTCTAAGGCATGCCCTCCTATCCATCCAAACTAGCTACCAAGGTTGTTTGATTATCAATTTCATTCAATCTTTATATAATTAATCAAGACATGATTACACCATTCGAAGGCCAAGCTCTTAGGCTTATATAGTCTTAACTCCAAAGACAAGTTTATCCATGCCATTTGAATGGCATGAACACAAGGCAGTACCATTGTTTATTTCATTTCAAACAAGTCATGCATATCATTCACAAACACATTCATATGTATGCAAAGTGCGTACTTTATTCTCCAAGCAAGCATGCCATTTCTTACCTTTGGCATAAGCAATGCAACATGTCAAGCATTTCATTTCATATGCTTAACAATCAAGTAAACAAGTAGAACATGGAATCAAACAAGTTGTCATTCATATCATTCTTCCCTTAATTAGCCAAATATATATTAGGTCATGTTACATGGCAATGTCAATGAATTAACACAATAGCAACATTGGTTAGGACCTAAGTCCTAACCCTAAGGATGGTTACACTCACAATACTCATAGCTAATCACTTGTCTTATATCCAAATCCCTTTGCCTCGTGCTTTGGGATGTTCACTCTTTTCTTCCTCTTCCACAACTTGTTGCCCTTGGTCTAGCAATCATAACACATACAATTCATCAAAACATGCACATAATGTTACACATATATAGTAATAATGTTACCACATTTGTACCTAGCATTTAGCTACTGTTTTTTATGCTTTCTTTTAAGCATTTCTTACTTGTTCATCTCTATATTGCTATTACCTCATTTTAGGACATAATTGGACAGATTACAGTGTCCCAAAACTGTTTTGGAAACAGTTTGCTTCTAGGTGCAAAAACAGTCCCAAACCGCCCAGGACACTGCTGCCTGGTAGTTTGCACACAGTCCCTTTAAATGGTCATATCTTTTAATCCGTACATCGGAATTTCGATTAGTTTACACCATTGGAAATATTATTTAATTTCATTTTCAATGGTATAAGGCTTGCATTCTCATGCTTAGCCAATCGATGCAGTTTATTGTTCAAAGACAGGGCATTTACATTGTCTGGACAATTTGCACTGTCCAGCTATTTCTAATTACAGTTTCCAGCATAGAACCCAGAATTCAGTTCTGCTTTCACCTAATGAAAGTAGACATACTAAGGATCATGGAACTAAAAATTCAGCCCTAAATTTGATCTATACAAATTTTGGTGAATCTTCAAAGTTACTGCCCATAACAGAGCAATTATGGGCAGATTGCACCTATTCCCATTTTAATTCCTTAAATTCATTTTAACCAATGTTTTGGCCCTATAATTTATTTCATATGAAATCCTAAACATGTTTAGTCAATGTTAATTCATTTTTTCAAGGTGGCCAAAATAGAGTAAGTTGATAAGTTGCTTAATTTTGCATGTTTACACAATTTGTTCTTACTGAAACAGTTTCTAGGCTATATGACTTTGTTCATACTTTTATCTTTCTTTTCCAGCATTGGTTACTAACAATTTAGCTTGTTTAATAACTTAATTACATTACCTAATCATGATCATGTTCAATTCATTAGTTCCATAGCTCAATTACATGTTCTAACAATTCAATTCTTACAACAACGTTTCATTTTAAATTTCCAGCAACCTAATTCTTGTTACACCATCACTTACACATAAAATCCACTCTAATTCAAGTTATCCATGGTGTATACAAGTTCAATTTCACCATTCTCTTAATTTCTTACAACCTAACAGCTCAACTAAGCATTATTCATCATCTAAATAAGAATTTTAAGCATGAATCAGTTTGGACACCATGTATTTACCTTAGTAATTCTGCCACCAGGTTGATTTTAGCTCAATTTCAACTTTGACACCATAGATTCAAGCTTTCTCTCTCACTCTCTAATGTTCTCTCTTCAATTCGGCAAACTAGGATGAAGGAAGAAGATGATAACATTTAATCCAAGTTAATGGATTTATGAAATGTCCAAAATGTCCTTTAATTAATCCTTACTCTTAACTTAATCAAGGACATTAGGGGAATCAAAGAGTTTAGCATACAATTCTCATCTTTCTCATTTAATTCGACTAGGTCATTCTAAATTGGTCACAATTTTCTTTTAATCTTTCAATTAAGCCATTAACTAATCTAATTAGTATAAATACAAGTTCAATTAAGCTATCAAGTTAATAAATTGGTTTCAATACTTCTATGCTAGGATTTAGGATATTACAATATTAATCAAGTAGCCAAACCATTCAAGACCATAATCACACCATAATTTTCTTGCCAGTGAATTTAGTATACACCTAACTTTATTATTAAGGTTCTATAATAACTTTAGTTCTTTAGCTTTATTCAAATTATTATAGCTTATCTCAATTTTAATGCTCACTAAGAGCTATCAAACACAATGCTCTCCAAGAGCTATCAACTTCAAGGCTCATTTTGAGATATTAATTACCGAGATCACCTTGAGCTATCACCAAAATATTTGATCATATATCTTTTGGAATTCTTTGCTTAATGACTATCAATTCACATCTTTTACAGGTTTGCCTTGGATCACTATTGGTGATGGGTAACAAGAATCCAGGCGATACTTAGCTGAGAGCACATAGCAATGGATAATATCAAAACATAACAAGAGGGCATCCCCTGAATAATTGCTTAAACAAGAGTACCAAAGGTACTAAAAGACCATTTGATCTTAGTAACGAGGGACCGTAGTCCAGACATTTCAGACATCAACCAATATATCCATGGTCTTCCATTTACTGGGGCAACTTATGTATTTTATCTTAGTTTGTCATTCGGGAAGTTGCTTGTTGTACAATTAACTTTGCTTTTAATGTTAACAGGGATCACTTAAGTTATAAGTAACCTTGCTTATAACTTTGTTTCAATAGCTTACATCATTCAAGCTTCCTTACTTCTTAACTTCTTAGAGTTAACTAATTAGTCTTTCATTATAAATCTTATTGCCATTAGTTAGTAAGTTAATAGAGGCTTATTACAAGTACGCAGTTCTTATCAATATCAAAGACATTCCATAGACAATCATTCAAGCATAGCAAGGCATTTTAAACACAACAATTGCAATATCATTCAAATCAAAACATGAATGCCATGCTATCAATGTATTCTCATCATCAATTAGCTCTATTTGTAAAATACCCCAAATCATGGCCTAGTAATATGTCACAAACTAATTAGAACTTAATTGTACAAACATTCTACAAATTAGAATAATTGATTAAATCTAGTGACCAAATTAGATGGATTCAATAATGAAATGGCCTAATCATGATGGACCAAATAGTAACAATATTTAAATGTTGTTTTGCATGCAACTATAATTCATAACTAAGGAGTTGTGAAGCAATTAGAGCCTTGAATTGCCAAGTGGAGGCATTCGGTCAATCCAAAGGACAACAACATGGATAGGTGTCCATTTTCCTAGCATCTTCTCCACCCTCCCTTCCTCCTTCCTTGACCGAAACCCTCCCAACCCTTTAGGGAAAGAAAAGCCACCATTGTAGGAGATTGGAAGCTTGCATGTGATTGTATCTTTCATGTATTTGGATAGCTAGGAAAATTGTAAGTAATTTCTATGTCTTTCCTCCCTAGAAAACTTTTTTGATTGAATGATTGATGATAGAAATTGAACTTAGATTCATAAGATTTATGTTAGATGTATATGCATGCAACTACCTTGAATTGTAGCCTGAATGTGGTTTAAATGCTATTGAAAATAGGACGAAATTATGCTAGACCGAATGGTATACGTACATGAATAAAACCATTGTTTGGTTGATCATGTAACTTGATAAGGTAATAAGAAATGTCCATGAATTGGTAATTGAATTGAGTAAAAAGCTTGTTGGAAATTTAGAAACATACTAAATTAAGATGTTAATCAATTGAAAATCATGGTTGGATAGTGAAAATTTAGCTTAAAGATGACACTAGTCACATTTGATTGTTAAATGGTTAACTATGGACTGTTTTGAAAGAATTGATAAATCATGGATTGTTTTAATAGAATTGAGGACTGGAATTTATGAACATAAAACAGGGGAAAGTCAATTTAAATGCTTGCTAGATTGAATTGCTTGAGTAATGATCAATTGGACTATTTTATGATGCTTGTATGAATTAGGGGCTGGAAATAGTGACTTAAAAACAGGGGAAGTCAGATTAATTGTTTGTTAACATGAATTGTATGAGATAATCACAATTTGGACTGTTTTGTAGAACAAATAGAAGGGTGTAATTGCAAACTGTTTTAGTGGACTATTTTTGCAAAAATTAGGATTGTTGGGGGATGATTTGTATAACATTGAAAATACAGATAAAATGGGACTGTTTTGGGCAGTTTAAGAGCAGGGCAAAACTGTTTTAATATATTGAAAGGATAAAATTGTTTTACAATGTTATACAATGGCTAAGTTAACATGAAAGAAAATGCTAAATAGAAATGCTTGAATTGTTTGATTGTTGGAAATACAATGCTTGATTCTAGTTTCTTGTATACTTGGATCCCTTGAAATGTATTGCTTTGTTGTTGATTTTGATTCCATTATATTGGATGTATTGTTAGAACAAGGAGTGGATCTTGTTGAATACGATCGAGTTGGGCAACCAAATAACAAGCAAAAAAGGATTTGGATCAAGGATCAAAACTATCTTGGAGGACTAGTGAGTGTAGCTTTTACATAGGGTTAGGACTTAGGTCCTAACCAAATATGCATGACTACTATTCCGTATCATGAAATGAATCTAAACTATGCTTGGAAATGAATTAAGGGAAGAATTGCTTAAATGGAAACTCGTATTAAGATATGCTTGTTATATGATTTGATAATGCAAATGGATCATGTAAACAAATGGATTGACCTTCTATGATTTCTTATATTGACATACTCAAATGAATCTAAACTCTTTTGACTTTTTATGGTTTCTAAACTATGATTGTTATGTTGTGTACAATGTTGCCATGATTGAATGATTGTGCGAACCTATTTTGACATGTAAATGCTTGTGTAATGTATTAGAACAAGGAGTAAACCTTGTGGAGGAAGAAGGAAGAACTGGTCAAAAGAGTGGCAAGCGAAAGGGAATTTGGATCCAAGACTGAACTAGCTTGGAGTATAGTGAGTGTAGCTTTTACATTGGGTTAGGACTTAAGTCCTAACCAAATATGCACATCTACTATTCCATTATTATGTTTATGTTATAAAATGAATCTAAACCATGCTTGGAAATGAATTAGGGGAAGAATGGCTTAAATGGAAACTTGGTAATAAGATATGCTTGATATATGATATGGTAATGAAATTGGATTTTGTAACAATGGATTGATTTTCTATGGTTCTTGCATTGACCTAATCGAATGATCCAAATATGCTTAGAGATAATCTTGCTTGATTGTTATGATAACTTGAAATGCAAACTTGCTCGAATTGTAAATAATGCATGATAAACTGAGCTAAGGCTCAAATGGCCTAAGGGATATCTTGATTTTGATAGATAAACACTTGAAAAGGATGCTTGAATAAGTTAAAAACTTGTCATGATCTTGTTGTGTGTACTTGCCTTGACTCAAAATGTTGAAGCTTACTTAATGGACAAGTAATTCAAACAAAGCCTTGGTTGCTAGTTGGTCATAGGTAGGATGGCATGCCATAGAGCCAAGAGCTCATTGTGATTGGATAGACTACGGTCCTGGGCCGAGGCCCTTATTTGGCGATAGTAGGAGGGATGTGTGTTATGGTCACTGGTGACAGTAGGAGGAATATGAACAGTTTCTTGTTTTGGCGATAGTTTGGTTGGTGACCCGATTACCTGGACATAACTATGTACCAAGGCCTAATCTAAAATGAATAAGCAAGAATAAAATACATGACTTAAAGCTTGAATAACACTTGACTTGATACCTTGATCTTGCTTGCCTACATGATACTTGAGAAGTGATCATACTCGAATTGAAATGCTTGAACAAGTCTCTTGTCTTGATTTAACACTCGGTCAAACATGAAATGGAAACAACCTTCTTGTTAAATTGTTGTTCGAATGGTATTGAATCGTGAAATGATGTATATTACTTGAGATTGAGAATTTTATATATGTTCTTGTGCTTATGATGATGTATATAAATGGTAATAGCTATACATGACTATTGACTCACTACTTGACTTTAAACACTTGAAATCTTATGTTAGACTCAACTTCACATGCTCAAACCTTAGCTAGGTTATACTTGATTTAGGACTACCTAAACTTGACAAAAGACTAGTAAATACTTGCTACCTCACTAAGTACATTATGTACTTATCACTCTTGTTTCCATCCTTCCCAAACCACAGGTTTAAAGAGATCTTAAAGCTATCTTCCTTGAGCTTGAAGCAAGATACAAGCAGAGCTAGAAGTATGACTTCAAATCTATTTTGTAACTCTCCTAGTTGGTGGCACCTAGATATGTACATAATTAAGCTAGATCATGCATTTTGCCATTTTGAATTTTGTATGTATATATGGCCTTGACTTTTAAAAGCTTGTAAAGACTTGGTTGGCAATGGTTGATGCCATGATATCTAGATACTATGTGAACGATTTGAGCGTGACTTGCTAGGTACGGAAAATGAAACTTGGTTACATTATCTACTTATACTCGAATGTACTTAACTATTGAATGCTCTATTCTAATGGATCACTTAATTGATTAGGTTGCTTCTAGTTCAAGTAATTAAGGTTATGACAAGTTAGCCATGATTTCTAGATGATGTTAAGCTTGCTTGATGTCTTGATTTATAGTGATATGATTCGAATAAACAAATTGGTGACCATGTTTAGTAACCTTGACTTTAATGTAAAATGCTAAGAGATATACTTAGTTAACTTGACATGAATGTGATATTGAAACCATGTCTATTATTGTCTTGATTTGGATCAAAGCTGCGCATACTTGAGTAAACTTGAAATGAAATTGTGTCATGTCTTGTGCGTATTCGAATGCCTATATGTATAAGGGACCATATTATATCTTCTTAAGTGATACTTGGAAGCCTATGTCTATGTTTGATAAGCTATAATGTTTGAAAAGCATGTTCTTGATGGTTGTTTGGGTTTCTTGTTAGGCAAGTAACTCTTCTAATAGGATGAGTTCAAAAGTTTTAAATGGCTTGTTTTCTTGTGTGCTTGATTTTATTCTTATTTTAACACTCCTTGGTCGGGTTACTCCTAACTCGGGTGAGGGGTGTTATAGTGCATTCGATTGCCTACATGTATAATTGACTATGTTTATATCTCCTTGATTGAAACTTGGAAGCCTATGTTTATATTTGGTAAGCTATAATGTTTGAAAAGTATGTTTTTGTTGCTTGTTTGGGTTTCTTGTTAGGCAAGTAACTCATCTAATAGGGATGAGTTCGAAAGATTAAATATCTTTAATAATTGTGTGCTTGATATGTTGCTTGTCTTAACACTCATTGGCTGTGTTACTCCTAACCCGAGTAAGGTGTGTTATAGAAGTGGTAATCAGAGCTAAAGGTTTAGCCGATTCTCATACTAAACTGAGCCATCTGCATTATATAGGATTAAATTGTGCCACCTAGGAGTTGTATTTCAAGTATGCTTGTGTTCTTGCTTAAACTGAACCCTTCTTATTCTATTTAAACTAGAAATGTCTGAAACGAGACTTGGCCGGGATGATGAAAGTCCTGAAAGCTCCTCGAATGAAGGAGACAATGTGAGGATAGAACAGAACCCTCAAGATCACACTGAACATCGAGAACAAGCTCAACCTTAGTAGGAAGCCCCTGCTATTCATCTTGTTCAAAGAGAATGTCTCCTTAGCATGAAGAAGATGTTCGATCATCGCGTAACCACTCTAAAATGAGACCAACCTATTGCACCTCCTGTTGCTGTGCCAAATAGAGCTCCAATCGACAAGCTGGCTCAACACTGGGCTTATACCTTCACTGGTATTGAGGAAGCCAATCCTGAAGTAGCTGAGTACTGGCTAGAGGCTACTACTCGAATACTCACCAAACAACTTCCGTGTTCTGATGAACACAAACTTGAATGTATCGTAGCTCTTTTGCCAGATGAAGCCTTAAGTTGGCGGGAAACCACAACCTTGATTACCCCTACTGACACCGTTACTTGGAAATTTTTTGTCGAGGAATTTAAGAAGAAGTATATCAGCGAGCAGTACCTAGCAAAACATCAGAAGCATTTATTGTACTTGAAGCTAGGTGGCTAACCCATTGAGCAATACGTGAGTGATTTCTGCAAGTATTGCAAGTACGGCTTGGAGTATATAAAGACTGATGCAGACAAGTGTAGATTGTTCATTTATGGTCTCAACGACGAAATAAGTCCCATCTTTACGGCTATGGGGATTACAGATTTCCAAAATCTGGTTAATCGAGCCATTGCAACCAAGGAAAAGATGAAAGCTTTAGAGAAACGAAATGGTGGTAGCTACTAGAATGATAAGAGATCCCAGCATGATGAAAAGCCTCATTGGCAGTCTAAGAAACCTAAGTATCACAACTAAAGCTCTTCAACCTTCACTCCTACTCAGAAAAGTAACTACATACCGAGACCCCAATCGGTATCTAAGCCCTTAGTCCCGCTTATCTCTGTTAATAGCATGGGGAATCATAGAAAAGCTACTCAAGTCCTTACTTGCAAGCTATGCCAAAAGCTCCACTCAGGTCAGTGCGTAACTCAATCCAACTTGTGTTACTTTTGTGGAGACTCGAATCACTACATCAAGGATTGTCCCTAAAATCCTAACAAGATCCCGACTCGAGCCCTGATAAATGCTAGTGTCGCACATTCTAACCATAACAAAGGCCCGAGACAAGCTCAATCGGGAAATCAAAGCAAGGATAGAGGTCAACAATCATCTTCTACGCATTAGGAGTCATGAGCCCCTGCTCGAATCTATCACATTCGAGGGGAAAGAAGACGAAGAGTCTCCCGATGTCATCGCAGGTGCTGTTGAATTAAATTCAAGTCCTGCTTATGCTTTAATTGATTTGGGGTCTACCTATTCTTTTTATTGATCATCCTTGATTGCTAAATTGAAATTAAAACCCAAAACTATTGATAAGGCCTTGTAGTTTCGAACCCTATAAGGGGAATCACGTTCATTAACTTTTTTTGCAAGGAATGTCCCATAACCATTCAAAATATACATTTCCCTATTGATCTATATATCTTATCATCTTGTGAATTCGATCTAGTACTTGGACTAGATTGATTAGGGAAACACCAAGCTTGGGTAGATTTCCAAAATTAGAGACTTTATCTCCAAGGTCTAGGAAGGGAATCCAGCCTTCACGTTGTTAAGAAACCAACATCCATCTTTGTTGTTATGATTAAACAAGATGAATACGATTTTGGATTGTCAACTATCCCTGTTGTATCTGAATTCATTGATGTTTTTCCTGAGGAACTCTCTGGTCTCCCTCTAAATAGAGAAGTAGAGTTCGGGATTGATGTCCAGCCTGGAACGAATCTGGTGTCCATTACGCCCTATCGAATGGCACCAATTGAGTTGAAAGAACTCCAAAAGCAACCTCAAGAGCTACAAGACAAGGGTTTAATTCGGCCTAGCTCATTTCCCTGGGGTGCTCCTATCATGTTCATGAAGAAGAAAGATGGCACGATGAGACTTTGTATTGATTACCGACAATTGAACCATCTCACTATCAAGAATCGATATCCTTTTCCAACAATTGAAGATCTCTTTAACCAACTTAAGGTTGTTGCGGTGTTTTCAAAGATCGATCTTCGATCTGGATATTACCAAATAAGGGTGAAAGAAGAATACGTACCCAAGACAACCTTTTGAACTCGATATGGTCACTATGAATTCCTCGTAATACCATTAGGGTTAGCCAATGCCCCAGCTGCATTCATAGACCTCATGAATCGAGTATTAAATCCCTATATTGATAAATCAGTGATAGTATTCATAGATGACATCTTGGTCTATTCTCGAAACAATGAAGAACATGTTGAACACCTCCGAATTGTTTTACAAACTCTCTGAAAATGTCAGCTATTTGCAAAGTTTTCCAAGTGTGAATTTTGGTTATTAGATGTTTCGTTTCTTAGACATGTCATATTGGCATAAGGGATCAAAGTACACCCAAAGAAGATTCAATCTATCTTGGATTGGAGACCTCCGAGGAATGTAGGTGAGGTCAGAAGCTTTCTCAGTTTTGCATGGTATTATCGATGATTCATCAAGGGATTTTCAACCTTAGCCACACCCTTGACCAAGTTCCTTTGAAAGGATAAACCATTCGAATGGTCAGAGAAACAACGGAGAAGTTTCAACCAGCTTAAGCAAGTCTTGACCCATGCCCCGGTCCTTATACAACCAAAATTGGGAAAAGAATTCACCATGTACAGTGATGCATCACATTCGGGTCTAGGATGTGTCCTGATGCAAGAAGGTAATATTGTAGCATATGCATCACGTTAATTGAAGCCTCATGAGTTAAACCACCCTACACACGATCTAGAATTGGCTGCCATCGTGTTTGCTCTCAAGATATGGAGGCACTACTAGTACGGTGAGAAATGTTACCTATACACTGATTACTAAATCCTCAAATACCTTTTGACCAAGAAGGATTTGAACCTGAGACAAAGAAGGTGGATGGAATTGTTAAAAGACTATGACTTGGTCATTGATTATCATCACGAAAAAGCCAACGTAGTTGTGAATGCTCTTAGTCATAAATCGAGCTTGGGTAAGCCATTCGAAAGCCTTGTAGATAGTCATATCCTTGAAAGTTCATCTTGAACCTATGAACCTAATTCTATGACTCTACTTGTAGCTTCTTGTGCAATCAATGCACACTTCCGAGTTTACAAAAAGCATGGACTCTTGTCTGAACTTCAAGTTCAATCCAACTTGATCTCTAGAATCAAAGATCTTCAACAAACCGACTCTGACGTTCAAGTTATCATGTTGAAACTAGATTTAGAACCAAATTTCGATTTCTCCATTCATTTGAATGGGTTGCTATATTTTAAGGATAAAGTTTGTGTTCCTAACAATGAAGAATGAAATATTGCAAGAAGCTCACCAAAGCTCTTTCTCGATACACCCTGGATCAGCCAAGATGTATAAAGACCTGAAATCCCTATATTGGTGGCCAGGTATGAAGTCAGCTATCACAGATTTATATATTCTAATGAACCTAAGCTTGAATGCTTTTGCTGAGTTATATATTCTTGAAGTAGTACGTTTGCACATGATTCCTACATCCATAATCTCTAATAGAGATCCTAGATTCACCACACGATTTTGGAAATCCTTGTAAAAAGCCCTTGGAACCAAAGTGCATTTGAACACAGCTTTTCATCCACAAAGTGATGGCCAGTTAGAAAGGGTGATACAAGTACTTGAAGACATGATACGAGATTGTGTTATGGACTTTGGGAAGAATTGGGAAAAGTCTCTACCTCTTGTAGAGTTTGCTTACAACAACAACTATCAAATGACGATTAAAATGGCACCATTTGAAGCCTTATATGTAAGAAAATGTAGGACTCCCTTGTGTTTGTCTGGATTGGGGGAAAACAAGGTGTTGGGATCTCAATTGCTCAGAGAAACTAAGGGACAAGTTCAAATCATACATGATCGATTGAAGCAAGCCTTTGATAGACAGAAAGCCGATGCAGTCATGAAAAGGAGAGACATCCAACACAATGTGGGGACAAAGTCTTTCTCAAAGTGTCTCCTTGGAAGAAGGTTTTTAGATTTAGAAGAAAATGAAAGATTAGTCCCCGGTTTATTAGACCATTCGAAATCACTAAAAGGATTGGTCCAGTGACTTATCGATTGGCACTTCCTAGTGAATTTGATAAGATCCACAATGTCTTCCATGTTTACATGCTAAAAAAATATCGATATGATCCATCCCATGTTCTAGAACCTGGAGAAGTTGAATTGAATCCTGACCTATCATATGAAGAAGAGCCAATACAAATACTTGATAAAGAAGTTAGAAGACTTCGAAAAAAGACTGTTCCCTTGGTGAAAGTATTATGGAGGAATCATAAAATGGAAGAAGCAACTTGGGAACCTGAGGCTACGATGAGAGTCAATATCCTCACTTGTTTAACTCAGGTAAATTCGATGGCGAATTTATTTTATGGGGGGAGAATTGTAATACCCCAAATCATAGCCTAGTAACATGTCACAAACTAATTAGAACTTATTTGTACAAACATTCTACAAATTAGAATAATTGATTAAATCTAGTGGCCAAATTAGATGGATTCAATAATGAAATGGCCGAATCACGATGGACCAAATAGTAACAATGTTTAAATGTTGTTTTGCATGCAACTAGGATTGATAACTAAGGAGTTGTGAATCAATTATACCCTTGAATTACCAAGTGGAGGCATTCGGTCAATCCAAAGGATAACAACATGGATAGGTGTCCATTTTCCTATCATCTTCTCCGCTCTGCCTTCCTCCGTCCTTGACCGAAACCCTCCCAACCCTTAGGGAAAGAAAAACCACCATTGTAGGAGATTGGAAGCTTGCACGTGATCTTATCTTTCATGTACTTGGATAGCTAGGAAGATTGTAAGTGATTTTTAAGTCCTTCCTCCCTATCAAACTTGTTTGAATGAATGATTGATGATAGAAATTGAACTTGGATTCATACGATTGTATGTTAGATGTTTATGCTTGAAACTACCTTGAATTGTAGCTTGAATTTGGTTGAAATGCTATTGAAAACAGGATGAAATTATGCTAGACAGAATGGTATATGTACATGAATGAAACCATTGTTTGATTGATCATGTAACTTGATAAGGTAATTCGAAATGTTCATGAATTGGGACCTGAATTGAGTAAAAAGCTTGCTGGAAATTTAGAAACATACTAAATTAAGATGTTAATCAATTGAAAATCATGGTTGGATAGTGAAAATTTAGCTTAAAGATGACAGTAGTCACATTTGATTGTTAAATGGTTAACTATGGACTATTTTGAAAGAATTGATAAATCATGAATTGTTTTAACAGAATTGAGGACTGGAATTTATGAACTTAAAACAGGGGAAAGTCAATTTAAATGCTTGCTGGATTGAATTGCTTGAATAATGATCAATTGGACTATTTTAAGATGCTTATTGAAATGTATGGGAAATAGGGTCTAGAATTGAAACCATGAATGATCCAGGGACTGAATTGAATGAATTATGGGCTGGAGATAGTGACTTTAAAACAGGGGAAGTCAGATTAAATGTTTGTTAACATGAATTGTATGAGATAATCACAATTTGGACTGTTTTGTAGAACAAATAGAATGGTGTAATTGCAACCTGTTTTAGTGGATTGTTTTAGCAAAAAATTGGACTGTTGGGGGCTGTTTTGTATAACATTGAAAATACAGATAAAATGGGACTGTTTTAGGCTATAATACCCCAAATCATGGCCTAACAACTTGTTATAAACCAATTAGATTTTAATTGTTCAAACAATCTACAAATTAGAAGAATTGATTAAACCTAGTGACTAAATTACATGGATTGATAAAGAAGTAGCCTAATCATGAACATCAAATAGTAACAAATTGTAAATATAGGATTGCATGCAATTAATATGAGTAATTAAGGATTATTAAGTAATTAGACCAAAAATTTCCAAGTGGAGGCAAATAGTTTAGCCATGTGATAACACCTTGGCCAAGTGGCCATCTTGCTATCATCTTCCCCACCTTGGCCGAATTCTCCATTCATCCATCCAGGAAGAAAAATCACCATTGTTTAGAGCAAGAAGCTTGTATGAGATCAATTGCATGAAAATTGAATAGCTGGGAAAAATTGTAAGTGGATTCTAAATTCTTTCTCCCCAGCAAATTGATTGGATGAGTTGTTGATGATGGCTACGTTGTCCTGATGAAATTGGATGATTTCTATGCGTGTTAGGAGCATGCTAAATTCAAATTAAACTTGAAATTGTAATTCCTAGTAACCAAATTGGTATGAGATACATGTATAGTTGCTGGAAAATTTGGAATTATTAACATGATAGAAAACTGTCTTGATTAGGGACTGTTTTGATTGAGAAATTGTGCATACATGTTAAATGAACGTAGAACCCTGTTTTGATCATGTTACTAGGTAAAGAGAAGATTGAATTGAATACATGTGTTGGTGGAAATGTGACAACACCTAATTGAACTAGTTAAATCAGGTAATGGACTGCCTAGTTGATGAATTGATGTACAAATGTGATCAATTAGATCAAACTAGATTAAACAAGATTATGCCCTGGTTTGAGAACATTTCTAGGTAAATTATGATGGCCAAGACATTTATGAACATGAATATGAATGAAATTGCCATGTTAGGAATTTGATAAAATGAGTTAAGAAGCTAGAAATCCAACCTAGTGTAATCTGCCCAGAATGCTCTGTTTTGGGCAGTGACTTTGAAAAATCAGTAAAAATTGTGTATAGAGAATTTAAGGCTGAAATTTTTATGGAAAACACCTTGTAATGTCTAAATTCACTAGGAGAAAACAGATCTAAACTATGGGTTGTGTACTAAAATGTAGAGTAGAAATACTAGAGACTGTGCAAACTACCCAATAATACAGGATGCCCTGTGTTTGAGTAAAAAACTATATTAATTGCTAAGAAATAAAATGCAAGCCTTATATTGTCATCAATAAAATTTGTTTAGCTTTCCAATGGTGTAAACCAATTGAAATTCCAACGTACGGAATGAAAGATATGCTTGATTAAGTGACTAGAGTGCAAGCTGCCTGGCAGCAGCTGCGTAGGCAAATGTACAATGTTTTCTGGCATTTTGTAAACTGTCTTGAAAACAGATTTAGGCTTTGAAATATGCCTTATTTTACATGAACTATAATGTAGTAAAGTGCGGTTGAGTAGAAAGGAAAATGTACAAGAGCATGCTGCCCAATATGTGTATGTTATATGCTTGTAATCTTGTCTTGAATTGAATGAGTTGGCTTGATGAATTGTGTGCTAACATGCTCTCTATATGTTTGTGTATGGCTTATTAGAACAAGGAATAGAAGATATTGTGGAAGAGGAAAGGGTCGGCCAAGCTAGTAGGAGGGATAAGGGAATCTATATCAAGGAGCAACACTAGCTTGCTTTTGCTTGGAGTTTTGTGAGTGTAGTTTTATTTAGGGTTGGGACTAGTGTCTTAACCAACAATTCATGCCTAAATTCTTGCTTCATAAATGATAGTATGAAATGAACTTAATGCATATTTGGTAAACCAGCTTAAGGGAAGAATGGACTAAATGGAAACTTGGTGATTGGATTATGTTTGATACATGATAGTTAGTGAAATTGTAACTTAAAACAATTGCTTGAATACCTACTTTGTATTGTGGCTGTTCGAATAGGATTATTATAATCCTTGCTTGATGTCTGTTGATGCTTGAATGCGAGTATGCTGGAAATTCATGAAACCTTGTAAATTGATCTAGGATTCACTTGATGTAGAGACTTGAAATGGAATTGACCTTGCTATGCTTGATGCTTAATCACATGTTGTGTGTTTGCTTGAACTAAAAGATTCAGTAAGCCCTTGGTTGCTAGTCGGTTTTAGGTAGAATGACATGCCTTAGAGTCTAAAGCTAGACTTGTTAGGTACTTTGTGTTCCATCTTGATTGGTGTTATAAACACCTTATTGTTAGGTGCCATGGGCATCATCTTGCTAGGTACTTTGTGTACCCACTTGTGTGGTGTTGTGGACACCTTGTTTTGGTACTTATGTACCCACTTGCTAGGTACTTTGTGTACCCACTTCAGACTTGCCAAGGCAAAACAAATTAATAAGCTATAATAAGACATGTTAACATGATAATGAATGAGCAAACTTAACTACTATTAATGAGCTGGTAATGAAATTGAATTACATAAAAGAAATGATAAACATGTTATCTTGAAATGCCCATCATTTGAAAGACAAGACATAGTGAAGAATGTACTATTCGAATTGGAATGATTGGTCTCTATACTTGAAATGCTTGATTCTCGCTAAACATTATTTGATCGATTACTATAACTTGTACTTGGTTACTTGCTTGGCTTGTTCATTGTGAGACTTGAAATGAATCCTTGAATTCTTGAACCTTTGCATTCAAATGGTACACGATGATCTAGCTAGGATTTGACTTTGCTTAAATGAAGCCTAGCTAGGTTAAACTTGATTGAAATGATCAAAAGACACCTAAAGCTAATGATCTTGATAACTTTCTAGATCCAGGTGCTACCTCACTACGTACATTACGTACTTAACACTCTCGTTTTTCCTTCTTCCAAAACCATAGGTCCTAAAGTGATTAAAGCTTCTCATTCTAGATCCTATGCATTACACAAGTGAAGTTGGAAAGTATGGCTTACTTTTATTTTGTTACACTCCTAGTTGGTGGCTTTAGATGATGTCTAGTTTATCTAAGTTCATGCACTTTGAGTTGTAATTAACATGTATGAAAAACTTGATGATGTGTATTAACCTTAATGACACTTTTGGATTGTAAATAAAGGTGTTAGGTTATGGTATTATGTATGAATCTTGTTGTCATGTTAAATGAATGAATGATCTTGAACTTGCCTAAGCTATTGTATTCGGATGATGTAGATGAGCTAATGAAATGAACTTGTAAATTGATTCAACCTAATGATATATACATGCTGCGCATATAGGTATAAGGTGTTGTAAACTTGATAATGAAGAATGAATGGCTTAGATTGCTAATAGGAAATGAATGAAGCTAGCTTGATGAATGGTTAATTGAAATTGTTTTCTAGTTAGCCGAATTGTACCTTAAACAATAAGCTAAATAGATGAGCTAAAGGTTTAGATCCTCATACTAAACCGAGTCTGCATACATCATATAGGATTGAATTGTGCCACCTAGGAGTTGTATCTTAATATGCTTGTGTTATTGTCTATCTAACTTCTTCTTGTTTACCTAATCGTAGTATGTCCGAGACAGGACTTGCTCGAGACAATGAAAGTCCTGTAGGCTCCTCAAATGAAGGAGATAGCGTGAGGATAGAAACGAATCCTCAAAGACAAAAATGAGCCTCGAGAACCTGTTCAACCTCGAGAATAGGCTCAACCTCAGCAGGAAGATCCTGCTATCCAAGCTGTCCAAAGAGAATATCTCCTTAGCATAAAGGAGATGTTTAACCAACTCGTATCAAACCTTAAACAAGACCATCCTACTATTCCTGCTGTTGCACCAAGTAGAGCTCCTATTGATAAACTTGCCCAACACTGAGCCTATACCTTTACCGCTGTCTATGAGGAGAAACGCGAAGATGCAGAATACTGGCTAGAATGTACAGCTCAAATCTTGACTAAACAATTGCAATGCTCGGATGAGCACAAACTTTAATGTGTTGTTACACTCTTAGCTGACGAAGCCTTGAGTTGGTGGGAAACCACAACCCTAACTACTCCCGCTGACTCGGTCACCTGGAAATTCTTCGTTGAAGAATTCAAGAAGAAGTACATAAGCGAGCAATATTTAGCTGATTGTTAGAGGCATTTCTTGTACCTCAAGCAAGCTAATAGGCCCATTGAACAATATGTTGCTGATTTTTGCAAATATTGCAGGTACAGCTCGGAGTATATCAAGACTAAAAAAGATAAGTGCCGAATGCTTATTGATGGCTTGAATGATGAGCTAAGTTCGATGTTCACAGCTCTGGGGATCATGGATTTTCAAACTCTTGTCAATCGAGCCATTGCAACCGAAGTAAAGATGAAAGCTTCAGAAAGAAGAAAGGGTGGTAATAGAAGTGATAAGAAGCACAAATGTGATGATAATCCACATTGGCAATCCAAGAAAGCCAAATTTCAGAAAGAAAGCTCCTCGACTTATACTCCTGCTCTAAAGAGCAATTATATATCGAGACCTCAATCGGTGAACAAGCCTCCAGCCCTGGTTATCTCTGTCAATAGCACAGGAAATTCTAGAAAGATCCCAACTTGCAATTTTTGCCAAAAGCTCAATTTTGGCCAATGCCGATCTCAATTGAATATATGCTATGCTTGTGGTGGAGCTAATCATTTCATTAAGGATTGCCCCTAAAATCCTAACATAGCTCCAACTCAATCTTCTACAAATCTGAGTCCCGCACCATCTAACCGAAAGAAAGGCCTGAGACAAGCACAGTACCAAGGCAAAGGAAGAGGCCACTATTCGGCTACTACACATCAAAAATCCTGAGCTCATACTCGTATCTATCGTATTCGAGGTAAGGAGTATGAAGATTCTCCCGATGTGATCGCAGGTACCGGTGAACTAGACTCAAGTACTGCTTATGCTCTAAATGATTTGGGTTCTACCCACTCGTTTATATGCTATTCCTTGATTGTTAAGCTAAACTTGAGACCCAAACTTGTTAAATCTAGCCTTGTAGTTTCGAATCCTATAGGAGGAAACATGCCAATCAACTTACTTTGTAAATCTTGTCCAATATCTATTCAAAATGTACCCTTTCCTATTGACCTCTATGTCTTGCCAACTTGTGAATTTGATATAGTATTATGACTATATAGGTTGGGAAAGCACAAAGCCTGGATTGATTGCCAAAATAGGAGAGTGTATCTTTGAGGATTAGGGAAAGAATCCATCTTGCTTATAGATAAGAAACTGACTTCAATCTTTGCTTCCATGGTCCTAAAAGATGAATATGACTTTGGCTTGCCATATATACCTGTTGTATCTAAATTTGTTGATGTTTTTCTCGAGGAACTCCCTAGTCTTCCTCCGACCCGAGAAGTGGAATTCAGGATTGACGTTCAACCTGGAACCAACTCGGTGTCAATTACACCATATCGAATGGCATAAGTAGAGTTGAAGGAACTTAAGAAACAACTTCAAGAACTACAAGACAAAGGCTTCATTCAGCCTAGCATATCTCCCTGGGTGCACCTATCTTTCTCGTAAAGCAAAAGGATGGTGCGATGCGGCTTTGTATCGACTATCGTCAATTGAATCAACTTACCATTAAGAACAAGGATCCTTTGCCAAGGATAGAAGATCTCTTCGGTCAACTTAGGGATGCTCTAGTGTTTTCAAAGATCGATCTTCAATCGGGTTACTACTGAATGAAGGAGAAAGAAGAAGACGGGCCTAAAACAGCCTTCGAAACTCGATACAGCCACTTTGAATTCCTTGTAATGCCTTTCGGGCTAACTAATGCTCCGGCCGCATTCATAGATCTTATGAATCAAGTATTCAAGCCTTTTCTCAAAAAATTCATGGTCGTCTTTATCAATGACATCTTGGTCTACTCTCGTAACAAGGAGGAACATGCTGAACACCTCTAAATTTTCTTGCAAACTCTCTGGGAACGTCAGTTGTTTGACAAATTCTCCAAGTGCGAGTTCTGGCTATCGGAAGTTTCATTTCTTGGCCATGTAATCTCAGCCAAAGGGATCAGGGTGGATCTGATGAAGGTTCAAGCTATTCTTGATTGGTGACCTCTGAGGAATGTTGGTGAGGTCCAAAGTTTTCTCGGTTTAGATGGGTACTATCGAAGATTTGTAAAAGGCTTTTCTACTATTTCATTGCCCCTAAATAAGCTCCTTCGAAAGGATCAACCATTCGAGTGGTCTGAGATTTAGTAGCGAAGCTTTGATAAACTCAACCAAACTCACAATCTCGAACTTGCTACGATTGTCTTTGCTCTCAAAATTTGGAGACACTACTTGTACGATGAAAAATGCCACATGTTCACTGATCATAAAAGCCTCAAATACCTCCTAACTCAAAAAGACTTGAACCTGAGACAAAGAAGATGAATGGAATTGCTAAAAGATTACGATTTGATCATCGACTATCATCCCGGAAAAGCCAACGTGGTTGCAGATGCTCTTAGTCGTAAACCAACCTTGGGTAAGACAATCTAAATCCTTAAGAATTCAAATCAATCAAGTCTTTCTTGCTTTGCAAGAAACTATTCTAATGCCCCCTAATGATCTTATTCATTTTGTAGCTCCTAATGCTATCAATGCTCACCTTCGAATATACCAAAAACAAGGGCTTATGTCTGAACTCCAAGTTCAATCCAGCCTAATCTCGAGAATTAAAAATCTTCAACAAACCGACCTTGATCTTCAAGCTATTATCTTGAAGCTTGACTCGAAAGCCAACCAGGATTTCTTTGTCCATTCGAATGGAATGCTATACTTGTATTGGTGGCCAGGAATAAAAGCAGCCACCAACGATTACATATCAAAGTGTTTAACTTGTCAAAGGGTTAAAACTGAGCATCGGGTTCCTACCGGATTACTCCAACCTCTTGAATTCCCTCAGTGGAAATAGGATCGAATCACATTGGACTTCGTGAGTGGTCTACCTTGCACGCCAAGAAAGTGAGATGTTGTGTGGGTGATCGTAGATCAATTCACTAAATCGGCTCACTTCATCCCTATTAGAATGAATTATAGCTTGGACACACTAGCTAATTTGTATATTTTTGAAGTGGTTCATTTGCATGGAGTCCCTGGGTGTATCATCTCTGATCGGGATTCTCAATTCACAGCTCGATTTTGGAGATCTTTACAACGAACCATTGGCATCAAATTGAATCTAAGCATAGCCTTCCATCTTCAATGTGATGGCCAATCCGAAAGGGTGATTCAAGTCCTTGAAGACATGTTGAGAGCTTGTGTCATTGACTTCGGGAAGAATTGGGAGAAATCTCTACCTCTTGTGGAATTTGCCTACAATAATAGCCATCAATCTTCAATTCAAATGGCTCCATTTGAAGCATTTTATGGTAGGAAATGTAGAACTCCCCTATGCTGGTCCGAACTTGGAGAAAACAAAGTGTTAGGACCTCAAATGCTTAGAGAAACTGAAGAACAAGTTCGAATTATCCAGGATCGATTGAAGCAAGCCTTTGATAGGAAAAAGTCCTATACAGACTTGAAACGAAAAGACATTCAATACAATGTAGGAGATAAAGTCTTTCTCGAAGTTTCTCCTTGGAAGAAGGTTATCAGATTTGGTAAGAAAGGAAAGCTAAGCCCCCAGTTCATTGGACCATTCGATATAGTTGAAAGGATCAGTCCAATGGCTTATCGATTAGCACTCCCTAGTGAATTCAATAAGATCCACAATGTATTCCATGTTTCGATGCTCTGAAAGTACCAGTCTGATCCATCTCACATTCTAGAGCCTGAAGAAGTTGAATTAAACCCCAACTTGTCTTATGAAGAATAGCCAATCAAGATACTTGACAAGGAAGTCAAGAGACTTAGGAACAAGAATATCTCCCTAGTGAAGGTATTATGGAGGAATCACAAGGAAGAAGAAGCAACTTGGGAAAACGAGGATACAATGAGAAAATAATATCCTCATTTATTGAAATCAGGTAAAAATTCGAGGGTGAATTTATGAAAAGATCAAATAGTAACAAATTGTAAATATAGTATTGCATGCAATTAAGATGAGTAATTAAGGATTTATGAAGTAATTAGACCAAAAATTGCCAAGTGGAGGCAAATAGCTTAGCCATGTGATAACACCTTGGCCAAGTGGCCATCTTGCTATCATCTTCCCCACCTTGGCCGAATTCTCCATTCATCCATCTAGGAAGAAAAATCACCAATGTTGAGAGGAAGAAGCTTGCATGAGATCAATTGCATGAAAATTGAATGGCTAGGAAAAATTGTAAGCAAATTCTAAATTCTTTCTCCCTAGCAAATTGATTGGATGAGTTGTTGATGATGTCTTGATAAAATTGGATGATTTCTATGTGTGTTAGGAGCATGCTATTCAAATTGAACTTGAAATTGTAATTCCTAGTAAACAAATTGGTATGAGATACATGTATAGTTGCTGGAAAATCTGGAATTATGAACATGATAGAAAACAGTCTTGATTAGGGACTGTTTTGATTGAGTAATTGTGCAAACATGTTAAATGAACTTAGAACCCTGTTTTGATCATGTTACTAGGCAAAGAGAAGATTGAATTGAATACATGTGTTGATGGAAATGTGACTACACCTAATTGAACTAGTTGAATTAGGTAATGGATTGCCTAGTTGATGAATTGATGCACAAATGTGATCAAATAGATCAAACTGGATTAAACATGATTATGACCTATTTTGAGAACATTTATAGGTAAATTATGATGGCCAATACATGTATGAACATGAATATCAATGAAATTGCCATGTTAGGAACTTTCTAAAACGAGTTAAGAAGCAAGAAATCCAACCTAGTGTAATCTGCCCTGAATGCTTTGTTCTGGGTAGTGACTTTGAAAAATTAGTAAAAATTGTGTTTAATTAATTTAAGGCTGAAATATTTATGTACTACACCTTGGAATGTATAAATTCACTAGGAGAAAACAGAGCTAAACTTTGGGTTATGTACTGCAATGTAGAGTAGAAATACTAGAGATAGTGCAAACTGCCCAATAAAGCAAGATGCCCCGTGTTTGAGTAAAAGACTTTTTTAATTGGCTAAGAAATAAAATGCAATCCTTATATAGTCATAAATAAATTTTTTTATCTTTCCAATGGTGTAAAAGAATTGAAATTCTAACGTACAGAATGAAAGATATGCTTGATTAAATGACTAGAGTGCAAGCTGCCTGGCAGCAGCTGCATAGGCAAAATGTAAACTGTTTTGTGGCATTTTGCAAACTGTCTTGAAAATAGTTTTAGGCTTTGAAATATGTATTATTTTACATGAACTTGAATTTAGTAAAGTGTGGTTGAGTAAAAAGGAAAATGTATAAGAGCATGCTGCCCAATATATGTATGTTATATGCTTTTAATCTTGTCTTGAATTGAATGAGTTGGCTTGACGAATTGTGTGCTAACATGCTATCTATATGTTTGCATATGGCTTATTAGAACAAGGAATAGAAGATTTTGTGGAAGAGGAGAGGGTTGGCCAAGCTAATAGGAGGGATAAGGGACTGTATATCAAGGAGCAACACTAGCTTGCGTTTGCTTGGAGTTTTGTGAGTGTAGTTTTATTTAGGATTGGGACTAGTGTCTTAACCAATAATTCATGTCTGACTTCTTGCTTGATAAATGATAGTATAAAATGAACTTAATCGATATTTGGTAAACCAATTTAAGGGAAGAATAGACTAAATAGAAACTTTTTGATTGAATTATGTTTGATACATGATAGCTAGTGAAATTGTAACATAAAACAATTGCTTGAATACCTACTTTGTATTGTGGCTGTTCGAATAGGATTAGTATAATCCTTGATTGATGCTTGAATGTGAGTATGCTGGAAATTCATGAAACCTTGTAAATTGATCTAGGATTCACTTGATGTAGAGACTTGAAATGGACTTGACCTTGCTATGCTTGATGCTTAATCGCATGTTGTGTGATTGCTTGAACTAAAAGATTCAATAAGCCCTTGGTTGCTAGTCGGTTTTAGGTAGAACGATATGCCTTAGAGTCTAGAGCTCGACTTGTTAGGTACTTTGTGTACCATCTTGCATGGTTTATAAACACCTTCTTGTTAGATGCCATGGGCATCATCTTGCTAGGTACTTTGTGTAACACCCCCTACCCGGGCTAGTAGAAACCCGATTCGAGAGTGTTACTTAACAAGCAAGCAAGACAAGTACAAAGAAATGGCACTGCATTCGAACCAAGAAAGAACAAACAAGTAATCATAGAACAACAATGCATTCATACTTACTTGGCCAACAAGAAAGCTCACACTAGACTTCAAGCCATCTTATCACTCGAACAAGACCAAATCAAGAGACATGGCAAGGCAAGCAATAGCAACCAATCATACATTACGTATCATGCAAGTAACCACTAAATTGAATCTTAATTCAAACTACCCAATCGAATAGGTCTCTAAGTATAATTCATTTCATGCTTACACTTAAAAGTTACTACAATTTCAACATAATTTACTTGTTTTGATCCTTCTCATTCGAATTGTTCTAGACAATAAACAATTTCCATTTCATTTGAATGTATCTTAGACTCATACATGAACATTTAATTCCTAAATTTCTTACAAGAATCTTGATCATTCGAATTACAAGAAACTAGTTATATTCAAGCCTAAATCCATACTTAACCATTCAGCCATTCACACAATTATACAACATGGCATGTAACTAGTTTCATTCATTCTTAATTCAATCCTTATGCATTCGGCAATCCCTTATACAATTACCATTCACAAACATCATGGTATAAACACACACACACAAGCACCCACATAATCCCTAATGAATTCGAATGAAAGGCATGAGACATGGTTTATCCTATACTACTTTCATTTCAAACATAAACATATGCATTGAGCTAATCATTCAAGTGACTTAAGGTAATCAAGATCAATCGATGGATCATTCATTACATCAACATATGCGCAGCCAATACCATTCATTTCATGTAATCTAAGTTCATTAAATACCTTATACTATATACATAACATAGATAGGCCCATCAAGTCATTTGTACAAAATTTCAAATGCATGATCAAACTATCTATATACATCTAGTTCCACAATTCTAGGAGAATAAAAAAGAAGTATGGAATCATACTTTAACCATTTGTTATTTCTAGGATAGCATGCATTCGGGCAACAAGTTTAGGCATCAAGAAATCATGATTCATGAATCAAGCAACATGCTTGCAAAACAAGAAACCAAGGAGTCATGATTTCAAATCAAGTAACATAGATCTCATGGCATTCAAGACAAGTATCATGTATAATTGAATTGTTATTACATTTGTTATTTCATTAAACAACCCCCTTGGTACTTTGTTTGTATAGGTAATCGAGTCTCCAACCAACTGTCGCCACAAGATGCACCGTAGTGATGGTCAACCCTTCTACTGTCGCCAAAGACCACATACGTACCCTCCATCTGTCGCCAAATAGGGGACTTAGCCCTGGAACGTAGTCCACCCGTACACAATTAGCTCTACACTCTAAGGCATGCCCTTCTACCTAGTCCAACTAGCTACCAAGGTTGTTCAAATTACCATTTATTCAAGTTATCAAGTTCAAGATCATGTTCATGTTAAGCCCTTAGGCTATTGAGCCTTAGCTCACAAGTCAAGTGGTTTCAAGATTCATTTCATCAAAATAAGATAACATCATATCTCAAACAAGTCTTTAGCATTCAATCATGTTGCATCATAACACATACAAGCATTCAAGCTATCATCAATCATGCTTAGCAATTCGAAATAGACATGTATTCAAGACTATAATCAAATTTCATGTGTTTCTTTAATCATCCTTCCCTTATTAGGTCAAATTCATGCTTAGATTCATTTACATGTCAAGATTGTAACAAGAATGCACTGGTTAGGACCTAGTCCTAACCCTAGAGATAACTACACTCACAATACAATCCAAGCAAGCTATCAATTGTCTTGTATAGCTATTCCTTTGTTCTTAGCCTTTGAATGATTTCCTTATTCTCCTTCCTTCAAGTTCACTCCTTGCTCTAGCAAATTCATGATTAAACACATTCATCAACATGTATACACAAGACAATTCAACATGACAACAAGGTTATTTCAATACTTATAAACATATACATACAATTCTTTCAACATTTTAACAAACAAGAAATATTCAATAAGCCCTTGGTTGCTAGCCGGTTTTAGGTAGAACGACATGCCTTAGAGTCTAGAGCTCGACTTGTTAGGTACTTTGTGTACCATCTTGCATGGTGTTATAAACACCTTCTTGTTAGATGCCATGGGCATCATCTTGCTAGGTACTTTGTGTAACACCCCCTACCCGGGCTAGTAGAAACCCGATTCGAGAGTGTTACTTAACAAGCAAGCAAGACAAGTACAAAGAAATGGCACTGCATTCGAACCAAGAAAGAACAAACAAGTAATCATAGAACAACAATGCATTCATACTTACTTGGCCAACAAGAAAGCTCACACTAGACTTCAAGCCATCCTATCACTCGAACAAGACCAAAGCAAGAGACATGGCAAGGCAAGCAATAGCAACCAATCATACATTACTTATCATGCAAGTAACCACTAAATTGAATCTTAATTCAAACTACCCAATCGAATAGGTCTCTAAGTATAATTCATTTCATGCTTACACTTACAAGTTACTACAATTTCAACATAATTTACTTGTTTTGATCCTTCTCATTCGAATTGTTCTAGACAATAAACAATTTCCATTTCATTTGAATGTATCTTAGACTCATACATGAACATTTAATCCCTAAATTTCTTACATGATTCTTGATCATTCGAATTACAAGAAACTAGTTATATTCAAGCCTAAATCCATACTTAACCATTCGGCCATTCACACAATTATACAACATGGCATGTAACTAGTTTCATTCAATCTTAATTCAATCCTTATGCATTCGGCAATCCCTTATACAATTACCATTCACAAACATCATGGTATAAACACACACACAAGCACCCACATAATCCCTAATGTATTCGAATGAAAGGCATGAGACATGGTTTATCCTATACTACTTTCATTTCAAACATAAACATATGCATTGAGCTAATCATTCAAGTGACTTAAGGTAATCAAGATCAATCGATGGATCATTCATTACATCAACATATGCGCAGCCAATACCATTCATTTCATGTAATCTAAGTTCATTAAATACCTTATACTATATACATAACATAGATAGGCCCATCAAGTCATTTGTACAAAATTTCAAATTCATGATCAAACTATCTATATACATCTAGTTCCACAATTCTAGGAGAATACAAAAGAAGTATGGAATCATACTTTAACCATTTGTTATTTCTAGGATAGCATGCATTCGGCCAACAAGTTTAGGCATCAAGAAATCATGATTCATGAATCAAGCAACATGCTTGCAAAACAAGAAACCAAGGAGTCATGATTTCAAATCAAGTAACATATATCTCATGGCATTCAAGACAAGTATCATGTATAATTGAATTGTTATTACATTTGTTATTTCATTAAACAACCCCCTTGGTACTTTGTTTGTATAGGTAATCGAGTCTCCAACCAACTGTCGCCACAAGATGCACCGTAGTGATGGTCAACCCTTCTACTGTCGCCAAAGACCACATACGTACCCTCCATCTGTCGCCAAATAGGGGCCTTAGCCCTGGAACATAATCCACTCGTACACAATGAGCTGTACACTCTAAGGCATGCCCTTCTAGCTAGTCCAACTAGCTACCAAGGTTGTTCAAATTACCATTTATTCAAGTTATCAAGTTCGAGATCTTGTTCATGTCAAGCAAGATCATTTCATGTTAAGCCCTTAGGCTATTGAGCCTTAGCTCACAAGTCAAGTGGTTTCAAGATTCATTTCATCAAAATAAGATAACATCATATCTCAAACAAGTCTTTAGCATTAAATCATGTTGCATCATAACACATACAAGCATTCAAGCTATCATCAATCATGCTTAGCAATTCGAAATAGACATGTATTGAAGACTATGATCAAATTTCATGTGTTTCTTTAATCATCCTTCCCTTATTAGGTCAAATTCATGCTTAGATTCATTTACATGTCAAGATTGTAACAAGAATGCATTGGTTAGGACCTAGTCCTAACCCTAGAGATAACTACACTCACAATACAATCCAAGCAAGCTAGCAATTGTCTTGTATAGGTATTCCTTTGTTCTTAGCCTTTGAATGATTTCCTTTTTCTCCTTCCTTCAAGTTCACTCCTTGCTCTAGCAAATTCATGATTAAACACATTCATCAACATGTATACACAAGACAATTCAACATGACAGCAAGGTTATTTCAATACATATAAACATATACATACAATTCTGTCAACATTTCAATAAACAAGACTAGGTAGCATCTAATTATCCCAAACTGTTACAAACAGTCCAATAAAACTGTGTACAAAATAGTTTCTAACTAGCTTAAGTGCTGCTGCCTGGCAGCTTGCACATTACATGTTTAAACAGCAAATCTTTTAGTTCCAACGTCGGAATTTCGATTAATTTATACCATTGGAAAGCTATAAATTTTCTTTAAAACCATAGTAGTCTTGTGTTTTAGTTCTTAGCCAATTAATACAGTTTATTGTTCAAAGACATAGCTTATACACTGCCTGGACAGTTTCCTTTGTCCAGCTATTTCTATTTACAGTTTCCAGCATAGGACCCAGTTTTCAGTTCTGTTTTCACCTAATGAAAGTAGACATACAAAGGATATTTTCATTAAAATTTCAGCCCTGAATGTGGTCTCTACAGTTTTTGGTGAATTTTCAAAGTCACTGCCCATAACAGAGCATTCTGGGCAGCTTACTCTAGGTTGCATTTCTAGTTCTTTATTTCATTCTAGCAAGGTCCTAACATGACAATTTCATTCATAATCATGTTCAATCATATCTAGGCCATCATAATTCACCTAACAATGTTCTCAAAACAAGGCATAGTCATGTTGAACCTAGTTTAATCCATTTGATCACAATTACACATCTATTCATCAACTAGGAAGTCCATTACCTAATTTAACTAGTTGAATTAGGTGTAGTCATTTTTCCAGCAAGTTACCAATTCAATTAAATCTACATTTTACCTAACAACATGTTCAAAACAGAGTTCTAAGCTCATTTAGCATGCTTACATAATTTTTCAATTAAAACAGTCCCCTAATCTCAACTGTTTTGAACCATGTTCATGTTTGTCAAGTTTTCTGCAACTACACATGAGTTTCATTAGCCATTTTATTACTAGCAATCAATTTCCAGGTTCTAATTGCAAATAGCATGGCCTTAACACATAAATAAATCATCTAATTCATCAATACGACCAAGAACATCATCAAACAATCATTCAAGGAATCTATAACATGTTCATCACATTTCCAGCATCTATACACTCCAATCACATTTCCATTTTAATTCAAACATTCCAAACATGAAATTTACAAGAAAAACAAGTAATTACCTTAATCACTAAGCTATTTAGATTTAATTTGGAGTTAAATCGAGGTTGTAGGACATGGATTCAAGCTTTCTCCCTCAAGCTTCCTTTCTCCCTTTTTCTCTAGTGAAATTCGGCAATTGGTATAATGAAGAAGCTGATGATAACATCTAATCCATGTTATTTTATTTGTGTAATGTCTAAAATGTCCCTTAATTAATCCTTAATATTTACTTAATCAAGGGCATTTAGGGGAATTGAGGACTTTAGCATGCATTCTTTGAAATTGCTAGAGTTTACAAGTTGGACACCTTAATTTGGTCACTTTGTTCTTTCATTCATTCAATTAAACCCTCGACTAATCAATTTAGCTTAATTTCTATATTCAATTAAGCTATCAGCTTAAGCAATTGATTTCAATACTTATAGACTAGTATTTAGGGTGTTACAATTCTCCCCCTTAAAATAAATTCATCCTCGAATTTGCATGAATCAAATAGATGGGGATATTGCTTCTTCATGATTTCTTCAGATTCCCAAGTAGCTTATTCTATCTTGTGGATTCTCCACAAAACCTTGACAAGAGGAACAATCTTGTTCCTAAGCTTTGTTACTTCCCGATCAAGAATCTGAACAGGCTTTTCTTCATAGGACAAATCAGGATTCAATTCAACTTCCTCCGGTTCAAGAATATGGGATGGATCTGATCTGTATCTTCTGAGCATAGATACATGGAATACATTATGGATTCTATCAAATTATTCAGGGACAGCTAATCGATAGGCCACCGGTCTAATTATTTCAGTGATTTCGAATGGACCAATGAATCAGGGACTGAGTTTCTTTTTTCTTCCAAATCGAAGGACTTTCTTCCAAGGTGAAACCTTTAGGAAGACTTTGTCTCCAATAGCATATTGGATATCTCTCTTTTTCAAGTCAGCATATGCTTTCTACCTATCGAAAGTTGCCTTCAAATGATCATGAATGATCTTCACTTGTTCTTCGATTTCCCGAAGCAATTGAGGCCCTAACACTTTGTTTTCCCCCAATTCAGACCAACATAGGGGAGTTATACACTTCCTCCCGTATAGAGCTTCAAATAGTGCCATCTAAATAGATGTTTGATAGCTATTGTTGTAGGCAAACTCTACAAGGGGTAGAGATTTCTCATAGTTCTTACCGAACCCTATAACACAAGCACGAAGCATGACTTCTAGTACTTGAATAATCCTTTCAGATTGTCCATCAGACTGAGGATGGAAAGCTGTACTTAGATTTACTTTGGTGTCAAGAGCTTTCTGAAGAGACTTCCAAAATCGCGAAGCGAATCTGGGGTTTCGATCAGAGATGATAGCTGTAGGTACACTGTGTAATCGAATCACTTCACTGATGTATAGCTCGGCTAAGGTTTCCAAGCTCATGTTCATTCGAACATGGATGAAATGAGTAGACTTTGTGAATCTATCTAAATCACCCATAAAACATTGTTCTTTCTTGGAGTGGAATAAGACCAGTAACAAAATCCATTGTAATACGATCCTATTTCCATTGAGGGAATTCAATTGGCTGAAGTAATACAGTAGGAACTCGATGTTCGACATTAACTCTTTGACAAGTAAGGCACTTCGATACGAAGTCTGTGATAGCTGATTTCAGACCCGGCTACCAGTATAGTGGTTTAAGATCCTTGTACATCTTAACAGATCCCGGGTGAATCAAGAATGAGCTTTGGTGAGCTTCTTGTAACATCATTTGCCTTAGTTCCTCATTGTTAGGAATGCACACTCAATCCTTTAAATAGAGAAGTCCATTTGACTTAAGGGAGAAGTCAAAATTTGACTCACAGTCTAACTTGGATATGATCTTCTGAAGATCTGAATCAGTTTGTTGGAGTTCTTTAATTCTCGAGATTAAGGTAGATTGAACTTGAAGTTTAGAAAAGAATTTTCGTCCTTTGGATAAACAGAAATGAGCATTGGTTGCTGGAGTAGCTACAAAGAATACATAGTATCATTAAGGAAGATTTTGAGTGGTTACATGCAAAACAAGTAAGTGTTCGAATAGCTTTCTTTTTATTCAAGTAAGTTCAATTTCGATTGAAATATACTAGAATTTTGATTTAGGAGTTTACCCTAGTATGATTTGCGACTAAGGGAATCAGCAACCACGTTCACTTTCCCTAGATGGTAGTCAATAACCAAATCGTAGTCTTTAAGCAATTCTAGCCATCTTCTTTGTCTTAGATTCAAATCTTTCAGAGTCAGGAGATATTTGAGACTCTTGTGGTCTGTGAACAAGTTACATTGGAAATATTTTTAATTTGATTCAAGTTGAATCCTACAGTTTATTTATGAGTAAAGGATTATTTATCGGTATATTGGATCCAATGGAAACTTTGGAGACTGATTCAAAAGACACGGAAAATTCATAAAATATTATTTTATGAATATTTTATTGTATTTGGTTGGATTCCAACTAGATTTAGTTGAATTTTTACAAGAATGGCAAATTAGTAAATAAAAACTAGTTGGAAGGCAAATTAGTCATTTGGCCCCTACGGCATTTTTTAAATATTTAAAAAGTTATAAGGGAAATTTTGGAAAGAGAAAATGGAAGATTAAATCTTGGCCCTTGATTGATGATAAAATCATTCTCAACCATTGGATAAAAAGGGAAAATTTGTAATTTCACTATTAAATTAATTTAATATTCATTTAATAGATATAGTGTAAAATAATGGTGAAAAGATGAACATTCTTTTCCAGCCAAAAATGTGAGGGCTAGGGAAATAAAGAGAAATTTTTTTCCATGCTCGATTCAAGCCCCGAAACTCGATTTTCAGGTAATCTTTTCAACTAAAAAGTTGTTCTACTCTTCAAGCCCTATATTTTAATATCAATAATTCATGGAATCCATGCTTGATTGATGAGAATTTACATGAGAAAGAAATTAGGGTTTATGGAACAAATTGGGGCTTTTGAAATTATATGATTCCATGATTGAATTCAAGTTGAAATCAAGCTAGTATGATGTTAAAATCATGATATTGAGTTGTGATTTAAGTTTGACATGTTTTGATTATTATGAAGATAATTAGGGTTTATGGATTTAAGTTTAATTTAGGGTTTGTGATGTTGAAATAATGATCTAGTAAGCTTGAATTGTTGTTTGGAAACAAAACCCTAAGTTAATTGTGTAGGGACCATTTCAGCAACTTCAAAAGTTGAAGGACCAAATCTGAATTTTTAGAATTTGGAGTGTATTTGTGTTATTAATGATGTTGGAGATGTGAAATTGATGTAAGAATGCTAAGTTGATATTGAATTGAATTAGGGACCATTTTGACAAAGTGTCAAAATCAAGTGACCAAATAGGCAATGAATTCTTGGATGTGGATTAAATCTTATTTTTGGTTAAAATAATAGAATTAAGGTAGTAGTGTTGATTTGAGGACTAAATTGCAAAGTTAAGAAGTCTAAATCTTTACCTTTGCATTTTAGTGACCTTTTTGGGCAAAGAAAGAAAATTAGAGGGAATTATTTGAATAATTATTTGATGAAGAAGATGATAAATTGATGTTTTGAAACAAGTGATGGGACTAAATTGATAAGTAGAAAAACAAGAAGAAGTTAGTATAAATTAGAAGTTGATTATGGAAGGCTATGATGAAGATTGAATTTTGGAAGTGACTTTGAAAAGTCACCATAAATTCTAAAAAAAATGGTTAGATGATGAATTTTATACCGTTGTAAAGATGTGTTTGTCTAGTTTCGTATCCAACAAACGGAAACTGATTTCGAGTTCTGAGTCAAAACATATGAATTTTTAATCGAATGAAGGTCAGAAAATTTACAGAGGAGTTTCTGTCTGTGACGGGAGTTTGAAGAATTTTCATAATTTTTGTAGATTTTATTAATTTATTTGGCTTATACCGTTAGAGTTATTATCAAATCTAGTTTTTCCAGTATAAAGGAAATTAAGATCCGATTTGTATTCTACCCAGTCTAAGTAAATCTTTAAAGGTAGCACAAGCTGTCAGAAAATAGAATTTGAAACATTGGGTATTTAAATGCGAGTTAGCAAGCTCGGAAGAATTATTAGAAGTTCAAATTGGTCACTAGGGACCATAATGAGTTTGTGACAAATACAAGGAAGAAAGGAAAAATAATTGAAAATTTTATATTCGAATGATTATATTAGTCCGCATAGTTAAGGTGTTGTTAGATTTGAATCTAACAAATATTTTATCTTATTCATGTGAATAATGAAGTCAAGGCCGAATCAAAGAAAGTTCGGGGTTCTATAAAGGAAAGGATCGAGTAGAATTTAGTGAGGCGTGCTAATAAATGGCCCAGTTGAGTGCAATGCATACATAACATGATACATGGTTGTTTTATACATCATTGGTAAGACTTGCAATAAGTCTACATGATTTATATGTTGGCGTGATATTTATGTCGTTGATCATATATTTGACATATTGATATACATTGCCATGGATGGAATAAATTCAAGAATTTTGCCCAAATGAGTCATTGAGGGACAGGGTATAGTTGGCATGCCATAGAGTCCAGCAGCACGCTACATAATCGGGAATTCGGGATAACACTATAGTGTTAAAAGTACACTTAGTGTATGGTAAGCACGGCCTTATAAATGTGCAGGATAATGGTTAGTACGACCTTATAAACGTGTGGGATAATGGTTAGAACGGCCTTATAAACGTGCGGGATAATGGTTAGCACTGCCTTATAAACGTGCGGGTTAGCACGTCGGTGCATATTTGACTCGCGTATCCAGGGTCCTCAAGGTTATATTTGGGCTATGAAATTGGGAAACCGGGAAATCATTGATAATCGGGCTATAAATAAAGGGATAATAAATGGTAAACAGGTTAGAGAGTATATGAACTCTCGGGACATATTTATATGAACACTCAGGGCAAATGGCAAGTATATCGGTAAGAAATTTATATCCGGTTTATATTATGTTGACACAAGATTGGTATGATGGTAATATTTATACAGTGATCATGATGCATATAAGGCATATTATGATAACCGAGCGTACATTAAAATCTTATGACATTGACATATATCATGCTATATAAACATAGCCATGAACTTGAATAAAGTTTAAATTATTGTTATTAATTTCCTTTATTGCCTCACTAAGTTCGTACTTAGCGTGTGTTTGATTGTACAGACGTAGGTAAATCATGATGAGAGGGAGAAAAGCATTGCATCAATATTGGAAAGCTTAACAGGTAATCACAGTAATGACATCCTAATTGAGGTTGATTTTTATAGTGGCATGTATGCTTGCTAAACTTATTCGAGTTGAGATTTGCCTTTAAAGTTGTTATGGGTTTTATGATAATTGATTCATGATTAGAACTTGAATAAATAATTTATGTCGATTTTAAGTAAAGGTAAGCGTGCTTGGGCTAGAGAAATTTTAGGATGGGTGACCATCGGGAAGTTTTCTGAAAATTTTAAATTACCCTGATCTTTGAATAAAGAAGTCATAGCATTTCTGACTCATATCCGGTGTAAGGATAGGGGAAGGGGGTGTTACATATCAACCAAGTTATATACATGCAAATGCATGATCAAAGCATTACACATACTAGTCTTAAACAAACATGCAAATGCATGATCAAAGCTACCTATTACAAGATCTAGTGCCCCCAAACTAGGAGTATACAAAGAGTATGAAATCGTACTTTTACTCTTGCTTCAAGGTGTTGCTTCAATCTCAACATATCCTCTTGATAATGACTTTAATATCTTATGGGAAGAACGAAGAGTAGAGTGCTAAGTACAAGTTATGTACTTAGTGAGGTAACCTAAGTGTAGTCAATTTCAAGTATACATATCCAAGTTTACATGTATATCAAAGAATCAAGACCATCTCTACAAAACACATGCTATTCGAATGAATAGGGTAACTTAGAGAATTTTTACATATCATACAATCAACATAACAACATCCATCATAATACTCATATGCTATTCGAACATCTTGCTTAGAAGACAAGCAACCAATACTCCAATTATCAAGTAGGCATTCTTACACAAAGTCATCATTTATACATTTCTCTCATGAGAAGTAACTAGTTATACAACCATTCATGTTTCATCTTTCAAGGCCAGAAAGTTCATTCAAGTATCTTGCAATTCAAGCAATGTTCATAGCACACATCTAAGCAAACAATGTTCATTTGAATTATTAAGTCATCTTATAACGCCCTTGGCAAGTAGTTTACTAGATAATCAAATCTTTAACAATATGCACCGAAGTGCCAATACGCACCGAAGTGCCAATATGCACCATAGTGCCAATATGCACCGTAGTGCCTATATGCACCGTAGTGCCAATATGAGCACATGATTCTAAGGCATGCCCTCCTATCTATCCAAACTAGCTACCAAGGTTGTTGATTATCCATTTCATTCAAGCTTTATACATTTCATGATCCGAGACAAGATTATGCCATTCAAAGGCCAAGCCCTTAGGCTTATGTAGTCTTAACTCCCAAGGCAAATCTATCCATCCCTTTTGAATAGCATGAATACAAAGTGGTACCATTTTACATTTCATTTCAACCAGACATGTACATCAAACACAAACACATGCATATGTATGCAATGTGCGTACCTTATTCTCCAAGCAAGCATGCCATTTCTTACCTTTGGCATAAGCAATGCAACATGTTAAGCATTTCAATTTATTTGCTTAACACCCAAGTAAACACATAGATCATGGCATCAAACAAGTTGTAGCAATAACATTGAATTAAGACAATAACAAGGTTCGTTAGGACCTAGTCCCAACCCTAAGGATAGTTACACTCACAATATTCCTAGCAATCAATTGTCTTGTATACAAATCCCTTTGCCTCTAGCTTTGGGATGTCCGCTCCAATCTTCCTCTTCCCCGACTTGCTGCCCTTGGCCTAGCAAACATAACACATACATTTCATCAAAGCAAGCACATAATGTCACACAATTATAGTAATAATTTTACCACATTTGTACCTAAAATTTAGCTACTGCTTTTATGCTTTCTTTTAAGCATTTCTTACTAGTTCATCTCCATATTGTTATTACCTCATTTTAAGACATAATTGGACAGGTTACAATGTCCCAAAACTGTTTTGCAAACAGTTTGCATCTAGGTATAAAAACAGTCCCAAACTGTCCAGTACACTGCTGCCTGGCAGTTTGCACACTGTCCCTTTAAATGGTCATATCTTTTAATCCGTACGTCGAAATTTCGATTACTATACACCATTGGAAATCTAACAAAATAAAATTTTCTTTCAGACCATATAAGACTTGAATTATATTTCTTATCCAATTAATACAGTTTATTGTTCAAAGATAAGGCATTTACACTATCTGGACAATTTGCACTGTCCAACAATTTCTATTAACAGTTTCCAGCGTAGGATGCAGTTTTCAGTTCTGTTTTCACCTAATGAAAGTATACATACTAAGGATCATGTCACTAAAATTTAAGCCCTGAATTTTATCTATATAGTATTTGGTGAATTTTCAAAGTGACTGCCCAGAACAGAGCAATTCTGGGCAGATTGCACCTATTCACATTTTAATTCTTTAAATTCATTTTAACCAATGTATTGGCCCTATAACTCATTTCATATGACATCCTAAACTTGTTTAGTCAATGTTAATTCTTTATTCAAGGCAACCAAAATAGAGAAAGTTGGTTACAATGCTTAACACCTTCTTTACAATATCTAATCATGATCATGTTCAATTCATTAACTCTATAGCTCAATTACAAGTTCTAACCAGTCAATTCTTACTTCAACATCTCATTTCAATTTTCCAGCAACCTAGCTTTGCTACAATATCCCATATACATAATTTCCAGTATAATACCTGGTCTTCATTCTTCAAATTTGCATGATTCTACAACAATTTAATCATCTAATCACATATTCAATAGTTAATTTCATCTAACATCTTTAAAACAGTCCAATTCAATAAGTATAGTTGCCTATTCAATTGAACAAAGGTAGAATCATACTTACTTTGCTTCTAGCTTTAATTTCCTTACAAAATCCTATACGTGCAAGCTAAATTTTTCCTTTTTCAATGGCCGATTTGTTAAGCTTTCTTTCTCTCCAATTTCCTTCCTCTATTCGGTCAACAAGAGAAATGAAGAAGATGATGACAACATCTAATCCAATTTATTGGATTTGTGAATTGTCCAAATTGTCCCTTAATTAATCCTTATTATTAACTTAATCAAGGGCATTAGGGGAAACAAGGAATTTAGCATGCATTCCCCATCTTTCTTATTTAATTCAATGTAGTCACTTTAAATTGATCACTTATTTCATTCTTCATTTCAAATAGGCCCTTGACTAATCTATTTAGATTAAATTATAGGTTCAATTAACCTATCAACTTATGCAATTGACTTCAATACTTCTAGGCTAGGATTTGGGGTGTTACAATTCTCTCCCCCTTAAATTAAATTCGTCCTCGAATTTACTGAATCAAATAGGTGAGGATATTGCTTCCTCATGACTTCTTCAGATTCCCAAGTAGCTTCTTCCACCTTATGATTTCTCCATAAGATCTTAACAAGGGGAACAATCTTGTTCCGATGCTTCCTTACTTCCCGGTCACAAATCTGAATAGGTTCCTCTTCGTAGGACAAATCAGGATTCAATTCTACTTCTTCGGGCTAAACAATGTGTGAAGGATCAGATTGATAACTTTTGAGCATTGAAACGTGGAAGACATTGTGTATTCCATCGAATTATCTAGGAAGAACTAGTCGATAGGCCACTGGACCAATTCTTTCAATAACTTCAAATGGTCCAATGTATCGGGGACTGAGCTTCCCTTTTCTTTCAAATCTAAGCACTTTCTTCCAAGGTGAGACCTTTAGGAAGACTTTGTCTCCAATAGTATATTGGATATCTCTCCTTTTCAAGTCAGCAAACATTTTCTGTCTATCGAAAGCTACTTTCAATCGATCATGAATGATCTTGATTTGTTCTTCGATTTCCCGAAGCAATTGAGGTCTCAGAATCTTGTTATCTCCTAATTCAGATCGTTATAGAGGAGTTCTACATCTTCTACCATATAAAGTTTCAAATGGTGCCATTTGAATAGAAGATTGATAGCTATTGTTGTAGGCAAACTCTACAAGAGGTAGGGATTTCTCCCAATTCTTCCTGATGTCGATAACACAAGATCGTAGCATATCTTCTAACACTTGAATAATTCTCTCAGATTGGCCATCTGATTGAGGATGAAAGGCCGTACTAAGATGTACTTTAGCTCCTAGAGCTTTATGCGGAGAATTATAGAATCGAGAAGCAAATCGAGGGTCGTGATCAGAGATAATTGCTGTAGGTACACCGTGTAACTGAATCACTTCACGAATGTATAGCTCAATAAGGGTTTCCAAGCTCATGTTCATACGAATAGGGATGAAGTGAGTAGATTTATTGAATCTATCAACAATCACCCATACAACATCATCCTTTCTTGGAGTAGAAGGAAGGCCGGTGACAAAGTCCATAGTAATTTGATCCCACTTCCACTGGGAAGTTCAATAGGTTGAAGAGTCCAGTAGGGACTTAATGCTCGGCTTTGACTCTTTGACAAGTTAAGCATTTGGATACGAAGTCCGTGATTGCAGATTTCATGCCTGGCAACCAGTATAGTGGCTTTAGGTCCTTATACATCTTAATTGATCCAGAGTGGATCGAGAAAGAACTTTGATGAGCTTCTTTTAGCATTTCTTATCTTATTTCCTCATTGTTAGGAACACACACTCTATCTTTGAAATAGAGGAGTCCATATGACTTGAGAGAGAAGTTAGAGCTAGATTTAGAAGTAAGTTTAGACATGATGTTCTGAAGATCTTGATCAACTTGTTTGGGTTCTTTATTTCTCGAGATTAAATCAGATTGAACTTGAAGTTCAGACAAATTTTCGGCCCTTAGATAGTCGAAAATGAGCATCGATAGCCGTATTAGCTATGAAAGAATTAACAAGGTCATTATAATGATTTTCAATAGATTTCTTACAATGTAAGGCACTGTTCGAATTGCTTCTTGAAGAACAAGGCATTGTTTGAATTCTTTCTTACAAGCTAAGAAAGACTCAATTTCAATGGTTTCAAGTATTTTAGGCACAATTCTTATTCGAATGAAAATGTACTTTTCAAAAAGTATTCGAATAATGACTTGTAGCTTAAGGAAACTCTAAATTCATTGTTTGCAAAACAAGAGAAGGCATGATTCAAATGAATTTAATCAAAATTTTAGATTTAGGAGTTACCCGAGTATGGTCTGCGACTAAGGGCGCCAGTAACTACGTTTGCTTTCCCCGGATGGTAGTCGATAACCAAGTCGTAATCCTTAAGTAGTTCGAACCATTTATTTTGCCTCAAATTCAAGTCATTCTGAGTTAGGAGGTATTTGAGACTTCTGTGATCAGTAAATAGATTGCATTTCTCTCTGTATAGATAGTGCCTCCATATCTTGAGAGCAAATACGATTGCTGCTAGTTCCAGATCGTGCGTTGGATAGTTAGACTCATGAGGCTTCAGTTGTCTTGAAGCGTAAACAATTACTTCCCATCTTGCATCAGGACACAACCGAGTCCTAGATGAGAAGAATCACTGTAAATAATGAATTATTTGCCCGATTCTGGTTGGATGAGTATTGGGGCATGAGTCAGAGCTTGCTTAAGATGATAAAAGCTTCGTTGTTGGTTCTCCGACCAAACAAAAGCCGTATCTTTTCTTTTAAGCTTAGTAAGGCTTGCAGCACTATAGGAAAAACCCTTAACAAACCTTCTATAATACCCAGCTAAACTGAGAAAACTTTGGACCTCACTTACATTGTCCAGAGGTCTCCAATTTAGAATAGATTGAATCTTGCTTGGATCGACTTTTATTCCTTCAGTCGAGATAACGTGGCCGACGAAAGAAACTTCTGGTAACCAGAATTCACATTTGGAAAACTTGGCATACAATTGGTGTTCTCAGAGTGTTTGCAAGACAGTTCGAAGGTGTTCAACATGTTATTCCTTATTCCGAGAGTACACCAAAATGTCATCGATGAATACGAACATGAACTTGTCAAGATAGGGCTTGAATACCTGATTCATGAGATCCATAAAAGCAACCGAAGCATTCGTTAACCCGAATGGCATTACGAGGAATTCAAAGTGGCCATATCGAGTATGAAAGGCTGTCTTGGGAACGTCTTGTTCTTTCACTTTCATTTGATAGTACCCCGATCTAAGGTTGATCTTAGAGAATATGAAAGCATCATTGAGTTGATCAAAAAGATCTTCAATTCTAGGCAGGGGATACTAGTTCTTGATAGTGAGTTTGTTTAACTGACAATAGTTAATACAAAGCTGCATAGCCCTGTCTTTTTTCTTTACAAACAGGACCGAAGCACCCCAAGGAGAAGTTCTAGGCCGTATGAAACTTTTATCTTGCAACTCCTGAAGTTGCTTCTTTAATTCTTTCAACTAAAATTGTGCCATTCTATAAGGTGTAATAGACACTAGAGTTGTTCTAGGCTGAACTTCAATCCCGAACTCTACTTCTCTGGTCAGAGGGACGCCAAGGAGTTCTTCGGGAAAAAATATTAGTGAATTCAGAAACAACAGGCATGCTATGCAAACTAAATTCAATTTCATCTCAGAGAATCATCTTAGCAAAGATTATAGTTTGTTTCTTATCTATTAAGAGAATGGATTCTTTCCCGAAAACTCACAGATATAGTCTCCGATTTTGGCAATCTACCCAGGCCTCGTGTTTACTTAACCAATCTAACCCCAATATCAAGTCAAATTCACAAAATGGTATGTCATAAACATCAAATGGAAAGGGGATATTTCGAATAGTCAAAGGAGCTTGCTTATGGCGCAAGTTAATAGGTGTTTTTCCCCCTAATGGATGCAAAACTACAAGATTTGATTCAATAATTTCAGGTTTCAATTTTAACTTGTTGATCAAGGTAGAACAAACAAATGAATGGGTAGATCCCGAATCAATTAAAGTATATGCAGGAATGGAATTTAACTCAACGGTACCTACGATAACATCAAGAGCTTCTTCATCATCTTTACCACGAATGTGGTACATACGAGCAGGGGCTCGAGATTCCTGACGAGTCTGACCATTCGAATAGGGGCCCTTCTGTTTCCCCTAATTCCCAGACTGAGCTTGTCTGGGTGCTTTGTTTCGGTTAGGAGGAGCTGAGCTAGCAATTGCAGAAGTTCGATTCGAAGCATTGTTGGGATTCTGGGGACAATCCCGAATATAATGATCAGAGGCTCCACATGAGAAGCATAAATTCTGTTGAACTCTGTACTGGCCAGTATGATGTTTCAGACAGAACTTACAAAGAGGGTATTGATTAGCTTCAGTCTGATTCCCCGTGCTATCAATAGAAATAAAAGGGCTTGAAGTCTTTATAATTGTTTGAGGTTTTGGGATGTAACTACTCTTCTAATTAGGAGTATAGTTCGAAGAGTGTCCCTTGGAATGTTTGGACTTCTTTGATTGCCAATGTGACTTATCATCGTTCCTGGGTCGTTTGTCTTTCTAGAACTGTCTGATCTTGCGTCTTTCCGAGGATTTCATCTTTGCCTCAGTAGCAATGGCTATGTTTACCAAATATTGGAAGTCGATAATACCCAGAGTATTGAATATAGGGCTTAGTTCATCATTTAACCTGTCGATGAACATTAAGCACTTGTCGGCCTCAGTTTTGATATATTTAGACTCATACTTGCAATACTTGTAAAAGTCGCTCACGTATTGCTCGATAGATCAACCAACTTGTTTAAGATACATGAATCACTTTCGGTGCTTGGCCAGATATTGTTAGCTGATATACTTCTTCCTGAATTCATCGAGGAAGAACTTCCAAGTAATAGACTTCACAGAAGCAGTCAGGGTAGTGGTTTTCCACCAGCTCAGTGCTTCATTTGCCAACAGATCGATGGCACACTTGAGTTTATGCTCGTCAGGACATGGCAATTGTTTAGTCAGAATGTGAGTAGTGGCCTCTAACCAATACTTGACTACTTCAGGATTAGCCTCATCGGTGTCAGTGAAGGTATATGACCGATGCTGAGACAGCTTGTCAATAGGGGCTCGTTTTGGTACAACAACAGTAGGAGCAATAGGGTGATATTGTTTTAAGGCAGTTATGAGATGATTAAACATCTCCTTCATACTTATAAGACATTCTTGCTACACAAGATTGATAGTAGGAGCTTTTTGCTGAGCAGCAGCTTGAGCTCGATGTTGAGCTTGTTGTTGAGGAGGATTCCGCTCTATCCGCACACTGTCTCCTTCGTTCGAGGAGCCTACGAGACTTTCATTATCCTGACCCAATCTTATTTCTGACATTCTAGTTCAATCAGAACAATAAGAGTTTTGCTTTACACATTTAAGCAACAAAACAAGCTTATATCAAGTCTCCTAGGTGGCACAATATCCTATATGATGCAAGTGAGCTTAGTTTAGTCCTAGAACCGACTAAAAAGCTGTGATTACCAATAAATGTAACACCCCTTCCCTGGGTTAGCCGTTAACTGGTTCGAGAGCGTTACCGAAGTGAAAACAAAGCAATAGATAGGTTACTTATTGAACAAGTAACCTCAATATACTTGACTTGCAACACAAGTAACCTAAACCAAACATTACAAGTCATACGATACATACAAGTAGTCCACATTAAACAAACCAATATATATAGCATGCTAATTTAGGTACTAATTTGTTTCATTTCCTACTTATATCCTAAGTTACTGTTATCATATTACCATTCCATTCAAATCACATACATCATTCAAACAACAAACTCAAGTGTGTCATACTTCACAATAGGTTACTATTAGACATGATTCAACTTTCATTTCTATTACAAGTTCATGAACCCTATTCGACTGATACAATGTGGTCACTAAACACCTTTCAATTAACTTACTTGCATCTCAAGGAACTACTTAATCAACCAATTAACAAGTTCAAGACAAAGCATCCAACTTCCATTCTTATTACATATTCATACCCTATTCGAACATAAGATAGTCTCTAATTACATTTCATTTGATTCTTTACTGTAAAGTCATACAATTTCATGGCATACTCAGTTAGTTCATTGTTAATGCATGCTTAAACATGCTTTAGCTTCAATCTCATTATTTCTGAAATTATGCCAATAGCCATAGGAACAAATGCATGATCGTACACATTGGTCTAGTATTCGAATTAAACAAGGTTCAAAAAAATATTGAGTTTCTATCATATTATGCTCATCATTATACTAACTTATATACATATCAACCAAGTTATATACATAGTTTAAATCATCCAAATTGGTTACATGATAGGCCGAACACAACATTACACATACTAGTCTTAAATACACATCCAAATGCATGATCAAATCTACCTATTACAAGATCTAGTGCCACCAAACTAGGAGTATACAAAGAGTATGAAATCATACTTTCAAGCTTGCTTTAAGGTGTTGCTTCAATCTCAATATATCCTCTTGTAATGCCTTTAATCTGTTATGGGAAGAATGAAGAGTAGAGTGGTAAGTACAAATTATGTACTTAGTTAGGTAACACTAAGTCTAGTTAATTTCAAGTATACATATCCAAGTTTACATATATATCAAATAATCAAGATCATCTTTAAAAACACATGGTATTCGAACATCTTGCTTAGAAGATAAGCAACAAATACTCCAATTACCAAGTATGAATTCTTACACAAAGTCATTATTTATACAGTTCTTTCATGAGAAGTAACTAGTTATACAACCATTCATGTGTCATCTTTGAAGGCAAGAAAGTTCATTCAAGTATCTTGCAATTCAAGCAGTGTTCATAGCACACATCTAAGCAAACAATGTTCATTTGAATTATTAAGTCATCTTATAACACCCTTGGTAAGTAGTTTACTAGATAATCAAATCTTTAACAATATGCACCGAATTGCCAATATGCACCGAATTACCAATATGCACCGTAGTGCCAATATGCACCATCGTGCCAATATGCACCGTAGTGCCAATATGTACCGTCGTACCAATATGCACCATAATGCCAATATGAACTATAGTGCCAATATGAGATCAAGATTCTAAGGCATGCCCTCATATCTATCCAAACTAGCTACCAAGGTTGTTGATTATCCATTTCATTCAAGCTTTATACATTTCATTATCCAATACAAGATTATGCCATTCAAAGGCCAAGCCCTTAGGCTTACGGAGTCTTAACTCCCAAGGCAAATCTATCCATGCCATTTGAATAGCACGAATACAAAGTGGTACCATTTTTCATTTCATTTCAACCAACTATGTACATCGAACACAAACACATGCATATGCATGCAATGTGCGTACCTTATTCTCCAAGCTAGCATGCCATTTCTTACCTTTAGCATAAGCAATGCAACATGTTAAGCATTTCATTTTATTTTCTTAACACACAAGTAAACACATAGATCATGGCATCAAGCAAGTTGTCATACATGTCATTATTCCTTTAATTAACCAAATATGTATTAGGTCACGTTACATGGCAATAACATTGAATTAAGACAATAACAAGGTTGGTTAGGACCTAGTCCCAACCCTAAGGATAGTTACACTCACAATACTCCTAGCAATCAATTGTCTTGTATCCCAATCCCTTTGCTTCTAGATTTGGGATGTCCACTCCTATCTTCCTCTTCCCCAACTTTCTGCCCCAGGTCTAGCAGGCATAACACGTACATTTCATCAAAACAAGCACATAATGTCACACAATTATAGTAGCAATGTTACCACATTTGTACCTAACATTTAGCTACTGCTTTTATGCTTTCTTTTAAGCATTTCTTACTAGTTCATCTCCATATTGTTATTACCTCATTTTAAGACATAATTGGATAGGTTACAATGTCCCAAAACAGTTTGCATCTAGGTGTAAAAATAGTTTGCACATTGTCCCTTTAAATGGTCATATATTTTAACCCGTACGTCAGAATTTTGATTACTATACACCATTGGAAAGATAAAAAAATTGTTGTTAATACCATATAAGACTTGAATTTTTGTTCTTAGCCAATTAATACATCTTATTGTTCAAAGATAGGGCATTTACACTGTTTGGACAGTTTGCACTGTCCAGCAATTTCTATTTACAGTTTCCAGCATAGGACCCAGTTTTCAGTCCTATTTTCACCTAATGAAAGTAGACATACTAAGGATCATGTCACTAAAATTTCAGCCCTGAATTTGATCTATACATTTTTTTGTGAATTTTCAAAGTGACAGCCCAGAACACAGCAATTATGGGAAGATTGCACCTATTAACATTTTAATACTTTAAATTCATTTTAACCAATGTTTTGGACCTATAATTCATTTCATATGACATCCTAAACTTTTTTAGTCAATGTTAATTCTTTATTCAAGGCAGCCAAAACAGAGTAAGTTGGTTACAATGCTTAATTTTGCATGTTTACTCAATTTCAGTTCAACAAAACAGTTTCTATGTTATATGACTATGTTCATACTTTTACTTTCACTTCCAGCATTGTTTACTAACAATTCAGTTTGTTTAACACCTTCTTTACAATATCTAATCATGATCATGCTCAATTCATTAATTGTACAGCTCAATTACAAGTTCTAACCATTCAATTCTTACTTCAACATCTCATTTCAATTTTCCAGCAACCTAGCTTTGTTACACTATCCCATACGCATAATTTCCAGCATAATACCTAGTGTTCATTCTTCAAACTTACTTTTCTTCTAGCTTTAATTTCCTTACAAAATCCTATACATGCAAGCTAATTTTTTCCTTCATAAAAGGCTGATTTCTCAAACTTTCTTTCTCTCCAATTTCCCTGTTCTAGTCGGCTAACAAGAAAAACGAAGAAGATGATAACAACATCTAATCCAAGCTATTGGATTTGTGAATTGTCCAAATTGTCCCTTAATTAATCCTTATTATTAACTTAATCAAGGGCATTAGGGGAAACAAGGAATTTAACATGCATTCCCCATCTTTCTTATTTAATTCAATGTAGTCACTTTAAATTGATCACTTATTTCATTGTTCCTTTCAATTAGGCCCTTGACTAATCAATTTTACTTAAATTCTAGGTTCAATTAACCTGTCAACTTATGCAACTGACTTCAATACTTTTAGGCTAGGATTTGGGGTGTTACAAGGATCTAATTATCCCAAACTGTTACAAACAGTCCAATAAAACTATGTACAAAACAGTTTCTAACTAGCTTAAGTGCTGCTGCCTGGCAGCTTGCACACTCCATGTTTAAACAAGCATATCTTTCAATTCCTACGTCGTACTTTCGATTAATTTATACCTTTGGAAAGCTAACAAAATTGTATTTAAAGCATAATAGGCTTGCATTTTATTTCTTAGCCAATTAATACAGTTTATTGTACAAACACAGGGCATTTACATTGCCTGGACAGTTTGCACTGTCCAGCTATTTCTATTTACAGTTTCCAGCATAGGACACAGTTTTCAATTCTGTTTTCACCTAATGAAAATAGACATACAAAGGATCATGTCATTAAAATGTCAGCCCTGAATTTGATCTCTACAATTTTTGGTGAATTTTCAAAGTCACTTCCCAGAATAGAGCATTATGGGCAGCTTACTCTAGGTTGCATTTCTAGTTCTTTATATCATTCTAGCAAGGTCCTAACATGACAGTTTCATTCATAATCATGTTCATACATATCGAGGCCATCATAATTCACCTAAAAATGTTCTCAAAATAGGTCATAGTCATGTTGAACCTAGTTTAATCCGTTTGATCACAAGTACACGTCTATTCATCAACTAGGCAGTCCATTACCTAATTTAACTAGTTCAATTAGGTGTAGTCATTTTTCCAGAAAGTTACCAATTCAATTAAATCTCCATTTTACCTAAAAACATGTTCAAACAGAGTTTTAGGCTCATTTAGCATGCTTACACAATTTTTCAATTAAAACAGTCCCCTAATCTAGACTATTTTGAACCATGTTCATGTTTTTCAATTTTCCAGCAACTACACATGAGTTTCATTAGCCATTTGATTACTAGCAATCAATTTCCAGGTTCTAATTGCAAATAGCATGACCTTAACACATAAAGAAATCATCTAATTCATCAATACAACTAATAACATCATCAAACAATCATTCAATCAATCTATAACATGTTCATCACATTTCAAGCATCTATACACTCAAATCACATTTCCATTTTATTCAAACAATCCAAACATGAAATTTACAAGAGAAACAAGTAATTACCTTAATCAATAAGCTATTTAGATTTAATTTGGAGTTAAATCAATGTTGTAGGACATGGATTCAAGCTTTCTCCCTCAAGCTTCCTTTCTCTCTTTTTCTCTAGTGAAATTCGGCAATTGGTATAATGACGAAGATGATGGAAACATCTAATCCATGTTATTGGCTTTGTGTAATGTCTAAAATGTCCCTTAATTAATCCTTAATATTAACTTAATCAAGGGCATTTAGGGGAATTGAGGAATTTAGCATGCATTCTTTGAAATTGCTAGAGTTTACAAGTTGGTCACCTTAATTTGGTCACATTGTTCTTTCATTCATTCAATTAGACCCTTGACTAATCAATTTAGCTTAACTTCTAGATTCAATTAAGCTATCAACTTAAGCAATTGATTTCAATACTTCTAGGCTAGGATTTAGGGTGTTACACTTTGTGTACCCACTTGTGTGGCGTTGTGGACACCTTCCTGTTTAGGTACTTAGGTACCCACTTGCTAGGTACTTTGTGTACCCACTTGAGACTTGATTACCTAGTCCTACTATCTACCAAGGCAAAACAAATTAATAAGCTATAATAGGACATGTTAACATGATAATGAATGAGAAAACTTGACTCTTGTTAATGAGCTGGTAATGAAATGGAATTACATAAAAGAAATGATACACTTGTTATCTTGAAATGCTCATCATTTGAAAGATAAGACATAGGGAAGAATGCCCTATTCGAATTGGAATGATTGATCTCTATACTTGAAATGCTTGATTCTTGCTAAACATTGTTTGATTGATTACTAGAACTTGTATTTGGTTACTTGCTTGACTTGTTCATTGTGAGACTTGAAATGAATCCTTGAATTCTTGAACCTTTGCATTCGAATGGTACATGATGAACTAGCTAGGATTTGACTTTGCTTAAATGAAGCCTAGCTAGGTTAAACTTGATTGAAATGATCAAAAGACACCTAAAGCTAATGATCTTGATAACTTGCTAGATCTAGGTGCTACCTCACTAAGTACATTACGTACTTACTACTCTCGTTTTTCCTTCTTCCCAAACCACATGTCCTAAAGTGATTAAATCTTCTCGTTCTAGAGCCGGGGCATTACACAAGTGAAGTTGGAAAGAATGGCTTACTTCTATTTTGTTACACTCCTAGTTGGTGGCTTTAGTTGATGTCTAGTTTATCTAAGTTCATGCATTTTGAGTTGTAATTAACATGTATGAAAATCTTGATGATGTGTATTAATCTTAATGGCACTTTTGGATTGTAAATAAAGGTGTTAGGTTATGGTATTATGTATGAATCGTGTTATCATGTTAAATGAATGAATGATCTTGAACTTGCCTAAGCTATTGTATTTGGATGATGTAGATGAACTAATAAAATGAACTTGTAAACTGATTGAACCTAATGATATATACATGCTGCGCATAAGGTGTTGTAAACTTGATTATGAAGAATGAGTGGCTTAGATTGCTAGTAGGAAATGAATGAAGCTAGCTTGATGAATGGTTAATTAAAATTGTTATCTAGTTAGCCGAATAATACCATGAACAATAAGCTAAATGGATGACTAATCTCCTTGTCTAGTAGTCGAATGGTGTCTTGTACATCAAGTAAGTGGAAAAAATTTAAATGGCCCCTAATCTTGTATGCTATAACTTGATTAATCTTGTTTCTTATCCCGGTAACGCTCTTCGCTCCTAACACGGGCGAGAGGTGTTACATAGGCAGTTTAAGAGTAGGGCAAAACTGTTTTAATAGATTGAAAGGATAAAATTGTTTTACAATGTTATACAATGGCTAAGTTAACATGAAAGAAAATGCTAAATAAAAATGCTTGAATTGTTTGATTGTTGGAAATATAATGCTTGAATCTAGTGAACTTGGATTCCTTGAAATGTATTGATTGGTTGTTAATTTTGATTCCATTATATTGGATGTGTTGTTAGAACAAGGAGTGGATCTTGTTGAAGAAGATCGAGTTGGGCAACCTAATAACAAGCAAAAAGGGATTTGGATCAAGGATCAAAACTAGCTTGGAGGACTAGTGAGTGTAGCTTTTACATAGGGTTAGGACTTAGGTCCTAACCAAATATGCATGACTACTATTCCATGGATATGTTCATATCATGAATCTAAACTATGCTTGGAAATGAATTAAGGGATGAATGGCTTAAATGGAAACTTGTATTAAGATATGCTTGTTATTTGATTTGATAATGCAAATGGATCATGTAAACAATTGGATTGACCTTCTATGGTTTCTTATATTGACCTATTCGAATGAATCAAGAATGCTTAGACATGATCTTGCTTGATGCTAATGATGACATGAAACGCAAACTTGCTCGAATTACACTGAATGCGTGATAATTGGACTAAGGCTCGAATGGCATAAGGGCTATCTTAACCATGATAGATAAACAAGTGAAAGGGATGTTTTGAATAAGCTACTAACTTGTCTTGATATTGTTTTATGTACTTGCCTTGACTTGAAATCTTGAAGCTTAATTAATTGACAAGTAAATCAACCAAAGCCTTGGTTGCTAGTTGGTCCTAGGTAGGATGGCATGCCATAGAGTCTAGAGCTCATTGTGATTGGGTGGACTACGGTCTTGGGCCAAGGACCTTATTTGGTACAGTAGGAGGAATGCATGTTATGGTCACTCGCAACAATAGGAGGGATATGACCAGTTTCTCGTTTTGGCGACAGTTTGGTTGGTGACTCGATTACCTAGACATAACTATGTACCAAGGCCTAATCTAAAATGAATAAGCAAGAAAGAAATACATGGCCTAAAGCTTGAATGATACTTGACTTGATACCTTGAATTTTCTTGCTTACATGATACTTGAAAAGTGACCATACTCGAATTGATATGCTTGAACACACCTCTTGTCTTGATTTACTGCTTGATCAAACTTGAAGTGGAAACAAACTTCTTGTTACTTGTTGTTCAAATGGTATTGAAGCATGAAATAATGTATATTACTTGAGATTGAGACCTTGATATATGTTCTTGTGCTTGTGATGATGTATATAAATGGTAATAGCTATACATGACTACTTGACTCCCTACTTGGCTTGAAACACTTGAAACTTTATGTTAGACTTAACATCACACGCTCAAATCTTAGCTAGGCTGTACTTGATTTAAGACTGCATAAACTTGATAATTGGCTAGTAAATAGTTGCTACCTCACTAAGTACATTATGTACTTATCATTCTTGTTTCCATCCTTGCCAAACCATAGGTTTAAAGAGATCTTAAAGCTATCTTCCTTGAGCGCGAAGCAAGACACAAGCAGAGCTAGAAGTATGACTTTGAATCTATTTTGTAACTCTCCTAGTTGGTGGCACCTAGATATGTACATAATTAAGCTAGATCATGCATTTTGTTCGTTTTGAAGTTTGTACATATATGGCCTTGACCTTTAGAAGCTTGTAAAGACTTGGTTGGCAATGCTTGATGCCCATGATACCTAGATATTATGTGAATGAATTAGGCATGACTTGTTGAATGTGGAAAATGGTACTTGGTTACATGATCTAGTTATATTTGAATGTGCTTAACAATGGGACACTATGCACTTAACTCTTTGATGCTCTATTCAAATTGATCATTTGGTTGAATAGGTTGCTTCTAGTTCAAGTAATTAAGGTCATGATAAGTTACTCATGATTTCTAGATGATGTTAAGCTTGCTTGAAGGCATGTTGAAGGTGGTATGATTCAAATGAATACAATTGTGACCATGTTTAGTAACCAACATTATATGTATTCTTGTCTTGAATGTAAAATGCTAGAAGATCATGCTTAGTTAACTTGACATGAATATGACATTCAAATCATGTTTGACATTGTCTTGAAATGGAACAAAGCTGCGCATACATGAATAAACTTGAAATGAATTTGAATCTTGCCTTGAGTGTATTCGAATGCCTACATGTATGATTGACTATGTTTATATCTCCTTCATTGAAACTTGGAGGCCTATGTTTATATTTGGTAAGCTATAATGTTTGAAAAGTATGTTATTGTTGCTTGTTTGGGTTTCTTGTTGGGCAAGTAACTCATCTAATAGGGATGAGTTCGAAAGATTAAATAGCTTGAATACTTGTGTGCTTGCTATGTTTCTTGTTTTAACACTCCTTGGCCGGGTTTCTTGTTTGGGTTTCTTGTTGGGCAAGTAACTCATCTAATAGGGGTGTTACAATTTGAGCCTTTTTCACAATGTGCATGTAACTCATCTCATTCATAATCAATCAATACATAATCTTAACAAATTAGACATCTGGATCACTCAGTGTTACCCAAAACTTAAGTGACTACACTCACATGTTATCCCAACATTATGAGATACCTGATCCACAATTAATCTTAGCTACCAACCAGAAAGTCCAATAGCAAGATGTGTACCTCACAAGAATGGCATATCATTAGAAGCATTTCAATTTACTTACTACCATATACACCTTAACATATTCAAGGCAATCTTTTAAATCACCAATATACATATACAATTACACAGCAAACATTTAATCACCCATATAACAATCTTATAGTAAAACAGTCCCAATTAATTTGTTTAAACATTCAAAACTACATATTAAATTGGCACCGTACTGCACAGATTTTATAGTCACAAACTGCACTGTTTTAATAACATTTCCGCACAACTTTTTAACTCAAAATCTGCACTGTTTTTAACTTAAAAATTGCACAGTTCTGTGATTCCAAATAGTCCAGTTAAGTTTACATTTCTATTTATAATTGTCTAAGTGAGCTTGTATGCACAATGTCACATCAACTCCGGATAACTTAAACATGTATTCATATATATAATCAAAACAGGACAACATGTATTTTCGTGTATTCCAACAGTCCAAACTTAATCTTACATTTACAAGTCAGTCTTTATTTCCTATATACATAATCACATACTCTAACAGCCCTCAATTGCTTGTAATCACGCTTAATTAATAACTCATATATTTTTACATACATCAAATAAACTCCAAATTTATTAACTTATAAACAAAACAGCCCTTAATTACCAGAATTTCCAGATTCATGAACAAGATTGTCCATGATTTTCTTTACCATTAAATCAGTCCCAATTTCACTTATATCCTTGTTTATGATTATTCAAACAATCCAAGAATTCATGTAATTATTTTCGTGTGATCAAAATAGTCCATTGATTTATTATACACTCCTTTAGCTTTCAATGATATTCTAAGTCACCTATTGAGCTGCTGCCAGGCAGACTGTGCACTATTCGATTAAAAATTCATAACTTCTATTCCGTATATCGGAATTTCAAACCGTTTACACCATTGGAACGCTGACTCAACTAGATTTCTAACCATATAGGACTTACATTTTTACACCTAATGAATTAATACAGTTTTTAATCTAAAGATACCCCAAATTCTGCTACCAGGCAGATTATACTATTTTGCATAATTGTCTCTACAAGCTGTTATAAACTTGAAATTCAGTTCTGCTTGTTTTAAATGAAAGTAGACATGACAAGCTTTCCAACCATATAAATTATATGTTCTAATTCCACCAATACGAATTATAGCAAATTTTCAAAGTCACAGCTAATGCAGATTTTAAAACTGTTTACCAGGTACAAAGCATGGCAGTTTCTTTATAACTCGTTTCCAGCCCTTATTTTCTTTCTAATAAAACTACCAAATACCTTAATTGTTCCTACTATCAATACTACATAATATAACCCTGAAATCCAGCAAAACATTCATTTAGAACCAACCAAAAATGTCTCAGTTTTGCATACAAAACATGGCAGAATCCACATTGCTCAATTGGTCTAGATTAAACAGTCTCTATGTCTCGAATTCTATGGTAATTCATCCAATCAACAAGCAAATTCTAGAATTCCAGTTTTTTTTACCAAATTTTAGCTTCGTAACAGACCATGTAGACACCAATTTATTATTTTAATCACCACATATATTTCAATGAATCAATTAGAAATATTCTAAGGTTCCAAGCAATTCACCGGTCATCATAACATTCCAATAAAACCAATCAGCCGGACCTACTACGTTCCTAATCAGACTTATGACTCAATTTACATGTTCATTCATGAATCCCATATGATTCAATGCTCCAAAAAAGATGATCACAAAAGAAACAATCAAAATGTATCAATTCCACCCATAGATACCAACATCGAAACATCTATTTCTATCACTAATACAATTTATTTGTTATATCCAACATCATCTATCTTAACCCATGTTCGATTAGCTAACATTCATTTCAATATAAGAAAAATTTTCCTTTTTTAGAGAGTCAATTAAGCCTAGTTTGATCTCCCACCGAAGTTAAATCTCATGGTTATACAAGCTTTCTCTCAATTTCACTCTTTGTCACTCTATGTTTTGTTTTTGGTTCAGCCAACACATGAAGAAGAAGATGGACATGTGTAATGTCCCCAACCAAAAATTTACTTACCATGCAATACATGGATTTCGAGGAGTGTTCTTTTTAGTCCTTTAATAATTCCTTATACATTTCAAATCTCTTCAAAAAGACCCTCCTAGCATTGTCATATCTTTAATGGGTTACTTTTATCACCAACAGTTACACTGAATCCTTAAAACAAATTAAGTTACCACTTTTTAGTAACATGCTACTAGGCCATATGTTGGGATGTTACAGCTCGAAAGAAGGAGGTAGTATAAGCATGAATTGGGAATAACAAAATCTTTTGAATGCTGCTAAAATAACAACAAACAAACTCTTCCCGTATTTTCTATGGCTTTTGTAATACACAATGTTTTCTTAGCTTAAATAAATAATTGAGCCTTATGCTAGATCATCTTTGGTTGCTAAACCTTTAGAATCAATTACACCTTAAGGGGACTAAAATTTGAAGTTATAGAAGGAGCATGACCAATGTAATAGGGACCGAATTGTAGTAATCATAAAATAGAGTTGTTGCATGTTAATAAAAAATGAAGAAAGACCATTACACATGGCAATGGATGGTTTTGCCATGGTGGATAGTCGGCCTTATGGAATTCTAACAATTCTTTGCGCCATTTTCATTCTTTGAGAAGCCGAAACATTGAGAGAGAGAGGAGAGCTTGAGTTTGTTATCCATGGAGCCTTGAAGAAGTCGAACCCTTATTAGTTGAATTCTTGCCATCTAAACAATTCTCTTTAAGTGAGAAGGGTAAGTATTTGGTTATATTGCTTGCGTTAGATTCTAATCAGAAGAATTTGATTGGATTTTGATATATTTAGGGCTTTGATGGTTGCTAGGAAAGAAAAATGGGTATGTGATTACAATTGTTTTTTTTATAAAGAGTAACATCTAGATACAAATATGCATGTTTGTGTCAATTGGGTGTTACTTTCGAATGCTTCTCAAAGATGGTAGAAATTTTTGATTGTCATGGAAAGCATTTAGAAACTGTTTTTGAGTCCATTTCCGAATAAGTTATAATTGAACTGAATTAATGAAAGCAATGGGTGCAAGAAATGAATTGATTCGCATCCTCTTAGAAATCCAAATTAAGGGTTGCTTACAATCATGTAGTAACTTGTTTTGGACTGTTCAATAGGAACAATGTAAGATGTTTTTAAACTGACTCGTTGTTGCACACAAGAATCGGTTTATGGGCTGTTTTGGTTAATTAAAACATGTACTTATAAAACAGGGCATAAAGTATATATTACAAGACTTTAGTGAGTTATAGGAACTTGAAAATTACTCATGGGATTCAAAAGATGTTCTGAATATATATGTGAAACAATTAGGGACTGGTTTTGTCTAGTAAATTAAATTGTTAAAAGCTGCCCTATTTTGAAATAAATAGATGTCTAGTTATATTCAAGAAAGTAATGGTGGATATGAAATGGTAATTAGTGCTTATTGATGGGTGTTTTAGTATATAAGGGTTGTCTTGTTAATGTATGAATAACTGATTGAATATTGGACTGTTGGATAAAAAAATGTTGTTAATGTTTGGCTTTATGATTATTAAACCCGGAAATAGTTTCTAATGGGAATTTAACTTTTGAAATATTAGACAAAGAAGGATTTGAGCAAGGGACACATGGAGTAGATACGGGAGAAGAAAGACAAAAAGGACTCGAAATTCGAAACCAAGTTTAGCTTGGGAAGACCTGCAAGTATAGTTTAAAGCCTCGGGAAGGGCTAACAACCCTCCCGAGCATTGTTTATTAGTTGTAACTTAAACTTGCTGATATATGCTACAAATGTGCAAGCTTGGAGACAAGGTAATTACTATAGACAAATGTATTGTAGTATGAATAAAATGATTGAAAAGCATGTGCATGAATCGAATGTTTGATATGAAGAGTAATCGTAGTCAATTCAATACATATACATGATTAAATGGAAATGCTTGATCTATGAATGACAACTAAACTTCATATACATGCTTTTCTATAAGAATAAATGACAGCTTGAAGTGCAACAAATTCATGAATAAATTGATAATGGTGATATTGGCTATTGAGCCTTTCGATTAAAGTAAAGAATGGTTGAGTCCACATATGATGAACATGATGTTGTACCCTATTGAGAAAAAGGGGTGATATTTTAATGTTGTAAAGATATGAAATGGAGCTATGCTCACCCATTGAATCAAAAGATGAACAAAATAAGCCTTGGTCTCGAGTCAGTCTTAGGTATAGTTGGCATGCCATAGAGTCTATAGAGCTCAGTGTTGGGGTTGGATCACGGTCCAGGACGATGGTCCCTATTTTGTGACAGTAGGAGGGATGTGTGTGCGGTCACTTGGCGACAGTAGGAGGGATTGACCGGTACTGTGAGTACCAAATGTTATATTATGGGTGACAGTTGGTTGTGGACTCGGGTACCTAGATTGGGACTTCGATTCACAAGGCTATCGTAATGAACAAATATAAATGTAATTGTTATATCAATAAAGAAATTTGGTAACTTGATTATTAAGAAATGTGTAATTGTTATAAGTAAATGGCATCTTCATGATATGTTCGAATGATTGGCCTTATGATACTAAATTATCGTGTAACATTAGTGTTAAGAAATTCAATAATAATTGATTGATGCGATTGATATGGTTTAGTTGGTAATGGTGTGATTCATGTTTATGTCTATTTGGATAAGTAAGCTTACCTTGGTACTCCTTGTTTGTTTAATTGTGAGCTCAATTGGAGTAGTGAAAGAAACCTTAATAAGGACTACTTTTAAATGCTTTAAACTATGTCACTGAGTACATGCTCATAAACTCTTTCACTACTTGTCAGGTCAAATTCTGAAAGCTTATCAATCTAAGGAGCTTAATCAAATTGCAAGGGAATCTCAAAAGTATGTTGTTACTTTTTGTTCAAACTCCTAGGATGGTGGCACTTTGCATTTGTCCTTGCACCTAGTCTTAACCATTTTGGCATGAATAAATTTAAGTTGGAGTTATGTTTGTAAATTCTTATGACTAGCATTCGAATAGTTGGATGAATCCCTATAGTTGCTTGAATGTTTCGAATGGCCGATTGAATGTCTGTTGGTTTGTTGAATGCTTGTTGGTAGTTGATTTTTTATATTGAAATTCATTGGTAGGTCATCTTGGATAAGGTTAAATAGACAAAATCGGCTAGATGAATATGCTAAATATTTTACCAAGACTTGTTAATAATCTAAATAGGGATGATTACTTGAATGGTTAGTAAACCTTACATGAATTAGATTAGCTTGAAATGTGATGTCTTTTTGGTTCATATGATAGATAGGCTCAAATGGTTTTATTTACCTTAGGAAATAACTACTATCATGTTAAATGTGTTATAAGCTGTAATGTGAATCATCATAATTATATCACCAATAATTATGTCTTAGAGAAGAAAATTTTCTTATGAATAGTTTTATCCTCTAAGATGAATTATCTGAAGAGTCACATGTTTCTCAAGCAAACCTCTAAACTAGTTGAACTTTCCATATTGCCCAAGTTGAACTCTCTTCTTGACTTATATGTTGGCTCGTAAAACAAATAAGTCCTTGTATCTTTAGTTCGAATGTTGTACGATTAAGCTTAATGGGTTCTTGCATGCTACGAACTAAATCTTGAAAAATTGTAGTGATCGAGTACTAACTTCAGTCTCAAGTTAGTTGTGTGTCTTTGTTTCAACACTCTAGACACGGTCTATTCCTAGGCTGGGTTTAGGGTGTTACAAATTGGTATCAAAGTTTAGGTGTTTACCTTGCAAAAGGTTAACATTTCATGCCTCTTTACTTAAATTATTGTATAAAATCAAGCCTATTTGTAAGATTCCTACCCAAGACTAGAAGGTAACACTATTCTAGGAGGAGACAACTAATTTGTCTAACAAGCTAGTATTCGAATGAGGCAAGAATACACCACAAAGATCCAAGAAGAACATGTAAACATAAAGATAAATTATGGTCACCAAACAATCTTTGATTTCTCTAATCATACGAATTGATACTAAACAAACATTAAACATTTCACTTTAGATTCAGCTAAGAAGTTAACCCTAAATTAAATCGGTTAGTTCAGGCCCTGCTACACCATACAAACTATTACACTTAAGGCGTATCAAGATAAGAATTTTAAGACCAATTGGTAACTACTAGGATCTCAACTTATGATCATTTATTGAGCTAAACATACATGTCAAATTAGATTTATTTCCACATATTGATTCGAACACACACAACACTTTCACTTATGCCACAAGTAACCATACTTTACTATCCTCAATTGTTCATCAACTAACTTCTAAGATCATCTATGTCATTTGAAGTTATCAACCATGTCCACACAAGCAAAATATGTTATTAAGAAGCATCAAATCAAAATACATCATCAACAAAGCCTTTGATAACTTAATATTTACAAACCAGCCTAGAATACTTAAGGAACATAATCACACCATTCAAACTAGTGCATATGGTCCGAGCATGTTTTGTATGAGTATTTTGATGATTGGGAAATAGCCCTATTATGGCCTAGTGATGTATGCATGAAATGGGATGTTTTGAGAATGTTAAGTTTGTTAAAAAAGAGCCTAAAATGAGCCTAAGGTGAAAACTAGGTAAACGGATTTGAAATGCTATAAAATTTGGTATGACAGTAGGTTAATGGATTTTAGGCATGCTGGTAAAATTTTGTAACAATTGGACAACATTTAGGAAGTCAAATTAGATAAAAATGAGATAAAATATGTCATTACAGGCCAAGCGTATCGATACGGGGAAGCCTGTACCGATACAACCTTGCATATTTAGTCATTGGCGAAGCAGGGGGTATCGATACATTAGGAGGCATACCAATACGAACTTGGACAATAAAGCCTAAAAATTTAATTGCATCGATACGGTCTCAGGTGTACCAAAACGAGTCAACCCAAGTCAACATGTATCGACATGGGCATAAACGTATCGGTACTGGTTGTTGACCTCAAACCTGGGAAGTTTGAAATTCAACATAGCGCATCGATACAGGCTGTAGTGTATTGATAAGGTGTCAGTTAATTATGTTAAAAGCTTAAGAAACAATCCTAAAATATTTATAAATCGATCACTAATAACTACATGGCTTAAATGAATAGCTAAGAGATATCTGATAATAGCGAAACCTCACAGGTTAATAATTGGATAGTCTAATTACAAGTCGGCAAGGAAGAATCTGTATTAGGATCACTAATTTGTAATGTTTATAATTTAGTCTCATTAGTTTGAAAAGTTTTAAATTTAACCCCAAATTTGAATCCAATCTCCGATTTCATTCCTGATAACACTTTATGACCCAGTTCTCTATCAGAACGAGAATGGGGTGTTATAGTATTTTACTAAATTCTTCCAGCAGAGCCAACTGATAAGCAACATGGCAAACCTTTTCTACTATTTTGAAGGTCCTATAAACCGAGGACTGAGTTTTCCTTTCTTTCCAAATCTAAACACCTTCTTCCATGGAGATACCTTGAGAAACACTCTATCTCCCATATTATGTTGAATGTCCATTCTTTTACGATTGATATAAGCTTTCTATCGATCGAAGGCTTCTTTCAACCGCTTGCAAATGATTTGTACTTGTCCATCTGTCTATCGAAGAAATTGGGGTCCTAAAGCTTTGTTTTCCCCCAACGACCAACATAAAAGAGTCTTACATTTTGTTCCATAAAGGGCTTCAAAGGGAGCCATTTCAATAGAAGATTGGTAACTGTTATTATATGAGAATTCAGCTAGAGGTAAAGCTTTCTCCCAATTCTTCTCAAAATCAAATATACAAGCTCGAAGCATGTCTTCTAAGTCTTGTATAGTTATTTCAGATTGGCCATGTAATTGAGGATGGAAGGCAGTACTGTGATTGGTTTTAGTCCTGAGAGCTTTATGTAAGGATTTCCAAAATCTAGAAGTAAATCTAGAATCATGATCAGAAATTATCAAAATAGGAATACCATGCAGCCTTATTATCTCTCGAATGTAAAGTTCTGCTAGCTGATCCAGGCTCATGTTCATTTGAATAGGAAGAAAGTGGGCTGATTTTGGAAACCTATCCACAATTACCCAAATTGCATCATTCTTTTTCGGTGACAAGGGTAATCTGTTAACGAAATCCATTGTTATCTGCTCCCATTTCCATTGTGGAATTTTGATAGGTTGCAACAAACCTGAAGGGACTTGATGTTTTGCTTTCACCTTCTGACATACCCAGCATTTAGATACAAAATCTGTAATAGTAGATTTCATCCCAGGCCACCAGTAAAGATCCCTCAAATCCTTGTACAACTTCACCGATCCATGATGTATTGAGAATGAACTATTGTAAGCTTTTTGTAAAATTTCTCTTCTCAAATTTAAATTATTAGGAACACATACTCTATTTTGAAAATAAAGTATCCCATATTCCTTTAAAACAAGTTTTGATTTGGCACCTCTTTCAAGCTTGTGCAACATCTCTTGTAATTTAGGATTAGATTGTTGTAACAATCGTATTCTGGATAAAACATTTGGTTGGATTTGAATTAAAGCTAAGAACCTTTGCTTCTTGCATAATCAAATGTAGGCATTGATAGATGATGAGGCTACAAAAATTAGCAATGTTATTTTAGAATGTGGTCATCAAATTTCTGAATAGATGCTAGGGAAAATTATAGTTTGATCAAACACTTACCACAAGAATGTTGGCGACTAAGTGCATCAGCCACCACATTAGCTTTGCTCGGGTGGTAATCTATGATTAGATTGTAGTCCTTGAGTAACTCGATCCATCATCTTTGCCTAAGATTGAGCTCCTTTTGGGTTAAGAGGTATTTCAAGCTTTTGTGATCAGTATAAAGGTAACATCTTTCTCCATACAAGTAATGTCTCCATATTTTTATGGCAAAGATTACAACAGCTAGTTTAAGATCATGGGTTGGGTAATTCAATTCATGGGACTTTAACTGTCTAGAAGAAAAAAGTTACCACTTTGTTCTCTTCCAGACATCCCAAACCCAAGTGAGAGGCATCACTAAACACCTTAAATTCTTTCCTCGATTCCAGTTGAGTTAACACTGGAGCTTGAGTAAGTATGTCTTTCAATTGGTCAAAGCTTCTTTGTTGTTCTTCATACTAAATAGATGGAACATCCTTACGGAGAAATTTGGTTAAGGGTGCGGCCAATATTGAAAACCCCTTAACAAATCTTCGATAATAACCGGCCAAGCCAAGGAAGCTTCAAACTTCACTAACATTCCTCAAAGATCTTCAATCTATCACATATTGAATCTTTTTTAGGTCAACCATAATTCCCGCGGCTAAAATTACATGTTTGAGAAATGATACCTTAGGTAACCAAAATTCACACATGTTGAATTTGGCATAAAGTTTCTTTTCTCTAAGAATTTTTAGTACAATTTTGAGATGCTTATAATGCTCGGATTCATCCTTTGATTAGATAAGAATATCGTTAATGAAGACCACAACAAACTTATCCAAATAGGGTTTGAAGACTCGGTTTATGAGATTTATAAACGCAGTAGGGACGTGTTTCAGACCAAATGGCATTACTAGGAACTCGTAATGACCATAACGAGTCCTAACAGCAGTATTAGGTATGCCATATTCTTTAACTTTCATTTGGTAGTATCCTAATCTAAGGTCAATCTTGGAAAATATCGAAGCACCCTTCAATTGATCAAACAAGTCTTCAATCATTGGAAGTGGATACTTGTTCTTAATCGTAATCTGATTAAGTTGCTGATAATCTATGCACAACCTCATCGATCTGTCTTTTTTTTTGACAAAGAGTGCCAGGGCTCCACAAGGAGACGAGCTTGGTCGAATAAACCCTTTATCTTGTAGTTCTTGTAATTTATTCTGAAGCTCTTTTAGTTCAACTAGAGCCATTCTGTAAGGAGTGATGGATATGGGGTTGATTCCAGGTTGAGTCTTGATTTTCAATTCCAATTCTCAGTTTGGTGGTAGTCCCGAAAGTTCCTTAGGAAAAACATTGACAAATTCAGATAGAGTTGGAATTGAATTAATATCAGGCTTGATTTTTACCTTTCTAAGAACATTAGCAAAATAAGGGTTTGACTTTTTGAGCTCTTGGTTGGTTAAGAGTATCGATTCTTTTCCTAATCCCCAAAAGTAAAGTTTTCTCTTATAGCAATCTACCCAAGCCCAGTGTTTCCCTAACCAGTCTAACCCTAGAATTATATCAAATTCACAAAAGGGTAGAACATAAAGATCCATAAGGAATGGAATACTTTGGATGTATATAGGATAATCCATACAAAAAAGATTTAGAGTCATATTTCCTCGTATTGGGTTCGAAACTACAAGCCCTTGATCCACAATTTCAGAACCCAGTTTTAGTTTTTCAAGTAAGGGAAAATAGATAAATGAATGGGTAGATCTCGGATCAGTTAAGGCATATATAGAATTTTCATTTTGTTCAATTGTACATGCAATTACATTAGGTGCCTCATCCTCATCATGACCTCGAATATTATACACTCGAGTAGGGGCCTGAGACTCTTGATGTGTAGTAGTATGAGCTTGGCCTCGAGCCCTTCTCGAGTTTCTTGACTCGGCTTGTTTCAGCCCTTTGCCCTGAGGATATGGAATTGGATTGGAATTTGAAGCCACACTGATCGAGGGCTTGTCCAAAGTCTGAGGACAATCTCGAACAAAATGTTCTAAGCTTCCACACCGAAAACAGGCATTCGACTATTTTATGCACTGGCCTGAATGATAATTTTGACTGATATTACAATGTCGAGACTGAGGGACCTTGCCCGAATTCCCTGAGCTGTTGATTGAGATTGCAGGTGCAGAGGATTTAATTTTTTTAGGCTTTGGCATGAAGTTACCCCTTGGGGAAGTAACATAACTAGAAAAGTTTCCTCCTTGCTTTTTTGATTTCTTGGAAGGCCATTGAGGCTTGTTATCACTTTGGGATCTTTTATCCCTCCTTGAATAGTTCTCTATTCTTTTGTCCGTAGCCTTCATTCTAGACTCCGTAGCAATCACCCGGTAAACCAAATCTTGAAAATCAGTTATTTTGAGGGTCGCAAACATCAGACTTAATTCATCATTCAACCCTACAATAAACATTATGCATTGATCCTTTTCTTTCTTGATATACTCAGATCCATATTTGCAGTATTTAAAGAAGTCACTAACATATTGCTCTATAGGTCTACCACCTTGCTTCAGATGTAAGAAACGTCTTCTTTGCTCAGCTAGATACTATTCACTTATGTACGTCTTTCAGAATTTCTTTAGAAAGAATTCCCAAGTAATTGTATCTTTAGGGGCAGTAAGAGTCGTAGTTTTCCACCAGTTCAAAGCTTCATCCGCTAGAAGAGCCTCTATAAACTCCAATTTATGTCTATCTAAATACTGAAGTTGTTTGGTTAAGATTTTAATGGTAGTTTCCAACCAGTATTCAGCACCTTTCAGGTTTTCCTCGTCAGATCTCGCAAATGTATTGGTTTGGTGCTGAGCCAATTTATCAATAGGAGCTATTGGTTTGATTACTGCAGGTGCAGGAGGATCATTTTGATTCATGGTAGAAATGAATTAGTTAAACATCTTAGTCATGCTCATAAAACATTCCTTTTGAATTTGATTCGCTTGAGGAGATTCAGACTATGGTTCTGCAGCTTTTTGGGGTTTAGTCTGCTCATGATTTAATCTAACATTCCCTCCTTCATTGGAGGAGCCAGCCGAGCTATCTCTATCCCGGGCTAGATGTGTCTTAGACATCTGAAATAAATTCAAGAGAGATTTAATCAAACAAAGTCAAAAGCATGTATTATATTCAACTCCTACGTGACACTTAGACTACAATGACATAACTTAGACCGGTTTAGTCCTAGGATCGACTAAACCTTAGCTCTGATTACCAAATGTAAGACCCCTACACGAGACTAGAAGGTAATGCTATTCTAGGAGGAGACAACTAACTTGTCTAACAAGCTAGTATTCGAACGAGGCAAGAATACACCACAAAGATCCAAGAAGAACATGTAAACATAAAGATAAATTATGGTCACCAAACAAGCTTTGAATTCTCTAATCATACGAATTGATACTGAACAAACATGTAAACATTTCAATTTTAGATTCAGCTAAGAAGTTAACCCTAAAGTAAGTCGGTTAGTTTAGGCCTTACTACACCATACAAACTATTACACATAAGGCGCATCAAGATAAGAATTTTAAGACCAATTGGTAACTACTAGGATCTCAACTTATGATCATTTGCCGAGCTAAACATACATGTCAAATTAGATTTATTTCCACATAATGATTCGAACACACACAACACTTTCACTTATGCCACAAGTAACCATACTTTACTATCCTCAAACGTTCATCAACTAACTTCTAAGATCATCTATGTCATTCGAAGTTATCAACCATGTCCACACAAGCAAAACATGCTATTAACAAGAATCAAATAAAAATACATGATCATCAAAGCCTTTGATAACATAATATTTACAAACCAACCTTGAATACTTAAGGAACAAAATCAAACCATTCAAACTATTGCCACCTTCTAGGAGTTTAACTATTAACATTACAAAGCATACTTTTGATCCTTTCGTGACCTTGCTTTGTCTCCCCCAAGATTGCTCTAACAACTGAACTTTCCTGTAAAAAAAATAGGCTGAGCTATTAGGAATCAAGCCTCAGAAATTAGATATCAAGGAGTGTAAATCGCCAAATAAATAGATACATAACAATACATTCAAAGTAAAACATCTAGTCTATTGAGACTATCTCCATCCATTTGTCATTTCCCATTCAAATGTCATATTCTCTAATCATCAAGCAAGATCTTAATCTAACTTACCTAATGAAAATCAACCATATGCTTCTTAGAAGAAGAATACATCGATAGGCAACACCTCTCAGTTGTTCAATTAAACAATTTAATCCTTTAACAAACAATTTTATCACAAGCAACCTTAGTTGTATAATACAACCTTAACTAGTTGTATGCTTATAAGTACATATTCAATCGAGTCATTATTAGGCAAAGGTAACCTAGTACCACTGAATATATATATATATATATATATATTCCTTTTAGGTCAATCAGGGGTACCTTAGTACAATTTAGGGGACCTTAGTCCGATTCAGACAGAGCTTAGAAATTCTATTGGCATGCCAATTTAGGTAAGATTAAAACTAACCAAGGTTCTTACAAACTTTTCAACAGTTCACTAAATATACACCTTTAACTCTTCGAGCACATAGCCACATGCACAAGATGCTACTTTAAAAATTATAAGCAACCAATTCATGGTTATGTTCGAACATGCACAAACAATATCCATACATACCTGGGCAGAAACACTTTATCCAACATTAGCAACCCAAAACAAGCGTAGGCAATTTTAAGCCTCATGATACAATTGAATAACTTATTTAAGTAACAATCTATGCGTAATTGAAACATAGTTTCACTCACAGATACACCAAGCTATTCTTGGTCGTGGATTACAAGTCCTTTCTGCCTTTCTTCCCCTTGATCCAAATCCTTCTTGTCTAATATACATAGAATTCAATGATACATTAGAATCATTTCATACACTCTACATCTTTTAACTATCTATCAATTGCTTGCTCAAGCAAGCATTTTAAGCTTGAGTCATTTTAATGTTACACAAAAAATCTTCCAACCATAACACTCAATGATCCATTTTAACAAATTATATCTTAACACATGACATAAAAGTAACAAAACAGTCCCTTATTATATAAATTAGTCGAAACTGTCCAGTTATCACCCTATATATACTTTTGTTCAATAAACAACTCTCCTATCAAGTTTTATACATTTAAACAATATTTAACTACTTATCCTTCATCAAGCTATCAATATAACATCTATCCATTTTAATCGAATACTTAACCATTTCATTTTCCTACCAAACAGTCCCATAAGATTATGTCCAAAACATGGCAGTTTCATAACCATTCCAAACATCAAACAACATTGAAATTCCTTCTAAGCTATTCCCTTGTTTCCCTAAAATTCCTTTTAACCTTGAAATTCTTATAATTAACTCTTTGTTACCAATTTGGAGATTAAACGATCTAAATCACCCTTTGTTTCTTGCCACGTCTTCCCCAACGTGAGGGCTTATGGCCGGCCATCCCAATTCGTGGGATTGCCCACGGCAATTCCTTCAATTTGAAGGAATTGTCTGTGGGTCCCACATCCTTTAGATATTTTTTTTAATATAATAATAATAATAATAATAATAATAATAATAATAATAATAATAATAATAATAATAATAATAATAAACTAACACAGTTAGCCCAAATAACCTTTACTGCTTCCAATTAGGCACAAGATCAAGCTAATTATTTAACCAGTACAAAATATTCGATCACTAAAACTTAACCCCGACTAGACCAGTTTTTGTGGCGTGACAAAGTCTTACCATTTGATATCCTAATTATGAATCTATGTTCAGTTTCGATTCTGATATAAATGAGACGTGCAATTCGAATAAGATGAGAAAATGTATTGAGAAATTCACATGAGGTGAATACATGCCTAATATGAAAGGGCAATAAGCTTTGTTGATATGATATTTTGATAAGGAGTTGTGTTCAATCTGTCTCTAATAAGATAAGATAAATGTGAAAGCCTTGGTCTCGAGTTAGTCTTAGGTATAGTTGACATGCCATAGAGTCTATGAGCTCATGTTTTGGGTGGACTACGGTCCTGGACCACGATCCTTATTTGGTGATAGTAGGAGGGAAATGTTGTGGTCACTTGGCGATAGTAGGAGGGATTGACTAGTACTACGAGTACCATTTTATTTGGCGACAATTGGTTAGGGATTCATGTACCTAGGCTGTTACTTGATTCTCAAGGCTATGTTAAAGATTTATAATGAAACTTGCAATTAAGTTAATGAATAATACTAATAACTTTTGTGACAAAGATCTATGCCTACAATATGATATGTTTACTATCTTATATGACAAGTGACATTTGATCTTGGCATGCTATGTTCGATAAATTGTTTGATAAGTAATAGATAAGTAACTTCCGTATTGATAGACTATGCTAAAAGAAACCAAGAAAGTTTATAAGTTAAATAATGAATCATGATAATAACTTATATAGAAAGAAAAATATATCTTTGGATTTTCAAATGTTCTTTTGTGTGATTAGACATGCTTGATAAAACATCAACATACCTGAATTGTTGGACCGATTTGATTACATGTTTGTATACACATAATTATGGGTCTTTTTTAGTATATTTGAGTATATGCTAGATTGTTTTTATTACATGTTTGTATACATATGATTGTGGGTCTGTTTTGAGTATATGCTAGACTATTTTGATTACATGTTTTGTATACACGTGATTATGGGGATGTTTTGAGTATATTTGGGTATATGATGGACTGTTTTGATTACATGTTTGTATACACATGATTATGAGGTTGTTTTGATTATTTTTTAGTATATGCTGGACTGTTTTGATTACATGTTTGTATAGACATGATTATGGGGCTGTTTTGAATATATTTGAGTATATGCTGACTGTTTTGATTACATGTTTGTATACACATGATTATGGGGCTGTTTTGAGTATTTTTTGAGTATATGCTGGACTGTTTTGATTAAATGTTTGTAAACACATGATTATGGGGTTGTTTTGAGTATAATTGAATTCATGTTGTACTGATTTAATGAATAAAATATGTATACAAGTGTATTGGGTAGTTTAGAAATACGTAGTCTAATGCTGTAAAAAGAGCATAAGATATGTTATACCTATGATATGTTGATTTCTTATGTGACAAGTAATTCAAGACTAGGAAAACTTATGGGAGAAGTAACCATGTGTAAGTGAGGCTTTGTTTAAGAAGTCATAAGTTAATCTAAAGAATCAACATGAAAACTTGCGTAGTAAATAATTAGCGTCTAAATGATATTTATGCATAATTGGACCAAGAAATAGTACCATGTTCGAAATCTTGTGGTTTTGATGACTTGTATTCGATCAATCATGTTACTTGCCTAAATCCACTAGACTTGAATAATGAATAGAGTTATATCATAGACCTTTTTTATTCTTGTTTATGGCTATTTAAGCTACCTCACTATGTTATTGCTTACTAAACGTTTTAGGGTATATTTGCATTTGAGTACCTTAAGATCTTGGATGAGAACACAAGGGTCAAGAAGTACGTTTGTAATCTTACATTAAGAACTCCTAGATGGTGGCCCATAGATGATATATGAATAAGGCATATAATTTATCTCGTTCGGTCTTGTATGAATTTAAGTTAATTAAGTATTTTAGCATGTTGTGTAAAGATCCTTAATTTGTTTAATGGTTGTTTTGATTTGAGTTAGCTATTGAGATTGTTTGAGTGTTAATTTACATTTATATGTACGTATAGAAGCTATATTATCATGTTGCTACCTATGGATGGCTTTTGGATGTTATTTAGATATGTCTGAAACATATAACATGATATGGAAATGGTTCTTGAATGCATATGTAATTAGAAGCCATTTCCATGTCTAGGGGACCTTAGATCATCTTCGAATAGTGACACTTATGCTGAAGTTTTTGTAACATCCCAAAATTTAGTTTGGTCAGATTCGGGTTCCTACAACAAAAGGACTAAACATGGCACTGGTGTATACCATAATGTCAATTTTATGGATAATGGACTTTAATTAAGTCTGATTCCTGGTTAAGGGCCCTATTGAAATGTTAAATACTGCGTTTGATCTAGGTGTATCAATACAGTAGGACCTGTATTGATACGGTTCAACAACTTTCTAACTAACTTGCCTAATTAGGCTTAGCCATATCGATACGGCTATGAGGCGTACCAATACAGGCATCTATCAAAAATTATTTTGGTGATTATTTTGATGTCTTATGTGTCAAGTAACTTACGTTATAATAGGTTAGGTTAAAAAGAATCCATGAAAGTTTATATGTTAAATCAATTAACTATTATAATGACTTGCACAACAAGTAATATGTACCTGTTGATTATTTGAACATATATTGGGTTAATAGATATGATTTGTTCGAATACCTATGTGTATATTTGTACTTTCTTGTTCGAATACTTAAGGGTATATCTCTACTTGCTCCTTTTGAACACCTATAAGAACATAAGTATTTAAGTTGTTTCGAATATTCATGATTATGTGCAATTACTTATTTGAATGTTTATTCTAAACGGTTAACTCCTTGTCCGAGCACTGTATTTGTATAAATGATTAAAAGATTTTGGTGAAAGGACGAATTTTCTATTTGTTTCAAGATTTTAGTAGCTTAATGCTACCTCACTAAGTATTATACTTATTTATATCCTTTCACTTCCTTTTAGGATAAATTTGCTTCTGTTAGCCTTTGAGCTTGGACAATATCACAAGAAGTCGAGATGTATGTTACGTAATCTCTCTTTAGGACTCTTAGTTGGTGGCACATAGTTGTTTTACTTGCATAGTTCATTTATATTTCCTTTTGGCTTTATATGTATATAAGCTTTATAAGTATTCAAAGCTATGTTTTTTGGTTGCTTGCTATTTAAGTTATATAATTATGATGTTTATATGGTAGTTGGATAATTACATGTGCCTAAAGTAGCTAGATTTGTGATATGCATGTATGTAGGCTAAAATGTATTTATCATCATGTGATTAACCTTAAGAAGGTAGAGTAGTTTGTAGGTTTGGATTGATAGGTAAAATAAGCATTTGGTAGTATGTCAAAGAATGGGAATAATATGCTTAGTTGTATTTATCCAAAACAACCCTTAAACCATGAGTATACATATATGGATTCAAAACAGTCCAATACAAACTTGGATTTATACAAAACAGTCCTTAAATCATGTATATACATATATAGGTTCAAAATAGTCCAATGCCTACTTGTATTTATCCAGAACAACCCATGATCTTTTAAACAAAGCATTTCATATATATATATATATAAATAAATAAATATGATTTACTTATCATGTAAGTTATCAAGCATGGCATATCTTAAGCATCATTTACTTATCATAATAGATACTTGATTTAACTTATCTTAGACATGAACTATTTGTCACATAATGTATCAAAATTTTTTGTCTCCAAAGGCATGCAACCCATATCCAAAAGAACTCACAAGATTCAACTATAAGCTTACTATTTATTATACAAGTATCTGAACATAACACACATGTGTAAATGGGCATTTTGTCAAACATGTTTCTTAAACCAAAAGAATGATCAAAAACCACATAGGCACATTTTTCCTGTTATGCAAGTTATTGCAAAGATTCATTACTTTTAACTTATAACTTTTGTAACGCCCCGATTTTGGGCCTAGATGTTAACCATAAAGATTAGACAGTTCGGGAGAATTGGTTCAGTGATTCGAGTCAGTTTCGGGATTTAAATTGGAAAATGGTTTTTTGAGGTTCGAAATTTTGGTGAAATCAATTTTGGAAAAATGTTCTAAAATCCTTATTTGATATTTTAATGGTTTTGGTGAAATCAATTTTGGAAAATGGGTTTTTTGAGGTTCGGCATTTTGGGCTAGTGACCAAAATGTAATGTTGTAAAACTAGTTTTAGTGACTATTTTGTAGAAGGGTCAAGACATAGAATCTCTAATGAGCTAATGTTCCTAAGTATTTTTATCATATTTTTCTCTCGATTTAATTAGTTCGGAAGTGTTTTAATTAAAGGTTTTAAAAAGGGATTTATTAAAAGAAGGTAGTTATTTCTTAAAAGCTATATTTTACGTAACTTTTCTCTCCTAAGTTTTCTCTCAAAATCTCTTTAGCCAAACACTTATTTTTCCAGCAAATATTTGAGGTAATGATCTTGTTTTCTTAAGCTAATAATTTCTAATTGATATCTTAACTTGTTTTTACAAAATCTTATTGATTTCCTTTGTTTTCCAAGTGTAAATCGTCCAATTGAGAGGAATTTCCAATCATTGAAGTTGAGGTTCGTTCTTCTCCTTTAATGATGGTTCTTCATTGAAATTCCCAAGTCCTTGACTCTTTAATTATGTTTTCTAATGAGGTTTTATGATTTAATTGAAGTATACGATTAAATCATGGTTTAATTGATGGATTTATGTGATTTTTAGATTAGATCTATTTTCTGGGTTTTTGATTGATTCTAATTATGATTTTGATGTTATTTAATGTTGAGATAATGGTTTTAACATTGGAATCCCGAAACTATAAGAATCTCTAAATTTCTAGGTTGCTAGAATTGTTTTTTTTAGGAGTTGTGGGTGATTAATTGTTTCTGGAAGTATAAGGATGTTATGAGATGATTTTTAGATGTTAGAGGATGCTAATTGATGATTGGAAGTGTTAGGTTTTGGCTGGGTTAAGTTTGGAGGTCAATCGATGTTGTTTTCAGTAGTTTCGGATATGCGATTGTTAGCTTTTGCCAAGGCAATGTTGATAAACTACTTTATGGGATTTTGAATGTATTATGATGCATTAATCCTTTGGTTTTATGTGTATAAAACAGGGGAGGATAATCCGGAAGCTTGAAGTGAAGTTTCAAAAACATCGAATGCTTGTTTTTCGCATCGCCGTAGACGTTTTGTGTAGGCGGTGAGTGGAAATGAGTTTTAAAGCTTTATAAAGGTTTGAAAGTATTTTTGGAGGTTTACTTTAAGCTTGAAACATTTAACTAAGCCCGTAAGTTTGTAAAGAGTTCTCTCGCTCTCATTTTTGGTTTTATAAATGTAAATCTCAAGCAAATGTTTTAATCATGTTTACCTACTGTTATATGCATAGCTAGCTTTGAAACAGTTTGCAAATGAACTTATTTTGATGATACATGAGTATGAGAAATTATTTGAGAATGGTTCTTGAGAAAGCTGGAATACATGTTTTAATGTATTGAGATTTTGTTCATTTGAATGCATATAAAAAACAGTGAGGTAATGTGGTTTGAGAATATATATTGGCAAGTGGCATTTGTAAAATGTTATCAAATATAGTTATCCGGCTATAGGATTTTAAGTGTACTATAATAAGTCGCCTCACGTTTGTCGAGGGGTGAAGAGTAAACCAATCTGCAACATGAGTACGCTAATGGTTGTGGGGCAAAGAGTAAGCCATGCTCCCATCATGTGGATGTATACATTAGCCGTTGAAAGGCAAAAAGAAAGCCATGCTTTGGTTAACCATTGAGGGGCGAAGAGTAAGCCATGCTCTAGTTGAGAATGTATGTTCAATGGGAAGAGTAACCACTAGAGAAATTCGTGTATTCGATGTATGTGTCTTTGTAATGTAAGAATATGGTTTTGAGTCACTTTAATGGCACTATATGAGATGATGTATCATGGAAAAAAGGTTTTGTTTTGTATAAAGAGATTTATACATGTTTTCTCTTTAAGCTTACTATGGATGGTTTAGCATGTAATGGCTTAAATTGAGGTTAGCATATGAAAATGCTAGAGATTCATGATACACATGAGAAAATGGTTTTATGCATAGATTTGAATTGATTTTAGAAGCATGATATGTTTTGGTATGATGTTAAAACACTTTCTTTGGTTTAAATGGTTTTACTGCATTGACGAGTGTTTTCCCTTGAGCATCCCTTACTACGCATTTATGCTTAAGCTCTATTTTCTCATCAATTCAGAGAAGTAAGTGGGCAAGGCAGCTAGCAAGCAAGTAAGGAAGTCAAGTGCCAAGTTTTACCTAAGTATGGTTTTATGAACTTTGTAGTAATAAAGGGCAATGTGACCAAGTGGCATTTGGGAGGGTTATTTGTCGAACTCCCTGTTTAAGCAACATTATGTTCCTGTTTTAGACTTGCAAATGGACTTTATTGGTTGGTATTTGCTTTGATATGGTTTTTGACTTATGAATGGCTTGGTTTTTAGGAAGCATGCCTATAGATTTCCAATTGAAGCATGGTGTGTTGAGTTGAGTTGTGTACGATATGTTTGGTTGTGGATCAATCCTTGAATTGAGTTTGGATGATTGAACTGAGTTGTGTTTAGACATGAAGTCATAAAATATGTCTAATCAAATATTGGTAACTTAAAATTGGTTTAAGTCCCTGTAAAAAATTAAAAATTACAATTTAGTTCTTGTCATGCTTCTAAACACAATTGGATGTCAAATCGATGTCTGATTGTGTTGGGGTTTCTTCCGCTGCGAGTTTTAACCACATAGGATATTAATGTGCATATAGATAAGATAAAATAGAAAAGGTATTTTATCGAGGTGAACCTTTATGGGTTTTCTTCGATATTCCCTTAGTGACTCGCTCGGTTCGGTCTTGTGACTAGGCCGGGTCGAGTGGGTTACAACTTTCATTATTTTACTATATCGTAGTCTATCAACATGTAGGTTACTTATCTATTACTTATCAAACAAGTTATCAACATAACATATCATGATCAATTGTTACATACCTATCAAACATAGCATATCTCAGACTTATGTTACTTGTCATAATAGGAATCAAACATAGCATATCTCAGACTTATGTTACTTGTCATAATAGGAAACAAGCATAGCACCTCATAGACATGAATCAATTATCATCAAATATCTCATACATATTAGATCTTAGGCTAAAATTACTTGTCACCAAAGGTATAAAGCATAGCGTATCATGAACATGTGATACATATATATATATTTAAGATTTCAAACATAGCATATTAAAGGCAAAATTTCTTATCAAGAGGTATTAATATTATTCATTAATTTAGTTTGCAAAGTTCATTATTTGACTTTTACATAGCCTTGAGATTTGCAAATTTCTTGGCAAGTTTTGTTCGTATCTGAATCAGAATCAGAATCATAATTGAGCATAGCTCCGTACATATACACATAATTGTTCCTAAGCAAAGCATTCTCATATATATACACAAGAGTGTTCGAATATGGCATATACTTATACATGTGAGCATTCGAACTAGTTGCATTTCAATCTCAAACATATTCAAACATATAATACATAGAATTTAGTACATACCTTGAAATCCAAGCTTAGAAGCACAATCATAATTTGACTTAATAGTCAAGCAATGTAAAATAAAACAAACAATATGCTCGGAATAGTTTCAATCTATCCTGAGACTTTAAACTACGCTCACCACTTATCCCGAAGTTACGAGGTACCTGAATCTTTAACCATATCTTGCCACTTATTCAAATCCTTTCCTCTCTTTTTCTTGGTCTAATATGACAAAAATGCAACCATCTATTAGCACAATTCCTAACAATCATTCACTTACAAAACTATTCATTATACATGGATACATATATATATTCACACAAAACTGACTTTCCTATCAATTCCAAACAGCCCACACACTAGCATTCATGTATTAAATACTTCAAACTGTCCCAAACTTATAAAACAGTCCCTATACAAATTCTTTGAGCATTTCCCCTATTTTAACTACTCGAAACAGCCCACAATATGATCATTATAATATAAAATAACCCCAATTGCATTAGTGTACATATACATACACAAAACTGTCCCTAATGTGATTATATTGAAATAAACAATCCCATCATATGATACACACAAGTACATGCTCAAATTAGTCCTATAGTGTCCTTAAAACATACAAAACAACCCATTACTATCATATACATATTTATAAGTAACAAACAACCCCAAAAACTTATATATACATATATATAACAACCCAAAACATGTACACATATTTTTATGTACCAAAACAGTCCCTAATGTTTATATATGTATATATAACATCCCTTTAGTCATAATCACACAAATACGTACTTCAAACAGTCCTAAAACACTTGTAAATACATCTATTACATATCATAACAGTCCATGATTTTTAAAACAACCTTATGTTCAAATTTACAGGGTAATCCATTAGACAATTCTAATACTCAATTCTGCAACAAGCAACTCATAAATGTTACAAGAATCACACACATAAGAATTCATTCTCAATACATTAAGCATTCAAATATTCAAAGAACATTTCTTAGCATGAATCTATCTCTCACTAACCAAACCATTAACATCTAAAATTCATAGTAAAATTCACATGAAATTCTCAATTAAAGCTCTAGAACAAGAAGAAAAACAAGTGTGCTTACCCTTTCCCCTTAAGTGATCGAACTACACCCAAAAATTGATCTAACTAAAATCAAATCTTTAAGAACTCCATGGCTAAACATAATATATCTCTAATTCTTAGGTTCGGTTGATAGAGGATGAAAGAAGACAATTGAATTATCACCATTGATAGCCGAAGCCTATTCCATCATTGTCTTAATCTTAGATTGCCACGTGTACAAACCCTTGTATTTAAATTTATTTGGCATGCAACTCAAGAAGTTTCAGAATAATTCGGTTAAGTCCCTTATAAAGATGGTTATCTATTTCTTCAAACTTTCAATTTAGTCCCAGCTAACTTGATTGTTCTATATTGATTTTAATTCTAAATTAATTTAATTAATGATTACTTGTAGCATACTCCAAGTTGGGTGACAAGAGAGAAGCTATCATCTTCCTCTTTATTCCTCTCCATCTCCATTGTTGAAGGAGCTTGATAGCTAGCTTGGAAAGCATGGAAATTGCTGCAAATTAGTAGCTTGGAGAGCTAATTGGATCTTGGTTATTAAGATATCTTGGAGGAAGAAGGTTTTGTTTTTTAACCTAACTAATTGTTTTTGAATCTTGAGAAAATGATATTGTTGCTTTGATTTGTGAATGAAAGCATTTTGGAATTTTCAACTATTGATGATTGAGTTGATAATAAGTTTAGGGATGAAGTAGTTAAGTTTAGAGCACTTAAATTATTGAAGAATATAGATCAAATGCAATCTGCCCAGAGGAACCTGTTCTGGAAGTAAGTTTAGAAATTCATAGAAAATTTAATATGTTGAGTTTAAGGATTAATTTTATATGTATAGAACCATGTATGAGTCTAGTTTAATATCCAACAAATGGTGATTGATTTTGAGCTCATAATCAAAACTTATGAATATTTAAGTGAAAGTAGTGCAGAAAATATGGAGGCAGATTCTGCTATGGACAGTTTCTATTTTGAAACTTCTTAAAATTCTCCTCATTGCTATAGAACTTGTTAAATGACGAGGCTTATACCGTAAAAGCTGTGATTGAATCTAGTTTGTAAAGGTGTAAAATTCTAGTGTATACTCTGTTCTGGAGAGACAGTTCTTTGATGATCACTCAAGTAGCCAAAAGTTAGAGATAAGGATTCAGCTTGGAAATGGAATTGAAGAATGATTAGTACATATATGGTTAGTTGTTGAATGATGATATTGGTTCTGCATATTGAGTAAATTTGTGATAAAATTTATGCATATTAATGAACGCACTTGTGTTTATTTGAATTAAATATATGGAGAATGAAGCAAGGTCCAATGAGGGAAATATCAGTATCATAAGACTTGGGTTAATCAAGTATTGAATGGAGAAAACTCGAAGGTGTTTGTGGATCGGGATATTCTGTAACTTCGGGATATATGGTGAGTGTAACTATACCCTTGTGTGAAAATGATATGTACCAAAACATCATTTAAATGGATGCTTAAGACTGAAATTTAATTTCAGTTTAAAACTTATAAATAGCTAAAGAATGAAGAATGATTGTAAATGAAGGTAAACAATCAATGCATTAATGAGAAATTGAAAGTAATAGATAGGTTCCAAAGGTACCCTATGTTCTTATCTCTTAATATGTTTGGTCGAATTATGCAAAAATGGTGAACTTACAGGTAAGCTCAAGTTATGCCAATTGTTTGATCTTTGATTGATGATATGGTGAAATATGGTATGATTCTTTTTCTATGATATTGCTAGTGCTTCTTTGTTTGAATGTATAGTATACTTAGTTAATGAAATGCTAACTAAGGCTGGTATGTTATGATAATTATGGTATGGAAGATCTATAAAGGCTTATGCTTGAATATGAAGCTTTATCTTGTGTTATGAATTGATAAACTTTGAGAACACATATGAGATTATGGAATATAAGCAAAGGAAATAATGGAGTCACACTCCTCTTGAACATTCTAAAATGGAGTGAAGCTCACTTAAAGAATATGATAAGATATTACTTATAAATGACTTGGTTTTAAGTTAGTCATAGGTATAGTTGGCATGCCATAGACTCCAGTTGAGCTCATGTTTGGGGAGGACTACGGTCCTTATGTGGCGACAGTAGGAGGGATGTGTTTTGGTCATTTGGTGATAGTAGGAGGGTTGACCTGTACCTTGTTTACATTATGTCTGGCGATAATTGGTAGGGGATTTGAGTACCTAAACTACTTGACTACCAAGGTTACAAAATTTAATATAAAATTGAATGGAACTCTTAACAAATTAATAAATTGATTGATTGCATACATGATAAGTAAGACTAGATAAGTACTATTCGATCCATCATTGTAATACCCCATTCCCGGTCTGGTAGAGAACCGGGTCAAAAAGTGTTATCGAGAACTTATTTAGAGGTCAAAAGATGGAATCAGAGTTCGGAACTTGTTTGGGATATTTTATTAACCATTCTTAAGACTTATTGAACCTATTCGTTACTAGTCTTATTAGAATTGAGGTCAATTTTAACCTTTTTCAAACTCAAAGACAAAATCAAAAACTTTAGAAATTAGCAACCCTAATCCAAATTCTTTATTACCAACTTGTAATTAAACTTATCAATTATTAATCTGTGAAGTTTCGTTACTATCGGATATCATTAACCTAATCAATTAGTCCGTGTAGTTATTAGTGACCAATTTGTAAACTGCCCAAATTCGATTTTTATGCCTTATAACAGATTTAACTAACACCGTATTGATACCCTAAGGGCTATATCGATACGCTAAGCCTAATTTCAGATTTCTAGATTCAAAGAATGCCAAACCCTTATTGATACAACTAAGCCCGTATCGATACCAATTGACTTGCGTTGACCCCGTATCGATACACTACAAGACCGTATCGATACCATTTTTCAAACCAAATTCTAGTGACCACAACCTGTACCGATATGCCCAAACCGTATTGATACACCTTGTTTGACCAATGTTAACCAAACCATTTATACAAGGGCCCTATCGATACCCCTAGCATGAAATGGCATATTTTTACTGGTTTTTGTTGGATCTACTCACCCAAACGTTATTCAAATTTTACCAGATATCTTAAAAACAGTAAATCTAATAGCATGTCAAATTTTAGAGTGTTCCAAATCCATTTACTAAGATTTTACCAATTAAGGCTTTTAAGCTCATTTTAACCAATTTACTAAACTCAAAACATGCCATATTACACACACAACACCCAGGTACTATTATGCTTACACAACCACATCAAAATAAGCTATTCTGATGCGTTTAAACCTTATGCCACCCTGCTAGGAGTTCGAAAACAAAAGTAAACATACATATAGTAGTGGGAGTGACTTGCAACCGCAAAATACACGATCGATGTTTGAAGAGCTTTAAGATCTTGAAATGCATGAGACACACATATGTTAGGCTTACATAGCCTACTGAGGTAGTCATAAAAACGTAAAACAATTAAATGACATGAATGGCATACGATGGTCGTGAATAATATAGCATCATACTCAAATATCATAATTACACTATTAATCACATAAGTCTCATGCTCAAGTCATTTATCATACTTTCACATAATCATTGCAAAGCTTAACACATTAATTCCCTTGGATAATGTAACAAGTGGATAAGCGGATTCCCCTTTACACCACACGTATATCGGAACATAGGCCGTAGCCACATATAACAGAAAATAGGTCGTAGCCTTGAGCCATAGCTCCAGATAGTATCCCTTACACAATCCATCCTTATCTCTCCTACATATAGGCCGTAGCCCCAGACCGTAGTCCAATCCCTTACTTATACGAGCTCAAATTGTAATACCCTAAATCATGGCCTAGTAACATGTCACAAAATAATTAGAACTTAATTGTACAAACATTACACAAATTAGAAGAATTGATTAAATTTAGTGACCAAATTAGATGGATTCAATAATGAAATGGCCGAATCATGATGGACCAAATATTAACAATGGTTAAATGTTGTTTTGCATGCAACTAGAATTGATAACTAAGGAGTTGTGAAGTAATTAGACCCTTGAATTGCCAAGTGGAGGCATTTGGTCAATCCAAAGGATAACAACATGGATAGGTATCCGTTTTCCTATTATCTGCTCCACTCTCCCATCCTCCTTCCTTGACCGAAACCCTCCCAACCCTTTAGGGAAAGAAAATCCACTATTGTAGGATATTTGAAGCTTTCATGTAGTCTTATCTTTCATTTACTTGGATAGCTAGGAAGATTGTAAGTGATTTCTAAGTCCTTCCCTAGCAAACTTGTTCGAATGAATGATTCATGATAGAAATTGAACTTGGATTCATAGGATTGTATGTTAGATGTTTACGCTTGAAACTACCTTGAATTTTTGCTTGAATGTGGTTGAAATGCTAATGAAAATAGGATGACATTAAGCTAGACCGAATGGTACATGTACATGAATGAAACCATTGTTTGATTGATCATGTAACTTGATAAGGTAATTCGAATTGCCCATGAATTGGGACTTGAATTGAGTAAAAATCTTGCTGGAAATTTCGAAACATACTAAATTGAGATGTTAATCAATTGAAAAGCATGGTTGGATAGTGAAAATTTAGCTTAAAGATGAAACTAGTAATATTTGATTGTTAAATGATTAACTAGGGACTGTTTTGAAAGAATTGATAAATCTTGGACTGTTTTAACAGAATTGAGGGCTAGAATTTATGAACTTAAAATAGGGGGAAGTCAATTTAAATGCTTGCTGGATTGAATTGCTTGAATAATGGTCAATTGGACTATTTTAAGATGCTTGTTGAAATGTATGTGAAATAGGGACTAGAATTGAAACCATGAATGATCTAGGGACTGAATTGTATGAATTAGGGACTGGAAATAGTGACTTGAAAACAGGGGAAGTCAGATTAAAAGTTTGTTAACATGAATTGTATGAGATAATCAGAATTTGGACTTTTTTGTAGAACAAATAGAAGGGTGTAATTGCAAGCTATTTTAGCAAATTTAGGACTGTCGGGGGCTGTTTTGTATAACATTGAAAATACAGATAAAATGGGACTGTTTTGGGCAGTTTAAGAGCAAGGCAAATCTGTTTTAATAGATTGAAAGGATAACATTGATTTACAATGTTATACAATGGCTAAGTTAACATGAAATAAAATGCTAAATAGAAATGCTTGAATTGTTTGATTGTTGAAAATACAATGTTTGATTCTAGTTTCTTGTGAACTTGGATTCCTTGAAATGTATTGCTTGGTTGTTGATTTCGATTCCATTATATTGGATGTATTGTTAGAACAAGAGTGAATCTTGTTGAAGAAGATTGAATTGGGCAACCTAATAATAAGCAAAAAGGGATTTGGATCAAGGATCAAAACTAGCTTGGAGGACTAGTGAGTGTAGCTTTTACATAGGGTTAGGACTTAGGTCCTAACAAAATATCCATGACTACTATTCCATGGATATGTTCATATCATGAAATGAATCTAAACTATGCTTGGAAATGAATTAAGGGAAGAATGGCTTAAATGGAAACTTGTATTAAGATATGCTTGTTATATGATTTGATAATGCAAATGGATCATGTAAACAAATGGATTGACCTTCTATGGTTTCTAACATTGACCTATTCGAATGAATCAAGAATGTTTAGACATGATCCTGCTTGATGTTAATGATGACATGAAATGCAAACTTGTTCAAATTACATTGAATGCATGATAATTGAGCGAAGGCTCGAATGGCCTAAGGGCTATCTTGACCATGATAGATAAACACTTGAAAGGGATGCTTTGAATAAGCTACTAATTTGTCTGGATCTTGTTATGTGTACTTGACTTGACTTGAAATCTTGAAGCTTAATTAATTGAGAAGTAAATCAAACAAAGCCTTGGTTGCTAGTTGGTCCTAGGTAGGATGGCATGCCATAGAGTCTAGAGCTCATTGTGATTGGCTGGACTACGGTTCTGGGCCAAGGCCCTTATTTTGTGATAGTAGGAGGGATGTGTGTTATGACCACTGGTGATAGTATGAGGGATATGACCAATTTCTCGTTTTGGCTACAGTTTGGTTGGTAACTCGATAACCTAGACATAACTATGTACCAAGGCCTAATCTAAAATGAATAAGCAAGAAAGAAATACATGGCCTAAAGCTTGAATGATACTTGACATGATACCTTGAATTTGCTTGCTTACATAATACTTGAAAAGTGATCATACTCGAATTGATATGCTTGAACACAACTCTTGTCTTGATTTAATACTCGATCAAACTTGAAGTGGAAACAACCTTCTTGTTAATTGATGTTCGAATGGTATTGAAGCATGAAATAATGTATATTACTTGAGATTGAAACCTTGTTGTATGTTCTTGTTCTTGTGATGATGTATATAAATGGTAATAGCTATACATGACTACTTGACTCCCTACTTGGCTTCAATCACTTGAAACTTTATGTTAGACTTAACTTCACATGCTCAAATCTTAGCTAGGTTGTACTTGATTTAAGACTACCTAAACTTGATAATTGGCTAGTAAATAGTTGCTACCTCACTAAGTACATTATGTACTTGTCACTCTTGTTTCCGTCCTTCCCAAACCACAAGTTTAAAGAGATCTTAAAGCTATCTTCCTTGAGCTCGAAGCAAGAAACAAGCAGAGCTAGAAGTATGACTTCGAATCTATTTTGTAACTCTCCTAGTTGGTGGCACCTAGATATGTACATAATTAAGCTAGATCATGCATTTTGTTTATTTTGAAGTTTGTACATATATGACCTTGACCTTTAGAAGCTTGTAAGGACTTGGTTGGCAATGCTTGATGCCCATGATACCCAGATATTATGTGAAAGGCATGACTTGTTGAATGTGGGAAATGGTACTTGGTTGCATGATCTAGTTATATTCGAATGTTCTTAACAATGGGACATTTGCGCTTAACTCTTGGATGCTCTATTCGAATTGATCACTTGGTTGAATAGGTTACTTCTAGTTCAAGTAATTAAAGTCATGATCAGTTAGTCATGATTTCTAGATGATGTTAATTTTTCTTGAAGGCATGTTGAAGGTGGTATAATTTAAATGAATACAATTGTGACCATGCTTAGTAACCAACATTATATGTATCCTTGTCTTGAATGTAAAATGCTAGATGATCATGCTTAGTTAACTTGACATGAATCTGAATCTTGCCTTGGGTGTATTCGTTTGCCTACATGTATAATTGACTATGTTTATATCTCATTGACTGAAACATGGAGGCCTATGTTTATATTTGGCATGCTATAATGTTTGAAAATTATGTTCTTGTTGCTTTTTTGGGTTTCTTGTTAGGCAAGTAACTCATCTAATAGGGATGAGTTCGAAATATTAAATAGCTTGAATACTTGTGTGCTTGCTATGTTGCTTGTTTTAACACTCCTTGGCCGGGTTACTTCTAACCCTGGTAAGGGGTGTAACATAAGTGGTATTCAGAGCTAAAGGTTTAGTCGATTCTCAGACTAAACTGGGCCATCATGCATCATATAGGATTAAATTGTGCCACCTAGGAGTTGTATTTCAATTATGATTGTGTTCTTGCTTAAACTGAACCCTTCTTATTCTATTTGAACTAGAAATATCTGAAATGTGACTTGGTCGGGATGATGAAAGTCCTGAAGGCTCCTCAAATAAAGGAGACAGTGTGAGGATGGAACATAATCCTCGAGATAAAACTGAACCTCGAGAATAAGCTCAACCTCAGAAGGAAGCCCCTGCTATTCAACCTGTTCAAAGAGAATGTCTCCTTAACATGAAGGAGATGTTCGATCATCTTGTAACCACTCTAAAACGAGACCAACCTATTGTTCCTTCTGCTGCTGTGCTAAATAGAGCTCTAATCGACAAGATGGCTCAACACCGAGCTTATAACTTCATATGAAGCCAATCCTGAAGTAGCCGAGTACTGGCTAGAGGCTACTACTCGAATACTCACCAAACAACTTCTATGTTCTGATGAACACAAACTTGAATGTGACGTAGCTCTTTTGGTAGATGAAGCCTTAAGTTGGTGGGAAACTACAACCTTGACTGCCCCTGCTGACACCGTTACTTGGAAATTCTTTCTCGAGGAATTTAAGAAGAAGTATATCAGCGAGCAATACCTAGCCAAACATTGGAAGCGTTTCTTGTACTTTAAGCAAGGTCGCAGACCCATTGAGCAATACGTGAGTGATTTCTACAAGTACTGCAAGTATGACTCGAAGTATATAAAGACTGATGCAGACAAGTGTAGAATGTTCATCGATGGTCTCAACAACAAAGTAAGTCCCATCTTTATGGCTATGGGAATACAAAGTTCCAAAATTTGGTTAATCGAGCCATTGCAACTGAGGCAAAGATGAAATCTTCGGAGAAACGAAACGGTGGTAGCCACCGGAATGATAAGAGATCCAAACATGATGGCAAGCCTCATTGGCAGTCTAAGAAAGCTAAGTATCACAAAGAAAGCTCTTCAACCTTCACTCCTACTAAAAAAAGTAACTATATACCGAGACCCCAACCGGTATCTAAGCCCTCAATTTCGGTTATCTTTGTTAGTAGCATGGGGAATCTTGGAAAAGCTACTCAAGTCCCTACTTGCAAGTTCTGCCAAAAGATCCACTCGGGTCAGTGCAGAACTCAATCCAACTTGTGTTACTTATGTGGAGGCTTGGATCACTACATCAAGAATTGTCCCTAAAAGCCTAACAAGCTCCCCACTCGAGCCCCAGTAAATGCTAGTGTCGCACCTTCTAATTGTAACAAATAAAGGGTAGAGGTTAGCAGTCAGCTTCTACACATCAAGAGTCCCGAGCCCCTACTCAAATCTATCACATTCGGGGGAAAGAAGTCGAAGAGTCTCTCGATATCATCGTAGGTACTGTTGAATTAAATTCAAGTCCTGCTTATGCTTTAATTGATTCAGGGTCTACCCATTCTTTTGTTTGCTCATCATTGATTGCTAAATTGTAATTGAAACCTGAAACTGTTGATAAAGGCCTTGTAGTTTCGAACCCTATATGGGGAATCACGTCCACTAACTTCCTTTGCAAGGAATGTCCCATAACCATTCGAAATATACTTTTCCCTATTGATCTATTTGTCTTGCCATATTGTGAATTTGATCTAGTACTAGACTAGATTGGTTAGGAAAACACCAAACCTGGGTAGATTGCCAAAATTGGAGACTTTATCTCCGAGGTCTAGGAAGGGAATGCATCCTTCTCATTAATAAGAAACCTACATCCATCTTTGCTGCTATGATTAAACAAGACGAATATGATTTTGGATTGTCAACTATCCCTGTTGTATCTGAATTCATTGATGTTCTTCCCGAGGAACTCCATGGTCTTCCTCCAACTAGAGAAGTAGAGTTCAGGATTGATGTCTAGCCTAGAACAAATCTGGTGTCCATTACGCCCTATTGAATGGCACCAATTGAGTTGAAAGAACTCCAAAAGAAACTTCAAGAGCTACAAGACAAAGGTTTCATTCGGCCTAGTTCATCTCCCTAGGGTGCTCCTATCTTGTTCGTGAAGAAGAAAGATGGCACGATGAGGCTTTGTATTGATTACCGACAATTGAACTAGCTCACTATCAAGAATCAATATCCTTTGCCCAGAATTGAAGATCTCTATGACCAACTTAAGGATGTTGCGGTGTTTTCAAAGATCGATATTCGATCCGAATATTACCAAATGAGGGTGAAAGAAGAAGACGTACCCTAGACAGCCTTTTGAACTTGATATGGTCACTATGAATTCCTCATAATTCCATTCAGGTTAACCAATGCCCCAGCTGCATTCATGGTCCTCATGTGTAACACCTCCAAACCAGGCTAGTAGGAACCCGACTCGGGAGTGTTACATAGCAAGAAACCAATGGCAATGATCAAGGACAAGGACAAACAATTCAATACAAACAATACAAGAACAAGCAAACAGACTTATCATACAAGTAACTCATGTTTGATTTCAAACCATCAAAGCATTTGAACAAGGTACCAAATTAAATTATTTCATGCTTACATTACAAGTTATTACTTACATGATTCATATTACAACATTCAATCTTTGTTAATCTATCCTAATCGAATGAACTAGGTGTAACATGCTTCCATTTGTTTCCTTGAACCATAATTTGTATACCTTTTAACATTTCAAAGTTAGATTTCTAAACATGATTATTTGGTCATCTCTAATTACATGTAACTAGGTTCATTCAATTCATTCTTTATACCTAACCATTAGGCCATCATCACAAATTCATATTAGACCATTCGGCCTTACCAATCAAACACACAAGAGATCATGTATTTCCCAAGGCAATCGAATAGAAGACAAACAAGCATCATTCGATCATACATCCATCAATACAGTAAAACACATATACATGAACATGGCATTCGAATGTCCCAAGGTGTACTAGATTAAACATTATATCATTTCATTCTAACATCAAATACGCAACAACAACATTCTATTACATGATACTTAAGTTCATTACATACTTCATAATGTCATCCAAGATCAAGACATAGTAGGCCCATCAAGAACATTATATACATGTACCAAAATGCATGTTCAACTAACTATATACATTCTAGTGCCACCATTATAGGAGATATACAAAACAAGTATGAAACCATACATAGGAAAAACTTGTATGAGTTGCTTCTTGCTTAAGGTAACAGGCTTCTAGATCAAGCAACGATTGAATCCTTTATCCTGTAGCTGGGAATGAAAACAAGAGTGATAAGTACAAGAATGTACTTAGTGAGGTAGTACTAAGTCTAACCATTTGTTATGTCAAGTTTCATGTGTCATTTAATCAAGTATTGTCCTAGCTAAGGATTTCAAGCATTAAGATAATCCTAGCTAAGGCTTTCAAGCAATAGAGTGATCTTAACTAAGGCTTCAAGCATTTGAAGGATCCTAGCTAAGGATCATAGCATTCGGCTATCAAGAACAAGAATCAAGAATCCATATCATGGATCAAGCACATCATGCTTGCAAAACAAGAAATCAAGAAGTCATGCTTTCAAATCAAGTAACATACAAATTCATGGTATTTAAGACAAGTAACATATGATGTAGAATTGTTATTTCATGTGTTATCAATTAAACAACCCCCTTGGTACTTGGTTTGTATAGGTAATTGAGTCTCCAACCAATTGTTGCCACAAGATGCACTGTAGTGCTGGTCAACCCTCCTACTGTCGCCAAAGACCACATATGTACCCTCCGTCTGTCACAAAATCGGGGCCTTAGCCCTGGACCGTAGTCCACCCTTACACAATGAGCTCTAGACTCTAAGCCATGCCCTTCTACCTAGTCCAACTAGCTACCAAGGTTGTTCGATTTACCATTTATTCATGTGTTTCAAGAACAAGATCATGTCAAGCAAGTTCATTTCGTATTAGGCCATTGAGCCATAGCTCACATGTCATATAGTTCTCGTGAGTTCATTTCATCAAGTGTGATAACATTACAAGCATGTTCTTTAAATATTGATCACATGCCACATGAAGCATATATGCACTAATGTTACCACCCAACTTGCTTATCATTCGAATCAAACATGTATACAAGGTTGAGATCAAGTTTCATGGCTTACTTTTGTAACACCCCTACTCGGGTTAGTAGTAACTCAGTTCAGGAGCGTTACTTAGCAAGCAAGCAAGACAAGTACAAGACATGGCAAGGCATTCGAATCATACAAGCAATCTATCACCCATGCTTTCTTAACATACAACCAAGCACATTTGGCTCCTATTCATTTATACCAATCAAGCATACATCTGGCAATCACTCAACAAAGAAGAACAACATTCATACTTGTTTACCTAACTAAAAAGAAAGCTCATAGTTGACTCTTACACTTCCATACAATTTGAACTAGACCAAGCAAGGAAGAAGCTTACTTTCAAACAAGACATAAACAACCATTCATGCATTTCTTTTCATGCAAGTAATCGCAAATGAATCTTCAAAAATCATTCTAAGCATTTGGCTATACCTACAAAACCATTAGATTAATTTCTTTCTTTCTTACAATTCAAGTTACTACTTTCATGATTCATTTTCAACACATATACATTGTTTCTTAACCTATTTCAATCTACTTAGTATTACATGGTTCCATTTCAATTTGGTGTTCCTTATCTAGTACATAATTAGTCACTTCATTTCCTTAATTACTAAGCATAGTTATCTAACCTTTAATAGCTTATAACTTGTATCATTCAAGCCTAATACAAGAGACTACTATTCGGTCAATTATACCAAACATATACAAGCATAAAGCTAAATCACACCAACCTAATCCTACTACCATGCATTTGGATAGGGTTTAAGCAATATGGTTCCTCATTTTTGATTCATAAATCAAGCATACATATGATCATTTCAAGCATCCACAAAAACATGACAAGGTTATCAACTATTTCCAGGCCATTTAGGTCATCATAAGATCATTCTATAACATCCAAATATGCGCAGAAACATTCAACCATTATAAGTTACTTAAGTTCATTACAAGCCTTAAACTATAAACAAAACATAGATAGGCTATAAAATATTATATACAATCCCTCAAAATGCATGTTCAAGCTAATTAGATACAAACTAGTGCACCATTCTAGGAAAATACATAACAAGTATGAAATCATACTTTAACAAGCTTGTGTAGGAAGCTTCTTACTCAAGGAATCAACTTTGAGATCAAGCAATGTTGAATCCTTTAACTTGTAGGTTGGGAAGAATGAAATAAGAGTGATAAGTGCAAAAATATACTTAATAACGTAGTAACTAGTCTATCCATTTTGTTATTTCATGTTTTAAGTCTTTTAGATCAAGTGTAAACCTAGCTAAGGCTTTCAAGCATTAAAATAGACTTAGCTAGTCTTTCAAGTATCAAGAGTGACCTTATCTAGTCTTTCAAGCATCAAGAATATCCTATCTAGGATAACATGCAATTCGGCCAACAAGATTAGACCACAAGAAATCATAAATCATTTATCAACCAACATGCTTGCAAGACAAGTAAGAAAGGAGTCATGCTTCCAAAACAAGCAACATACATTTCATGGCAATACAAGACAAGTATTATGTATAATTAAGTCTTATTTCATTTGTTAATTCATTAAACAACCCCTTTGGTACTTAGTTCGTATAGGTAATCGAGTCTCCAACAAATTGTCGCCACAATATGCACCGTAGTGCTGGTCAACCCTTCTACTGTCGCCAAAGACCACATATGTACCCTCCATCTGTCGCCAAATAGGGGCCTTAGCCCTGGACCGTAGTCCACCCATACACAATGAGCTCTAGACTCTAAGGCATGCCTTTCTACCTAATCCAACTAGCTACCAAGGTTGTTCGAATTACCATTTATTTCAAGTAATCAAGTTCAAGATCATGTCCATGTAAATCAAGATCATTTCATGTCAAGACCTTAGGCTATTGAGCCTTAGCTCACAAGTCAAGTGATTCCAGGATTCATTTCATCAAAATGAGATCATCATATCTCAACCAAGTCATTAACATTCAACCATGTTGTATCATAGCACATACAAGCAACAAAGTCATCACAAATCATGCATAAGCATTTCGAATAGGCATGTACATAAGACTGGGATCATGTTTCATGTGTTTCATTAATCATTCTACCCTTATTAAGTCATATTCAAGCTTAGATTCATTTTCATAACAAGAATGTAATGGTTAGGACATAGTCCTAACCTTAAGGATAACTACACTCACAATACAATCCAAGCAAGCTAGCAATTATCTTGTGTGGCTATCCCCTTGTTCTTAGCCCTTGTATGATTTCCTTTTTCTTCCTGAAATTGTTGCACTTGATCTAGCAAGCATAACACATACACCTTTCATCAAAACAAGCACAATATCACACAATCATAGTAGCAATGTTATCACAATGTACCGAATATTTAGCTACTGCTTTTATACTTCATTTAAAGCAATTCTTACCAATTTTTTCCACATTGTTATTACTTCATTTTAAAGCACAATTGGACAGATTACAATGTCCCAAAACTATTTTGGAAATAGTTTCTATGTTTCATAACTATGTTCATGTTCTTATCCTTCATTTCCAGCAGTGTTTGAATCTAATTCAATTTGCTTAACACCTTCTATACATTATCTATTCATGATCATCAGCAATTCATTATTTCCTTAGCGCAATTTCAAGTTCTACTCATTCAATTTCCAGCAACCTAGGTTTGTTATCCTAGCATAAACACATAATTTCCAGCCTTCTACCTAGTTTCATTCTTCAATTTAGCCTTATTCAACAACCATATAATCACCTAACAACATATTCAATGTCTAAATCATCTAGCATCATTAAAATCAGTCCAATTCCACAATCATAGTTGCCTAATCAATTAAACACAATAAGGATTATACTTACTTTGCTCCTTACTTAATTTCAATGAAAAATTACAACACATGCAAGCTTAATTTCTTCTCCAATGGCTGAATTTTCCAAGCTTTCTCTCACTCTCATTTCCTCTCAAGTTTCGGCCAACAATGAAGAAATGGAGAAGATGACAACTTGGTTATCCACATTGTTGGAATTAGGATTTTACTAATCTATCCCTTAATTAGTTACTAATCTATCCCTTAATTAGGATTTTACTAATCTATCCCTTAATTAGTTACTAATCTTGTAATTAGTCAAGGGCAAATAAGAGATTCATGATATTTATCATGCAATCTCAATCTTTCTCTTTTAATTCATTATTTCCATTCTAATTTGATCACTCAATTCATCCTTTCTTTCAATTAGGCCCTTGACTATTCAATTTAGCTTAATTCTTAATTCAATTATGCTAATCACTTATTCAATTTGATTCCAATAATTCTGAGCTAGGATTTGGGGTGCTACAACGTTAGTCATTCTTCCCTTATTAAGTCAAGTCCATGATTAGATTCATTTAACATTCAAGAATATAACAAGTTTGCATTTGGTTAGGACCTAGTCCTAACCATAGAGGTAACTACACTCACAATACTCCAAGATTACCAAGTCTGGGATCCATACTCCCATGTTTTTGGCTTTAGGATGATCCACTCTATCATCTTCCACCAAGTTTACTCCTGGTTCTATCACATTACAAGTACAAGCATGTCAAAACAAGATCACAAAGTCATTCAATTCAAGACAAGATTATATGTATACAACATTCACAATTTTGGCATCATGTTCATGTACATTCTTCATTACCCTTAACTACACATATCTACATTCTAGTTCTTGTAAAAAAAAGTCATAATCAAAGGACTAAAACTATTACATGATAGTTTACAAAATGCCACAAAACAGTGTGCAATCGCCTATATTGCTGGTGCCAGACAGCTTGCACTCTAGTCACTTAATCATGCATAACTTCCATTTCGTACGTCGGAATTTCAATTGGGTTACACCGTTGGAAACCTAACAAAATTGTATTTATGACCATATAAGGCTTGAATTTTAGTTCTTTTCCAATTAAAAAAGTTTTTAACTTAAAGATAGGGAATTTTGCTACATTAGACACTTTGCACTGTCCCTATTGTTTCTTTTCTACAATTCAGCATATCACCCAGAGTTCAGTTCTGTTTTCTCCTAATGAATTTAGGCATACTAAGGTGTTTTCCATTAATATTTCAGACATAATTTCATTATATACAATTTATAGTGATTTTTCAAAGTTACTGCCCATAACAGAGCATTCTGGGCAGATTACACTAGGTTGGATTTCTAGCTTCTTAATTCAACTAAGCAATGTTCTAACATGGCAATTCAATTCATGTTCATGTTCTTACATGTCTAGGTCATTATAATTCACCTAGCAATGATCTTAAAACAGGGCATTATCATGTTGAACCTAATTCGAACTATTTGATCAACTTTGCACATCCATTTCATCAATTAGGCACTCCATTACCTAGTTTAACTAATCCAGTTAGGTGTTTTCACATTTCCAGCAACATACGTACTCAATTCAATCTTCTTTTTATCTAGAAACATGATCAAAATAGGGTTCCATGTTCAATTGGCATGTTTACACATTTTCCTTATCAAAACAGTCCCTAATCAAGATTGTTTTCAACCATGTTCATATTTCTCAAATTCCCAGCAACTACACATATTTCGTTTATCAAATTGGTTACTAGAAATTACAATTTCAAGTTCAAATTGAAGCTAGCATGTTCCTAACACACCTAGAAACCATCCAATTCAATTTATACAACAACAACATCATCAATCACTCATTTCGAACAAGAGATTAGCAAGAAGAAGAGCATGCATTCACAATCATACAAATAAAATTCAAGCAACACAAGGACCATTCCAATACATGGTTAATTCTTGAGCAAAGCTTTGCTTTCTTTCTCTAGGTTGATTCGGTGCTAAGGATAAATGAAGAAGATGATAAGCTTGTTTAGCTTACTCATCAAGCAGCCATACGTGGAATAGAAGACAAGCAAGCATCATTCGATCATACATCCATTAATACAAGAAAACGCACATACATAAACATGGCATTCGAATGCCCCAAGGTGTACTAGAATAAACATTAGATCATTTCATTCTAACATCAAATGCGTAGCAACAAGATTCTATTACATGATACTTAAGTTCATTACATAGTTCATAATGTCATACAATATCAAGACATAGTAGGCCCATCATGAACATTATATACATGTACCAAAATGCGTGTTCAACTAACTATATACATTCTAGTGCCACCATTCTAGGAGATATACAAAACAAGTATGAAACCATACTTAGGCAAAACTTGTGTGAGTTGCTTCTTGCTCAAGGTAACATGCTTCAGGATCAATCAACGATTGAATCCTTTATCTTGTAGTTGGGAAGAATGAAAACAATAGTGATAAGTACAAGAATGTACTTAGCGAGGTAGTACTAAGCCTAACCATTTATTATGTCAAGTTTCATGCATCATTTAATCAAGTATTGTCCTAGCTAAGGATTTTAAGAATTAAGATAATGCTAGCTAAGGCTTTCAAGTAATAGAGTGATCTTAACTAAGGCTTCAAGCATTTGAAGAATCCTAGCTAAGGATCATAGCATTCGGCTATCAAGAACAAGAATCAAGAATTCATATCATGGATCAAGCACATCACGCTTGCAAAACAAAAAATCAAGAAGTCATGCTTTCAAGTCAAGTAACATACAACTTCATGGCATTCAAGACAAGTAACATATGATGTAGAATTGTTATTTCATGTGTTATCAATTAAACAACCCACTTGGTACTTAGTTTGTATATGTAATCAAGTCTCAAACCAACTATCTCCACAAGATGCACCGTAGTGCTGGTTATCCCTTTTACTCTCACCAAACACCACATACGTACCCTCCGTATGTCGCCAAAGAGGAGCCTTAGACCTGGACCGTAGTCCACCCTTACACAATGAGCTCTAGACTCTAAGGCATGATCATTTGGTGTAACATGCTTCCATTCGTATCCTTGAACCGTAATTTGTATACCTTTTAACATTTCATAGTTAGATTTCTAAACATGATCATTTGGTAATTTCTATTTACATGTAACTAGGTTCATTCAAGTCATTCTCTATACCCAACCATTCGGCCATCATCACAAACTCACATTAGACCATTCGACCTTACCAATCAAACACATAAGAGATCATATATTTCCAAGGCAATCGAATAGAAGACAGTAAGCATCATTCGATCATACATCCATCAATACAAGTAAACACATATACATGAACATGGCATTCGAATGGCCCAAGGTGTACTAGAATAAACATTAGATCATTTCATTCTAACATCAAATGCCCAGCAACAACATTCTATTACATGATACTTAAGTTCATTACATAGTTCATAATGTCATACAAGATCAAGACATAGTAGGCCCATCAAGAACATTATATACATGTACCAAAATGCATGTTCAACTAACTATATACATTCTAGTGCCACCATTCTAGGAGATATACAAAACAAGTATGAAACCATACTTAGGCAAAACTTGTGTGAGTTGCTTCTTGCTTAAGGTAACATGCTTTAGGATCAAGCAATGATTGAATCCTTTATCTTGTAGTTGGGAAGAATGAAAACAAGAGTGATAAGTACAAGAATGTACTTAGTGAGGTAGTACTAAGTCTAACCATTTGTTATGTCAAGTTTCATGTGTCATTTAATCAAGTATTGTCCTAGGTAAGGATTTCAAGCATTAAGATAACCCTAGCTAAGGCTCTCAAACAATAGAGTGATCTTAACTAAGGCTTCAAGCATTTGAAATATCCTAGCTAAGGATCATAGCATTCGGCTATCAAGAACAAGAATCATGAATTCATATCATGGATCAAGCACACCACGCTTCCAAAACAAGAAATCAAGAAGTCATGCTTTCAAGTCAAGTAACATACAACTTCATGGCATTCAAGACAAGTAACATATGATGTAGAATTGTTATTTCATGTGTTATCAATTAAACAACCCACTTGGTACTTAGTTTGTATATGTAATCGAGTCTCCAACCAACTGTAGCCACAAGATGCATTGTAGTGCTGGTCAACCCTCCTACTGTCACCAAAGACCACATACGTACCCTTCGTATGTCGCCAAATAGGGGCCTTAGCCCTGGACTGTAGTCCACCCTTACACAATGAGCTCTGGAGGCATTATTTATTTGGAGAAAGATGTCACCTATTTACTAATCATAAAAGCTTAAAGTGCATTCTAACTCAAAAGGATTTAAATCTCTGGAAAAGAAGATGGGTATAGTTGCTCAAAGATTATGATTTGATCATCGACTACCACCCAGGCAAAGCGAATGTAGTGGCTGATGCACTCAGTCGCAAACGTTCTATTGGTAAGATCACATATGAAGCATGCTTGATTTTACCTTATTTGAAAGTTGTGGCTTAAGTTCATATAATAACGTCTTTTGAATTGTAGCATCAACAACTTTCAATGCCCATTTAAGCTTCTAAAGAATCAAAAGCATATAGCCGAACTTGAGATCCAATCAGAATTGAATTCAAGGAGCAAAATGCTTCAACAATCTACTCCTAAGCTTCAGAAGATATTAAAAGGAATGGAATCTGAACCTGGCTCTGAATTTTCCCTATAGCTGAATGGTATACTCTATTTTAAGAATAGAGTTTGTGTACCTAAGGATCGAGCTTTGAAGAAAGAAATGTTACAAGAAGCACATAATAGTCATTTTTCTGTATATCCATGATCAGTTAAAATGTATAAGGACTTATAAGAAGTTTATTGGTGGCCAAGAATGAAACAGACATCACCGAATTTGTATCTAAATGTCTTACATGTCAAAAGGTGAAAGCAGAACACCAAGTACCTACGAGACTCCTCCAACCAATTTAATTGCCTCTATGGAAGTGAGAACGAATAACTATGGATTTTGTATCGGGATTACCTCTTTCACCAAGGAAAAATGATGCTATATGGGTAATTGTTGATAGGTTCTCCAAGTCGGCACATTTCTTAGATGTTCGTATGAATATGAATCTGGAGCAATTGGCCAAAATTTATATAAAAGAAGTAATCAGGCTTCATGTTGTCCCTGTATCTATTATATTTGACAGAGACTCTCAGTTTACATCGAGATTTTGGAGAGCACTTTAGAAAGCTATGGGAACCAAACTCAACCATAGCACTGCCTTCCATCTGCCTTCCATCCTTTGCTAAATTTGCTTATAATAATAGCTACGAAGCATCTATCAAGATGGTACCATTCGAAGCCTTATATTGGAGGAGGTGTAGGACTCCTTTATGATGATCCGAACTAGGTGAAAATTAGGTCTTAGGGCCTGATTTGCTTCGAGAAATTCTATGTTAACTTCAAACATAGATATTCAACATGAAGTAGGAGATCGAGTATTTAGGAAGCCTTTGACAGGCAAAAAGCCTATGTTAACTTCAAAATGAGAGATATTCAACATGAAGTAGGAGATCGAGTATTTCTGAAAAATCTCTCATTGGAAGAAAATTCTCAGATTTAGGAAGAAGGGAAAATTAAGTCCTCGTTTTATTAGACCTTTTGACATTGTAGAAAAAGTTGGTCCAGTGGCTTATAGACTAGCTCTTCCCAATGAATTTGATGGAATCCATAATGTTTTCCCTGTATCAATGTTGAGAAGATATCGTTATGATCCATCACATGTTTTAGAACAACATGAAGTTGAAAACAATCCCAATTTATCGTACGACGAAGAACCGGTTCAAATTTTGGATAAGGAGGTCAAGAGACTTTATAACAAGATGGTGCCTCTAGTCAAAGTTCTTTAAAGGAATCACAAAGTTTAAGAAGCTACATGGGAACCAGAAGCAACTATGCGGAATCAGTATCCTCATCTCTTCCCCACAGGTAAATTTGATGACGAATTCCTTTTTAGGAGGAGGGAATTGTAATAGATTGGGGACCTATTAATATAATGATAGGAATGAGAGCAACGAATTGATGAAATGGATAATTGGGTGATTAATTTTAAAGGGCCAAAATTTAATATAAACATTAGTTTCTATTTGCATGTAGAGAAATGAAGAGAGGAAGGGCATGGCCACACGTCTCTCTTTGATGTTCTCGGTTAAGGAAAACATAACAAAGGAGATTATCTCCTTCATTCTTGTGTGCGAATCGAACCATAGGAGATTATGAGTGAGAAAGCTTAAGCTAGGGGAAATTGCTTTGTTTTGATGGATCAGTTATTTGGAATCCATTTTTTTTACAACCTAAGGAAGGTAAATATTCTTCCTTTCTATTATTGCACGTTAAATATATTGAAGGAAAATGTGTAATTGTTTGGAAATGTTATGTGGTTATATGTTTTCTTTGATTGGGATTGTCAATGGTGGTTGTTAGTCATTAGAGCTATGGAGTAGCTAAATTAGATTGAGTTTTGCATGTGAGGTTTGAATTTGATGAATGGTCTTTCGCACATAGTGAATTAAAGTTAAAATGAACTTTGATTTCAGTTCCAATTGGTGATTGATTCGTAGGAATTGGTGAATGAAATAAATATGAAAATATGTTAGCTTAATTAATTGAAGTAAGCCAAATAGTCCAACCATATCAATATGTCCTGTTTTGGTTGTTTAGGTTCGACTTAAAGTGGTTTCAAATGGTTAGAGAATGAACATGAATAACAAGTTTTAAGAAGGTGGAAGGGAAGATTGTAAATGCTATATCCAATTTAGAGTTTTATAAGAAACTATTGGTTAGGTACTGTTCTGTTTTTGTATATAGAAAATATGGGCTGTTATGTGATTCTAACAGGGTTATTTCTATTAAAAGATGAATTGCTAATGTTTCTGCTTATTTTGGCAGCGTACTATATTGTTTTGGTAAAGATATATGCTAAATAAGGACTGGCATAAATCAATGGAATTAAGTTGTTTGAAACTACCCTGTTCGGTGTCTAATGGTATAAAATATATGTGACATGATAGATCATGATGAAACTGAGGATAGAAAGGATTAACGTAGACCAACAAGTTGATAGGCTAAAAGGAGTTGTGATCTGAGATCATCAATAGCTCAAAAACATCCAGTGGGTGCAGTTTAAAGTCTTAGAAAGGAGTTACATCCTTTCCGAGTATTGTTTTAATTGCTATATTTACGATTACTTATAGAATGCTTATGATTATAAAATTGGCTAAGCATGCAAGGAAGCAAGGCAAGTATTTATTAAGGAGTACTTGTAAGTAATAATTGATTGTTTAGGTATGAAACCTCTATATGTGTACTACATGAGATGAGAAACATGCTAAAAGTGGACTAGTAGTGAAAGATCGATAGAAGAATGGAATTGTAAGGTGCGAAATAGATGCACAAATAATCATTGATAAAATTGATAAAGGTTATTAAATATTGATATAGTTATTGGAAACCATAAATTGATATTGAAAGATTGATCTTTGAAAATTGAACATCATTTATTGAAATATTGAATATTGATTAAGACATTTTCATTGATTCAATGATATTGGTCCCCTAATTAAAAAGAGATATTGGCACAAGAAGTACATAGTGAAACGAGCTATGCTCTAAGATTGATAAGAATGATAATTATTGCAAGCTTTGGTCTCGAGTCAGTCATAGATATAGTTGGCATGCCATAGTGTCCATAGAGCTTGGTGTCGGGGTGGACTACGGTCTGGGATAGTGGTCCCTATTCGGCGATAGTAGGAGGGAAGTATGAGTATGGTCATTTGGCGACAGTAGAAGGGATTGACCGATACTTCGAGTACCATATTGTATATAGGCGACAGTTTGGTTGGGGACTCGTGTATCTAGACTGAGATATCAATTCTCAAGGCTAAATCAAAAGATAAATTAAAAAGAAGTGTTGAAATCGAAATGTTACAATGGTTAAATTAATTACAATAACAGGGCCTAAAATTAGCTTATATCTTTTGTAATGTAATGTATTGTAATGTAATCAAATGGATTGTTAATGTAGTGTAATGAAATGAGGTATTGATAACCGATTAGCTACATTGCATATATATATTATGAACAAGGGTAAAAGCTTTTATGATATTCGAAATACTTGGCTAAGTTCTCATCTATTTTAATTGGTATGTGATATATGCGTGGTTAAGTGAGCTTAAATTACATGATGATACTATTGGGTTTTATTGGAATGACTGATCGAATGCCATTGGTCTAATGTGAAACTATAAACCACATAGTTGATTGTCGTAGTGAAAGGCTTCAATGTTATGAACTATATTTATTGTCCTTTAAACTCACTCAGTAAGCTATTGCTTATCTAAGTTCTTTCACTACATTTCAGGTACTTTTTGAATATTGATAGTGCAAGGAGTTTGATCATGTCACTTGTTGGGATTATAAAAGTATGTTATTTAGGTTAATTTCAAGGACTCCTAGGATGGTGGCACTAATGTATGTAATTATGATAGTAGTTGTATGGTTTTGTAAGCCTAAATTGCTATGTTTGTAAGATTAAATGTTGTGCTCTTGAGGTTGCATGTGGTTTCTTATGTTAGCATGACCATTATTAGGTTCTTGTTTTAAGATCTATGTTTCTCTATGCTCATACGTTGGTTTGGATTGACAGGTTACTCAATAGTGAGGTTAAGTTAGTTTGGAGGTGAAAATGCCTAATTAATTTTGGTAATTAGCTTAATGTAATACTATGGAAATGCTTCGTTTGACTTGAATCATAGGTACATGGTTAATCGATGAAGAAGTTTTCTGTTTAACGATTGATCTAGTTTGAACTAATTCTATAACGGTAGAATTGTGTCTAATTCGAAGTCTTATCAATTGAGAAAAAGAATTTGTTGTTGTATGAAAGACTTAAGTGGTAAATATTGACTTTATATAAGCAGTTTTGAAAGATCATTATTTTGAGACGTTTAGTGATTCTTTTCCATGGGGTTACATAACTTGCGGTTTAAACTTGTAATCACCTAGCTATATTCTACTTCCTTGACATCTTTAGCATGATATGTTTATAAACCATGTATTTCTTGTTTTGTTCAATTGCATGCTTACCTTTCAAGAAGGGTTCTAAATTCAATTGGATGCTGTTTGAGTTATTGTTCTTTGATGTTTGTATTTTATCTCCCTTTGAATGCATGTTTCTCATAAGGTCACTTTAGGATGTTACAATAAGGTGGTAGCATATGCTTCTAGGCAATTAAAGCTACACGATTTGAATTACCCGACACATGATTTTGAATTCGCTGCCGTCATGTTTGCTTTAAAAATATAGAGACACTACTTATATGGAGAAAGATGTCACCTATTCACTGATCATAAATGTCTGAAGTACATATTAACTCAAAAGGATTTGAAACTCAGACAATGAAGTTGGGTTGAATTGAATATAGACTATGATTTGATTATCGATTATCACCAGGAAAAAGGGAATATAGTGGATGATGCAGTCATGTGCAAACGTTCCAATGGTAAGATTGCTATTCGAATTATTTTGGCTCATCTTTGTTCAAGTTGGAGCTTGTTATCTCTAATGAAATGTTATTGATTAGACTGCACGGTGTTCCCACGTCCATTGTATCTGACTGAGACTTTCGGTTTACATCCAAATTTTGGAAAGCACTTCAGAAAGCTTTGGGGACCAAATTAAACCTCAATACTGCCTTCCATCCTCAATCTGATAAACAATCAGAAAGAGTGATACAAATTCTTGAAGACATGCTTAGAGCTTGTGCCATTGACCTTGGGAAAAATTGGGGAAAACCCATATCATTGATTGGATTTGCCTACAATAATAGTTACCAAACATCTATTAAGATGGCACGATTCGAAGCATTATATGGGAGGAGGTGTAGGACTTCTTTATGCTGGTCGGGGTTAGGAGAAAATAAGGTCTTAGGGCCTGAATTGCTTCGAGAAACTGAAGCTCAAATACAAATTATTTACAATAGATTGAAGGAAGCTTTTGAAAGGCAAAAAAACTATGTTGATCTCAAGAGAAAAGATATTCAACATGATGTAGGAGATTGGGTGTTTCTGAAGGTATCACCGTGGAGGAAAATACTCAGATTTGGAAAGAAGGGAAAATTGAGTCCTTGTTTCATCAGACCATTTGAGATTGTAGAAAGAGTTGGTCCAGTTGCTTATAGACTAGCCCTTCCCAAGGAATTTGAAGAATTCATAATGTCTTTCATGTATCAATGTTAAGAAGATATCATTCAGATCCATCACATATTCTGCAACTTGATGAAGTTGATCTCAATCCCAATCTATCATACGATGAGGAACCTATCCAAATTCTAAATAGGGAGGTTAAAGTACTTTTGTAACAAAATGGTACCATTAGTCAAGGTGATTTAGAGAAATCACAATATTGAAGAGGCTACGTGTGAACCATAAACAACTACGTGAAACTAGTACCCACATCTCTTTTCCACAGGTAAATTCGAGGACGAATTTCTTTTAAGGGGGAGAGAATTGTAATACCTCTAATTAAGTCCTAAGGTTTGTGTGTGATTGAAATTGATAGGATTAAATCCATTATAAAAAAGGGATGTAGAGGACGAAATTGAAGAAAGCTCGAAATGTGAGTGAAAATACAAAAGGACCAAAAAGTTTACTTATTAGAGACTATGGTTTGCATGGAAAACAAATCAAGTATTAGGGACATTACACTTGTCCAATTCCCTTAGACCATTCGGTCAACTAAGGGGAAGAGTCATCCCCTTCATTTAGTTAAGTCGAAACACACTCTTAGAAAGAGAGAATGTAATATCCCAAAATACAGCCTGGAAGTATGTACCGCTTTGAACATAGGAAAGATATTATGTGTTGGTCACTTATTGGATTTAATCCATTAGGAAGGTGACCAAAGTTTTAATGAGAATAAGATTGTGGCTATTTTAAAAGGACTAAATTGATCTTTAGGCAAAATAGAAAGTTTTGTACTTATGGATATTACACATGTTAACCAAAAGGGTTGGACAAGTGGGTTGAGAGTCTCAGCATTGTGAGAGCAAAGAGCTCTCCCTCCTTTGTTTCCTTCAAGGTGCCGAACCACTAATAGGGAGAAAGAAATTTGAAAGAAAAATGGAGAAAGCTTTAGGGAGGAACCTACAATCCTGGACGGTTTAATTACAATCCTTCTACTAATGGTTGTTGAAGGTAAGAACTCTCTTTCATTCTCTTTAGGACTTGATTCTATCTTGCAAAACTTCTGTAATGTGACCTAAAATGCTAAAAGTCATTAGATTGTGAAGGAGTAGAACTCGTGCTATGATTTAAAAAAAAAAAACTATACAAATTGATGGTTTACTAGTTTGAGTGAAATCGGCAACTTGGATTAATGGTGCATGAGATTAATTTAAGTGTGCTAAGTGTTTTTGAGAAAGTAGTTTTGAATGTTAAGACGCCATTCAAAGATCATGATGTTGTTTGAGGCAAGTTGGCATTTCGAATAGGTCTTGGCATAATCAAGAATATAAGAACTTGTATTGAAAATTAAGGTGATCACATTGCTTGATAATCTCACCTTGTGGACTGTTGTGAAACAAATTAATTTAGTTAAGGACTATTGTAGACTTTAAAGACGGGTAGAAATTTGAGCTATGAACTGTTTTGATTTCAAAACAGGGGCTGCTATGTGATTATTTAAGGTGGTGTACTGTTTTAATATTGTAGTGAACTGATCTGGACAATTGTGGGATTAATTGGATTGTTGTAGTGGGCCAACATACGCATATAATTATATTTGCTCTGTTACATATGTATAAAGTACTCAGTAAACTATTTTGGAACAATAAAGAAAGGTTCGGGACTGTTTTGATGTACTAGTTTATGCGCGACAAGGTGTGGTCTGTCTTGTGAAAGCGAATATGGAACTATATATGTTTTGGGCTGGTATGCATCTATATAGAGGTTAGTGGGCTGCTTCGTGAATATGTATGTGAAAACATACATATTAAGGATTGATTTGCCATATTAGAAAGTCAGTGGACTGTTTTTGGTTATGAAAATCGGCATAGATGTATAAAGGATTGTTTTGATTAATAAGAAGCATAAAAAAACTGATTTGTGTGTATGTACATATGTGTGTAATAAGTTTGTTAGTAAAACAAATTGGATTGATAATTCATGCTTGTTATTTAATTAGAGGCATATATAATGGCAAGGAAGTGGGAAATAACATAAAGGGCTAGAAGGAGAAACAAATTAGGAGTATACGGGAGAGTGGATTCGGGTATCCTGTAACTTCAGGATAACAGTTGAGTGTGGTTTTAAGTATCGGGAGGGGGTTAAAACTGTCCCGAGCAGGTTATGGATTTAATTTGTGTTTGCTTAATTATATTAAATTATGTCATGCCTAAAATAAGCTCAAAGGAGGTGCAAGGCATGTATTGACTTGATAAGGATTCTAATGAAGTACCAAATTTAATTTCGATGACACACTATATTGAAAGTCTTTTCACTTGATGAGATTGATAGAAAACTTGTTAATCTATGTCTCCATGCGTCAATGATGAATGTTGAACCATAAAGCTTATATGAATGGAATGCATTGCTAGAATGAATAACTAATTATGTTGTGTTCATTCGAATAGAAGAACTTGGGTGATTGATTTTAAGTTCTAATTTAACCATGTAGTTATATAAAAAAAGCTATGACTTCGGATGTTGGAGTAGATTATAACTTGATTGAATTCGTGTGAATTTGAATTCTATGTTTTATCCGGAAATGAAAGAAAATTTCTATTCATACTTAATGCCTAGAATATGAACTAAAGTGCTTCATAGGCTCGAATTGCCTCATATGCATGGAAATGAGTGACTTGTGAAATAAAATAAAAATCTTAATCATGTTAATTCACATGTATTTTGAAAGCCTAATATAAAGGAATATATATATATATGGGTACTCAATTATTATTGAAAGTAAATTGAACTATGAAGCTATTTGATTTAGTGATTTGAGATATTGAGATTCACATGTAGTGAATATATGAAAATGAGTACCTAAATATGAAGGGGTAAACGTTCATTGATTTGATATTATGATGTGAAGCTATGCTCACTACGAGATAATGAAAAATGATATATATTAAGCCTTGGTCTCGAGTCAGTCTTAGGTATAATTGGCATGCCATAGGATCCATGAGCTCGTGTTTAGGGTGGACTACAGTCCTTATTTGGCGACAGTAGGAGGGAAGTTGTGTGGTCACTTGGCGATAGTAGGAGGGATTGACTGGTACAATGGTACCATATATTTGGCGACAGTTGGTTGGGGATTCATGTACCTAGGCTGAATTTTGATTCTCAAGGCTATGATAAAAGACAATAAAGAATTTAAAAGGTGAATTAAGAAGCTAATTAAATGTTTTATATGTTATTTGGATTATTACTTCTTATACCTTGATCTATGTCATATATGTTGAGAAACGCATGCTTATGAAGTAATATGCTGAATGAACTGGATAACAAGAAAATACTTGTGCTTAGGAAAACAAAACATATTTTTGAGAAACCAGGTTAATATAAGGTGATGATAGTTGTTCTCTAATTAATGAAGTCACTCAAGCGCATAAAGGATAAGTAATATGAAAATGTATATACATTTTCATATTACTTATCCTTTATGCGTGTCAAAGTACACTAAAATTTATAATATGTGAAGCAAGTAACTTATGGTTCAATAAATTGATTAAAGAATTCAGGGAAGTCTATAAGTTAAGTAAATAAATATTATAAGTGTATTGCTCAATAGGCAAACGTGTCTTCTGAACTCTTAGAGTCAAATTTGGAGAAATGGTACACTTGATAAGGTACTAAATACTTGTGATTCAGGTTGTACGTTAAATGTTTAATTTGAACTCTAAAGTACATTTATAAATTGGGATGTATATTCTAAGTGAATTGCATAATGATATGTAAAATTCTATACCATAAGTGGTAAGAAAAATCGATGCCTAGGTCATGACATGTTTGATAACCTGTTTGACAAGTAATAATTGTTGAGTGAAGTTATGATCAAGATACGTATGTTTAGTAAAAATCAGCCGAACATACCCTTTGATGATTTATTCATTTATAATTGTTAACTAGAAAGATGTTTGAATATTAAGTTGCTAAAGGAATGATATCCTATTTGAAGCTTATAGTTAAATAGATGGGTAGTAAAGAGTTGTCAGTGGAGTGTATTCGATGAGTATAGAAGTGATGATCTGTTTGAATCCTTGAAAACATGTTTACTTTGGGTAGACATATGAATATGCTTATAGTGAGGGCTGATTTTAGTAAAATAAAAATAGAGTAAACTGTTTTGACTAAGTAATTAGGTTTGAAAAATGCATGTGAGCTGTTTTACAAATTATTGGACTGCTTTGGATGCCCTAATGTGTAAACATGGTTCATGAACTGTTTTAGTGTATTAGGAAAAGCTATGGGACTGATTTGTGTAAAATGAAATCATGATTGGATTGTTTACAATTATATGCACATGGTAAATTGTTTGGAATGTTTGAATGTGTATGTAAACAAATAGGGACTGTTTTAAGAGTATTTAGGGGCTGCTTTGATGAAAGAAAATGTATGCATGGCTATATATAAGAATTAAATCGATTAATTCATAAATGAGTAAGAACAAGGATTAATCTAATATGATATTTGGTTAACCACTTGTGGAATTCTATCTTCCTTCATGTATGAAATGAGTTCCTTCTAACATGTTGAAGACATTGTATGTCTACATGATCATGACATGTTCAGTTACCAAATGAACTTCTTTAGTAAAGAATTAGATAATGATTATATGTCATGTGGATAATAGATGTTTAAGGATTATTGAAGACTTACTCTTGTAAAATTGGTTAATATGATAATCAAGGAGATAACTCTCAAGTGATTAAGTCGAGAGAATGGTGCTTTAAACTTACTTGGTTAAAATGTCATGATGTTGTCTGAATTCTAAATTAGTGGTCAGACTCATGTTGTATGTTTTGAATTTGTTTTGATGTGTGATTGGTTCCTGATTTAATGGTCTGGCTACTTGGGATCATTGACTTGAAATTCTTAATAAATCAGAGATCTTTAAGTTAGTTTAAAGTTCGTGTCATGAACCTTTAAGTGGTATGTTATAAAAAACTAGAATGTTAGATCTTGGTTGTCGTAGTGAAAAGTTTTACTCGAAGTTTAATCTATGAACTTACTAAAATATTTAAATTACCCCAATTCTTGATTGCATGACTGTTTTGAAGTGATTAACTTTAGATGTTGGTTTGTGAAATGTTACTTAACACCTTTTAGACTGGTTTACCCTCTAGACTGGGTAAGGGGTGTTATAATTTGGTATCAGAGCTCATGTTTACTCAATTGTCGAACTAAACCGGAGGAGGTTGCATCATTATAAGTTTTTTTGTGCCACCTAGGAGTTAAAAATGTGATCATTGTCTGATCAAAGCTCTCTTTCATTTATAGCTAGTCTTTAGAATCTTTGGAAATATGGTTAAGTTGGGTTGATGATTTTAGCATCCTAACACTTGTTTAGGAGAACAACCAATCGAGATGAACATTCGAACAAGAGCATACTCATCAAACACAAGCATTCGAACAAAATGAAGGTCTTTCTTTGTTAACAAGCTTGCTTTTGAACAAATCATGAGTTTCACAAAGTCTCTATTCTATCATATTGTAATATCCTCAAAACTAGTATAAAGGAAGTTACTACAATGCCTTCATTAAATCCCTAATTGACTGAAAGTAAGGTACTAGGTCTAGTTGATAAGGACTGGAATGCTATAAATGAAAAAGTGGTAACCTAAATTATAAGTGACCAAACCAAAACAAATAACAAAATGAAGGAATGCATGCTAAATTTCTATATTCCTAAATGCCCCTACACATGTCATTAATTAGTGGATAATCAAGGGCAAATTAGTCATTTTGGGAGGAGTTAATTGATGATCCATTATCATATTCTTCCTTAGTGGCCGAATAGATGAACAAAATTGGGGAGAAAGGAAACGAGTGAGAAAACTCCATGTTCATAGATTCGAGCTTGAAATTTAGAGAATTAGAGTTGCTAGCATTCATACTACCTTGTAAGGAAGATAAAATCTCTTCCTTAATGCATTCTAGATTCAAATAGTGTGTGTAGATTTTAAGTTCTTGCTTGAATTACATTAATTGGATGATTAGTTAGTGAATTGATGCCATGAATTAGTTAAGAAGTTCAATTGATTGATCAATCCATGAAATGGTAGATTCTTTAGAATAAATCGAAAGGCTTTTGAAATTGATGTTGTCATTAACCAAATTGTTGGTGATTTGTTATTTTAATTGCTGAAAAAAACTTAGATGAATACTAGAATTGATGATTGATATGTGAATTGAAATTCTTGTTGCTGGAAATTCTAGTGAAATGATGTCTTATTGAATCAATTCGAAAATATTGTTCAATTGCCTTGCTTTTATAGGTTTGACACATAATTGGACTGACTTAGACATGTATGAATGTGTATATATGTTGAACAATCATGTTAGAATCTTTGTCTAAGTGATTAATGAAGCTAAAATCTAGCCAAAGGAAATCTGCCTAGAAGTCTTTGTTTCGGGGAGTGAGTTTAAAAATTTGTAGAAAATCACATAGACCAAATTAGGGAGTAAATATTATATGTGCAGAATCATGAGAATGTCTACTTTTGTATACAACAAATGGAATCGAATTATGAGTTATAAAACAGTTTGTAAAGATTAATCTCTAATGACATTGCAAACTATCCAGTGGCATAATTTGGTATGTTTTTAAATAAAAAACTGTATTAATTCACAATGAATAAAAATGCAAGGCCTATATGGTTAGAAGGACAATTAAGTTAGCTTTCTAACGGTGTTAACGGTTTGAAATTCGGACGAACAGAATAAATGATATGAACATTTAAGCAAGTAGTGCACATGCTACCAGGCAGCAACAATCATGATATTTTGAATTGAATGCTTGAATGTATGGGGTCATATAATGACTTAAATAGTTGCTGGATTCTACCTAATACACTATGCATTATATGTAATGATAGATCAAGTGGAAATTAAGGAAAAAGACATGGATCATCGAGCTAGTAGAGAGAAAGTGATTTCAATCCGGGAATGACAATAGCTCAAAAAATTCCCGTGAGTGTAGTTTAAAGTTTTGGAAAGGGAGGTAACCTTTCCAAGTATTTCTTGATTTAAATTGCTTATTGATTTCTAGTTTGAATGGTATAATGCAGATGCTCTTAAGCATTTGTAAGGTAAGTGTTCCTTCGAGAAACATTGGTGTGTTCACTTGATTGAAGCAATTGAAAGATTACTTGATTGATAAGCATGCTCCTTGATTAAATTGGTTGTTGTAGCATGATATTTGCTAACTTGATGTCCATTGTTTAGAAGCATGATAGTTTTTAACTTAAAGACAACTCAATCTATTGATCTAATGACTTATTGATAGATATGGATTCATTGATTGTAAAATATTGATCATCGAGCTATTGGTATTGTGATTGGCATTGAACCCTATTCGATCAAAAGGGGATATTGGCACTAAATGTGCACATTGAATCGAATCATGCTTGAAATTGAATTAAAGTGATAACTATTCTAAACCTTGGTCTCGAGTCGGTCATAGATATAGTTGGAATGCCATAGAGTCCATAGAGCTCATTATCGGGGTGGACTACGGTCTGAGACTTTGGTCCTTAATTGGCGACAGTAGGATGGAAGTATTGTTATTGGTCATTGGCGACAGTAGGAGGGATTTGACCGGTACTTTGTACCATATTGATTATTGTTATTGGTGACAGTTTGGTTGGGGACTCGAGTATGTAGACTGAGTAATCGATTCTCAAGGCTATACTTAAAATGAACTCAAACCTTATGTACATTCAATTGCATTGATTGAGAGTAAAGGAAAATTGAATGCATGAGCTATTGATATTGACACATTGCTTGAACGTTGCTTATATGAGATTGCTTGAGTTTGAAACATTGATTGTGTTCAAATGACATGTTATGCCTATTGTTATTCAAATTGGATGATTGAGCATGTCTAAATTTCAAGCCTTGTATTGATATTGGATTGAAAAATAAGCAAATGCATCTAGTATTGTTTACATAGTTATTCGAATGGTTCCTTATTGATAGGGGAACCATACCATTTATTAGATGGTTCGTAGTTGAGACTTGTTTGTATGGTTGCTTGTATTCTTTAAACTCACTCACTAAGCTTTTCTTATCAAGTCTCCTTGCTACGATACAGGTTAATATCGGATCCTATCTTGAAGTCAAGGCTCACTCAAGTCATATTTTTCTTGAAAAGTATGTATTCAATTGGTTATAGCACTCCAAGGATGTTGGCACCTAAGACTTGTAAATATATGATTATCTAGTATGGTTTGTATAACTTAACTTAAATTAGGAACTTTAAGGTGTAATGTTTGCATTCTGGGCATGTATGCGCATAGATGACTATTATGCTTGATGATTAGAGATTGAACCTTGACTATCTCATGTGCTTGCTATGTTTCCATCCAACATAGTGTAAGATGTCTAAACTTAGATAGGTACAATGGCAATTCTCCTAAAAATATATAAAGCTTATTGGTCACCTTAGGTTATAGTTTGAAATGTTCATATAGCATTGAAAGTATGCATAATTGATCATGTCATTCCAAACAAGGATTGATAAGTACCTAAGTGTAAGCTAATGTCTTAATATGAGTAAGTTAAAATCGATTACATCATCACTCATCCCCATTCTATAGACTTACTTGCTTAGCAAGTAAGTTTGAAACTTGTTACTTGATATTTATGTAAACTTGAATCTCATTGAACTTGATTGTCCAAATCTAGTTGTTCTTGTTGGTTCCTATATGTATTGTGTAGTAACATGCCTAATCCTACTAAGGGGGTTTGAGTATGTTATAGAATGGTAATCAGAGCTTTAAGGTTGCATGATTCTAGGGTCTATTGCATGGATAAGGTATTGTTATTGATGACTTAGATGCCACCTAGGAGTTATGTGAACATTGATTGGATTGTGACTTGAGCTTGACTATCTTTTACTTCTTATACATAGAATGTCTGAAACAAGGTTAGGCAAAGATAATGAAAGCTCGATCGGCTCCTCTAATGAGGGAGGGAGTGCGAGGATGGAGAAAAATCCTCAAGAACCAGCTGTACCTCAACAAGTTTCTCAGGAAGCTCCTGCAATTCATCCCATACAATGAGAATGCTTCTCTAGTCTCAAGGAGATGTTTGATCAGATGATTGTCTCTATGAGACATAATCCTCCAACTCTTCCTGACCCTTCGGTAGCAAAACTGACAAGAGCTCCAATTGATAAGTTAGCTCAACACCAAGCTTACACCTTCACAAGAACAAGTGAAAACAAGCCATAAGAAGCAGAGTACTGGCTGGAGAATACGCATGAATCTTGTCTAAACAACTGTAGTGCTTAGTTGAACACAAACTGGAGTGTGTAGTAGTTTTGTTGGCTGAGGAGGCACTGAATTGGTGGGAGACTACTACCTTGGCAGCACCTGAAGAAGCTGTCACCTGGGAATTCTTCCTCAAATAAATCAAAAAGAAGTATATTAGTGATCAGTATCTTGCGGAACGCAAAAATAAGTTCTTGTACCAAAAGCAGGGAGGAAAACCGATCCAGTAGTATGTTAGCAAGTTCTTCAAATATTGAAAATATGGCTCGAAATTCATAAAGAAAGAGGAAGAGAAGTGTAGAATGTTCATTGACGGTCTTAATGATGAGTTAGGCCCCATGTTCACTGCTTTGGGGATAACCAACTTCCAAGACTTGGTTAACCGAGCCATTGGTACGAAGCCAAGATGAAGACTTTGGCAAAACGACCAGAGTGTAACACCCTAAAATTGGCCTAAGAATGTTACCTCAATCTAAACTATAGACTAATTGAATTCACAAGCTAATCAATTTAAAGAAGAAAGAACATTAGCCATCCTTAAGATCAAATAAGTGAAATTAGAACCAAATTGAATTGAACTTAAAACTAGAAGGCATAAATGGAAGGATGGAAATGTGAATATGCAAAATTATAAAGATTGCATCAAATGGAATTAAAATTGGAGGCCTTGACACATGTTCTCATTTAATGAGAACATGTGGCAATTTGGAGGATGACTCGCGGCTAAGGGAGGGATAATGAACAAACATATTGTCATCTTCCTCCCTAAGTCATCCACCTTGGCTGAAATTGTTGAGAGAGAAAGTGGAGAGAAAATCTTCATGCAACACCTTAAAATTCAAGCTTCTTGATTTAGCCTTGATCAAATTTAGCTTGGAGAAGGTATAATGCTAGATTCCAACTTGTTATAGAATGGTTGAATCTTGAATTGACGATGTATTTGTTGTTTAGACTGACTTGCATGATTCTTATGTATGTTAGGATCATCCTAGCTTCTAATTGAACTTGAAATTGTGATTTCTAGAAGCTAAATTGCTAAAGGAAGTGTATATGGTTGCTGGAAATTTGAGAATAGGAAGTATGATTGAAAACAGTCTTGATTAGGGACTGTTTTGATAGAGAAAATGTTTAAGCATGTTAATTGAATATAGAACCATGTTTTGATCATGTTGGTAGATGAATTGAAGATTGAATAGAATAGATAATTTTCTAGAAAATGAGTGCACCTAATGGATTAGTTAAATTAGGTAATGGACTACTCAATTAGTAAATTGTATGTGTAATGTTGATCAAATAGATCAAATTGGGTTCAACATGATTATGCCCTGTTTTAAGAAAATTGCTAGGTGAATTAGACTGACCTAGACATGTAAGAACATGAAAGTGAATTGAATTTCCATGTTAGAACCTTGTTAAAATGAGTTAAGAAGCTAGAAACTCAACCTAGTGTAATCTGCCCAGAATGCTCTGTTCTGGCAGTAACTTTGAAAAATCATTATAAATTGCATAAAATGAATTTAAGGATGAAATTTGTATGTACAACACCTTTATATGTCTAAATTCATTAGGAGAAAACAGAGCTGAATTCTGGACTGTAGAATGAATTGTAGAGGAGAAACACTAGGGACAGTGCAAATTGTTCAGTGTAACAAATTGCCCTGTCTTTAAGTTAAAAACTGTATTAATTGTAAAAGAACTAAAATTCAAGCCTTATATGGTTATAAGGACAATTTTGTTAGCTTTAAAATGTTGTAAACCAATTGAGATTCCAATGTACGAAATGAAAGTTATGCATGATTAAGTGAATAGAGTGCAAGCTGCCTAGCAGCAACAGTATAGGTAATTGTACACTGTTTTGTGGCAATTTGTAAATTGTTTTGTAAATAGTTTTAGGACATTGATTCTGCCCTGTTTTACATGGATTCAAGTATAGATAGGTGTAGTTAAGTGTAGTAAAGAATGTATATGAACATGCTTCCAGATTTGTATATTTATGTGCTTGTAACATTACTTTGATTGAATGATCTTGTTTTGACATGTAATTGTTGTGTAATGTGATAGAACCATGAGTAAACTTGGTTGAAGAGGATAGAGTGGATCATCCTAAAGCCGAGAACAAAAGAGTGTGGATCCAAGACTAGCTAAGCATGGAGTATTGTGAGTGTATTTATCTCTAGGGTTAGGACTAGGTCCTAACCAACGCATGCTTGTTTACATTCTTGTAATGTTAAATGAACCTAACAAGGACTTGATCTAATAAGGGAAGAATGACTAGTAATGCATGAAATTTGATCACATCTTGAATTCATGTTTTATTCGAATGCTAAGCATGTTTAAATGATACATTGGTGCTTGTATGTGTCATGATTCATGTGATCGAATGCTAAAGAACTTGCTTGAGATATAATCTCATCTTGATGAAATGAAACATGAGAATTACATGATATGTAAGCTATGGTTCAATTGGCCTAAGGGCCTAAAATGAAATGAACTTGCTTGACATGATCTTGGACTTGATAAACTTGTATAAATGGTAAATCAAACAACCTTGGTAGCTAGTTGGACTAGGTAGAAGGGCATGCCTTAGAGTCTAGAGCTCTTTGTGTTAGGGTTGACTACGGTCCAGGGCTAAGGCCCCTATTTGGCGATAGACGGAGGGTACATATGTGGTCTTTGGCGACAATAGGAGGGGTGACCAGCACTACGGTGCATCTTGTGGCGACAGTTGGTTGGAGACTCGATTACCTGCACAAACTATGTACCAAGGGGTTGTTTAATTGATAACACATGAAATAACAATCCAATAACACATATGACTTGTCTTGAAAGCTATGAATAGTATGTTACTTGACATGAAAGCCATGAATTGTATGTTACTTGTCATGTATGCATGACTTTCTTGATTTACATGTTTTGTAAGCATGATGTGCTTGATTTTTTATATGAATACATAAAGTGTGATTCCATGTTCTTGTTCCTTGATAGTCGAATGTTTGAAATCCTTAGCAAGGATTATCTTCATGCTTGAAAGCCTTATCTAGGATCATTCTAATGCTTGAAGCCCCTAGCAAGGTTCATTCTTCTTTAAATGACACAAAACTTGATATAACAAATGACTAGAACTAGTTACAACCTCACTAAGTACACTCTTGTACTTATCACTCTCGTTTTCATTCTTCCCATCTACAGGATAAAGGATTCGAGTGTTGCTTGATCTTGAATCCTAATTACTTGAGCTCGAAGCAAGTCACAAGCATTTCCTAAGTATGGTTTCATACTTGTTTTATATATCTCTTAGATTGGTGGCACTAGATTGTATAGAGTTTAGCTTGATCATGCAATTTGGTACTTGTATATATTGTTTTCTTATGGGCCTATTATGTCATGATCTTGGATGACATTATAAAACATGTAATGAACTTAAATTTCATGTAATGGAATGTTGCTTGCTGCGCATATGATGAATTTGTATTGGAATGATCAAATGTTTGATTTAGATTACCTTGGAGCATTCAAATGCCTCACTTAGTGTACATGTATAAGATTGAATGAGTAGCATGAAATGATTCATGTTTTGTTTGGATTGAAAGTAGAATGAGATGAACCATGCTACTTGACTCACCAATCGAATGCTTTGTAGGTGTTAGGGTCATTTGTGTGTATGAATAAACTATGTTGTACGTATATTGTGTATTTGAATAGGATTGCCGAATGGTCTATATGTTTGAAATAGGTTACTCTAAATTGTATGTTAACATGGTCATGTATATTGAATTTAGGTATGACATTAGTACATGCAACAAATTAAGGAACATTGAAATGAAATGGAATCATGTTGCATACTAGGTTCGTTCGAATGATTAAGGTATAAGATGAACTTAAGTAACCCATGAAAGTAGTAACTTTTAGTGTAAGCAATGAAAGAAAACATTTAAATTGCCTAATGATCTAATCGAATGCCTTCATGTTTGGAAATCAAAATTTGGTTGCTTGTTAGTTAAGTAAAAAATCTAATAAGGATGAGTTATCAATGTCTTGCCTTGTATTGTATTGCTTGTATTGCTTGCCTTTCCTTGTTTATGCTCAAGTAACGCTCTCGAGCTAGTTCGCTAATAGCTAGGGTAGGGGGTGTTACATTTATTTCATAATCGGAGCTTTAGGTTTAGTCGATTATAGGACTAAACCGGCCTATCATGCATCATATAGGATACTTGTGCCACCTAGGAGACTTGTATTGTATAGCTTGTGTCTTTGCTTACTACACCGAATCCCTAATTGTTCTATTTGAATGTAGAATGTCTGAAACAAGACTCACCTAGGATGATGAAAGTCCTAAAGGCTCCTCGAATGAAGGAGATAGTGTGAGGATGTAGCAGAATCCTCCACAACAACAAACTCAACCCTGAGCCCAAGCTACTGCTCAACAATAAGCTCCTGCTATAAATCCTGTGCAGCAAGAATGTCTCCGAAGCATGAAGGAGATGTTCAATCATCTTGTAACTGCGTTGAAACAAGACCATCCTATTGCTCCTCCTGTTGTTGTCCTAAATAGAGCTCCAATTGACAAGCTGGCTCAACATCGGGCCTATACTTTCACTGGCACTAATGAAGCCAATCCCGAAGTAGCTGAGTATTGGTTAGAGGCCACTACTCGAATATTGACCAAGCAAATACCATGTCCTGGCGAGCACAAGCTCGAATGTCCCATAGCCTTGTTGGTAGATGAAGCTTTAAGCTGGTGGGAAACCACCACCCTAACTGCTCCTGCTGAGCCGGTAACCTGGAAATTCTTCCTCAAGGAGTTCAGGAAGAAATACATCAGTGAACAGTACATGGCCAAGTGCCGAAAATGTTTCTTGTACCTTAAACAAGGTGGCTGACCCACTGAATAGTAAGTGAGTGTTTTCTGCAAGTATTGCAATTACGGGTCGGAATACATCAAGACTGATGTTGATAAATGTCGGATGTTCACTGATGGACTAAATAATGAACTGAGTCATATATTCACTGCCATGGGTATCACTGACTTCCAAAATTTTGTGAACCGGGCTATTGCAACTGAGGAAAAGATGAAAGACTCTGAGAAACGCAAGAGCAGTAACTCTTGGAAAGAAAAACGATCCAAGAATGATGACAAGCCTCCTTAGCAGTCAAAGAAATCTAACCATTCCAAATAACACTCCTCGAATTACACTCATGTTCAAAAGATCAATTACATACCGAGACCTCAATTGGTAACTAAGCCTCTAGCCCTCATCATCTCTATTGATAGTACGGGGAATTCCAGTAAAGCTGCTCAATATCCTACTTGCAAGTTCTGTCAGAAGCACCACACCAGGAAATACATAACTCAACAAAATTCGTGTTTCTTATATGGATTGTCCGTAGAATCCTAACAAGGCTCCAAATCGAACTCTTGCAAATGCTAGTTCAGCTCTATCTAATCAAAACAAGGGCCCGAGACAAGCTCAGTCTGGGAATCAAAGCAAAGGTAGATGCCAACATTCAGCACCTACACACCAAGAATCCCGAGCCGCTGCTTGAATCTACCACATTCGTGGGAAAGAGGAAGAAGAAGCACCCGATGTTATCGCATGTACTATTGAATTAAATTCAAGTCCTGTATATGCTTTGATTGATTCGAGATCTGCCCACTCTTTTATATGTTCTTCTGTGATTGCTAAGCTAAACTTAAAACCTGAACTTGTTAAGACTAGCCTTGTAGTTTCGAACCCTATAAGAGGAAATATGCCTATTAACTTTCTTTGCAAGCAATGCCCTATAAGCATTCGAAATGTGCCTTTTCCCATGGACCTATATGTCTTGCCTTCTTGTGAGTTTGATCTAGTGTTAGGACTAGATTGGCTAAGAAAACATGAAGCCTAGATAGATTACCAAAATAAGAGACTTTATCTCCTGGTTTAGGAAAGGAATCAATCCTCCTAATTGATAGAAAACTGCCTTAATCTTTGTTGCTATGACTATGCAAGATGAACTTGAATTCGGCTTACCTAGTATGTCAATTGTATCTTAACTCATTGATGTTTTTCCCTAGGAACTCCCTGGTCTCCCTCTAACCAGAGAAGTAGAGTTCAGGATTGAAGTTCAACCTGGAACAACTCCAGTATCCATCACACCTTATCGAATGGCACTTGTTGAATTGAAAGAACTCAAGAAACAACTCCAAGAGCTACAAGACAAAGGCTTTATTTGGCCTACCTCATCTCCCTGGGGTGCTTTAGTCTTGTTCGTGAAGAAGAAATACGGGACTATAAGACTCTGTATTGACTACAGACAATTAACAAGCTTACTATCATGAATCGGTATCCTCTCCCAAGGATAGAAGATCTCTTCGATCAACTCAAGGATGCTTCGGTGTTCTCAAAGATCTATCTTCGATCGGGATACTATCAAATGAGGGTAAAAGTAGAAGATGTACCCAAGACAACCTTTTGTACTCGATATGGCCACCTTGAATTCCTTGTAATGTCATTCGGGTTAACGAATGCTCTGACTACTTTCATGGACCTCATGAACCGTGTATTCAATCTCTATCTTGACAAGTTTATGGTTGCCTTCATCGATGACATCTTGGTTTATTCTTGGAATAAGGAAGAACATTCCGAACACCTTCAAAATGTATTGCAAACTCTTTGAGAACGTCAATTGTTCGCAAAGTTCTCTAAGTGTGAATTTTGGCTATCGGAAGTCTCGTTCATTGGCCATGTTATCTCGGTAGAAGGAATTAAATTAGACTCGAGCAAAATTCAATCCATCTTGAATTGGAGTCCTTTGAGGAATGTTGGTGAGGTCAGAAGCTTTCTCAGTTTAGAAGGGTATTATCGGTGTTTTGTCAAAGGATTTTCATTCATTGCCACAAGCTTGACTAAGCTAACTCGTAAAGACACACCCTTTGTTTGTTTGGAGAACCAACAACAAAGCTTTGATCAACTTAAACAAGCTCTGACTCATGCATCGGTTCTTATCCAGCCAGAATCGGGCAAAGAATTCACTGTCTATAGTGATGCATGTCATTCGGGACTAGGCTGTGTCCTAATGCAAGATGGAAAAGTGGTAGCTTACACTTCAAGGAAACTAAAACCACACGAGTCAAACTACCCCACACTTGATCTAGAATTGACAGCTATCGTGTTTGCTCTCAAAATATGGAGACATTACTTGTATGGGGAGAAATGTAACATGTTCATAGACCACAAGAGTCTCAAATACCTTCTAACTCCGAAAGACTTGAATTTGAGGCAAAGGAGATGACTAGAATTGCTTAAAGACTATGATTTGGTTATCGACTACCATCCGGGGAAAGCAAATGTGGTTGCTGATGGCCTTAGTCACAGACCATACTCGGGTAAACCCCTAAATCTAAATTCTAGAATAATTCAATCAAAATTTAATCTTACTTGGATAACAAGTAATCCATTCGAAATTACCTTTCTTGCCCTGCAAGTAACTATTTAAAATCTTCCTTAATGATATTATCCTTTCATCTGTAGCTTTCTTGGCTATAAATGCTCATTTTTGTTTATCGAAATGACGAAAATTCTTGTCTGAACTTCAAGTTCAATCAATCTTAATCTCGAGAATCAAAGAACTCCAGCAAATTGATCCAGATCTTTAGAATATCGTATCAAAGCTAGACTCTAATTCTAATTCTAAATTTTCTCTCAAGTCGAATGGACTCCTCTATTTCAAGGATAGAGTATGTGTTCCTAACAACGAGGAACTAAAACACGAGATGTTACAAGAGTCTCACCAAAGCTCATTCTTGATTCACCCATGATCAGTTAAGATGTGCAAGGTTCTAAAGCCAGTATACTGGTGGTCGGGCATGACATCGGCTATCACATACTTCATATCGAAGTGCCTAACTTGTCAAAGAGTCAAAGCCGAGCATCAAGTCCCTATTGCTCCAACCTATCGAATTCCCTCAGTGGAAATGGGATCAGATTACAATGGACTTCATTACTGGTCTTCCTTCAACTCCAAGAAAGAATGATGTTGTAGGGGTGATTGTTGATAGATTCACAAAGTCTACTCTCTTCATCCATGTTTTAATGAACATGAGCTTGGAAACCTTAGCCGAGCTATACATCTTTGAAGTGATTCAATTACACGATGTGCCTATAGCTATAATCTCTGATCATGACCCCAAATTTGCTTCTCGATTTTGGAATTCCTTGCAGAAGGCTCTAGGAGCTAAAGTGCATCTTAGTGCAGCCTTTCATCCTCAATCAGATGGACAATCTGAAAGAATCATCCAAGTGAATGAAGACATGCTACGTACTTGTGTTATGGACTTTGGAAAGAATTGGGAGAAATCTCTACCCCTAGTAGAGTTTGCTTGCAATAATAGCTACCAGACATCTATTCAGATGGCTCTCTTCGAAGCTCTATACGAAAGAAAATGTAGAACTCCCTTGTGCTAGTATGAATTGGGAGAAAGTAAGGTTTTAGGACCTCAATTGCTTAGAGAAACTGAAGAACAAGTGAAGATCATTCATGATCGATTAAAAGCAGCTTTTGATAGACGAAAAGCTTATGCTGACTTGAAAAGGAGAGACATCCAATACAATGTTGCAGACAAGGTCTTCTTTAAAGTATCTCCTTAGAAGAAAGTCTTTCGGTTTGGAAAAAAAGGAATGTTCAGCCCTCGGTTTATCGAACCATTTGAAATCATTGAAAGGATTGGTCCAGTGGCTTATCTGCTGGCACTTCCTAGTGAATTCGATAAGATCCACAATGTCTTCCATGTTTCTATGCTCAGATGATATACATATGACCCATCTCATGTTCTTGAGCCCAAAGAAGTAGAATTGTATCCTGACTTGTCATACGAAAAAAGAACCAGTTTAGATTCTTGATCATAAAGTTAGAAGTCTCAGGAACAAAACCGTTCCTCTTGTCAAAGTCTTGTGGAGAAATCACAAGATAGAAAAAGCAACTTGGGAATCGGAAGAAGTCATGAAGAAGCAATATCCTCACCCATTCTATTTAGGTAAATTCGAGGACGAATTTATTTTAAGGGGAGGAGAATTGTAACACCCTAAAATTGGCCTATGAATGTTACCTCAATCTAAACTATAGACTAATTGAATTCATGAGCTAATCAATTTAAAAAAGAAAGAACATTAGCCATCCTTAAGATTGAATAAGTGAAATTAGAACTAAATTGAATTGAAATTAAAACTAGAAGGCATAAATGGAAGGATGGAAATGTGAAAATGCAAAATTACAAAGATTGCATGCAAATGGAATTAAAAAATGGAGGCCTTGACACATGTTCTCATTTGATGAGAACATGTGCCAATTTGGAAGATGACTCACGACTAAGGGAGGGATAATTAACAAAAAAATTGTCATCTTCCTCCCTAATTCATCCATCATGTCCGAAATTGTTGAGAGAGAAAGGGGAGAGAAAAGCTTCATGTAACACCTTCAAATTCAAGCTTCTTGATTTAGCCTTGATCAAATTTAGCTTGGAAAAGGTATAATGCTTGATTCCAACTTGTTATACAATGGTTGAATCTTGAATTGATGATGTCTTTGTTGTTTAGATTGACTTGGATGATTGTTATGTATGTTATGATCATGCTAGCTTCTAATTGAACTTGAAATTGTGATTGCTAGTAGCTAAATTGTTAAAGGTAGTGTATATGGTTGCTGGAAATTTGAGAATAGGAAGTATGATTGAAAACAATCTTGATTATGGACTGTTTTGATAGAGAAAATGTTTAAGCATGTTAATTGAATATAGAACCTTGTTTTGATCATGTTGGTAGATGAATTGAAGATTGAATAGAATAGATAATTTGCTGTAAAATGAGTTCACCTAATTGGATTAGGTAAATTTGGTAATGGACTGCTCAATTAGTAAATTGGATGTATAATGCTGATCAAATTGAGTTCAACATGATAATGCCATGTTTTAAGCACTTCGCTAGGTAAATTAGACGAACCTAGACATGTAAGAACATGAAAGTGAATTGAATTGCCATGTTAGAACCCTGTTAAAATGAGTTAAGAAGCTAGAAACTCAACCTAGTGTAATCTGCCTAGAATGCTCTGTTCTAGGCAGTAACTTCGAAAAATCATTATGAATTTTATAAAATGATTTTAAGGCTGGAATTTTTATGGACAACGCCTTGATATGTCTAAATTCATTAGGAGAAAATAGAACTGAATTATGGATTGTAGGATGAATTGTAGAGGAGAAACACTAGGGACAATGCAAACTGTCCAGTGTAACAAATTACCCTGTCTTTCAGTTAAAAACTATGTTAATTGGCAAAGAATGTATGTGACAATGCTGCCAGATTTGTATATGTTATGTGCTTGTAACATTGCTTTGATTGAATGATCTTGTTTCGACATGTAATTGTTGTGTAATGTGATACAACCAGGAGTAAACTTGGTGGAAGAGGATAGAGTGGATCATCTTAAAGCCACGAACAAAGCAGTGAAGATCCAAGACTAGATAAGCTTGGAGTATTGTGAATGTAGTTATCTCTAGGGTTAGGACTAGGTCCTAACCAATGCATGCTTGTTTACATTCTTGTAATGTTAAATGAACCTAATAAGGACTTGACCTAATAAGGGAAGAATGACTAGTAATGCATGAAATTTGATCACATCTTGAATACATGTTTTATTCGAATGCTAAGCATGTTTAAATGGTACATTGGTGCTTGTATGTGTCATGATGCATGTGATTGAATGCTGAAGAACTTGCTTAAGTTATCATCTCATCTTGATGAAATGAAACATGAGAATTACATGATATGTGATCTATGGCTCAATTGGCCTAATGGCCTAAAATGAAATGAACATGCTTGACATGATCTTGAACTTGATAAACTTGTATAAATGGTAAATCAAACAACCTTGGTAGCTAGTTGGACTAGGTAGAAGGGCATGCCTTAGAGTCTAGAGCTCTTTGGTCAGGGTAAACTATGGTCTAGGGCTAAGGCTCCTATTTGGCGATAGACAAAAGGTACGTATTTTGTCTTTGGTGATAGTAGGAGGGTTGATCAGCACTACGGTGCAACTTGCAGCGACAGTTGGTTGGAGACTCGATTACCTATACAATCTAAGTACCAAGGGGGTTGTTCAATTGATAACACATTAAATAACAATCCAATAACACATGCGACTTGTCTTTAAAGCTATGAATAGTATGTTACTTGACATGAAAGCAATGAATTGTATGTTACTTGTCATGTAAGCATGACTTTCTTGATTACATATTTTGTAAGCATGATGTGCTTGATTTTTTATATGAATACATAAAGTATGATTCCATGTTCTTGTTCCCTGGTAGCCGAATGTTTGAAATCCTTAGCAAGAATTATATTAATGCTTGAAAGCCTTAGCTCTAATGCTTCAAACCCCTAGCTAGGTTCATTCTTGTTTAAATGACACAAAACTGAATTAACGAATGGCTATAACTAGTTACGACCTCAGTAAGTACATTCTTGTACTTATCACTCTCGTTTTCATTCTTCCCAACTATTGGATAAAGGATTCGAGTGTTGCTTGATCTTGAAGCCTGAATACTTGAGCTTGAAGCAAGTCACAAGCATTGCCTAAGTATGGTTTCATACTTGTTTTGTATATCTCCTAGAGTTTAGCTTGATCATGCATTTTGGTACTTGTATATATTGTTCTTGTGTGGCCCTATTATGTCATGATCTTGGATGACATTATGAAACATGTAATGAACTTAAATTCCATGTAATGAAATGTTGTTTGCTGCCCATATGATGAATTTGTATTGGAATGATCAAATGTTTGATTTAGATATACTTGGAGCATTTGAATGCCTCACTTAGTGTACGTGTATAAGATTGAGTGAGTAGCATGAAATGCTTAATGTTTTGTTTGATTTGAAAGTAGAATGAGATGAACCATGCTACTTGACTCACCAATCGAATGCTTTATAGGATGTTAGGGTCATTTGTGTGTGTGAATAAACCCTGTTGTATATATATTGTGTGTTTGAATAGGATTGCCGAATAGTCTATATGTTTGAAATAAGTTACACTAAATTGTATGTTAACATGGTCATCTATATTGAATTTAGGTATGACATTAGTACATGCAACAAATTAAGGAACATTGAAATGAAATGGAATTATGTTGCATACTAGGTTCATTCGAATGATTAAGGTATAAGATGAACCTAGGTTTAAAGTAGTAACAAGCAATGAAAGAAATCATTTAAATTGCCTAATGATCTAATCGAATGCCTTCATGTTTGGAAATCAAAATTTGGTTGATTGTTAGTTAAGTAACTCATCTAATAAGGATGAGCTATCAATGTCTTGCCTTGTCCTTGTTTATGCTCAAGTAACGCTCCCGAGCCAGTTAGCTACTAGCCCGGGTAGGGGGTGTTACACGGAGAATCAATCCTGAGATAACAAAAGATCGAGGGATGATCATAAGTCTCATTCGCATAATAAGAAACAAAAGCACCAAGGAGGAAATTCTTCCAATCAGGGAAATTTCTCTGAGGGTAGCTATATACCCAAGCCACAAGCTATGTCCAGAGCCTCAACACCTATGGTGTCCTTGGATGGAATCCTGAATACCAGGAGGGAGACCCAAATCCCTGCAAGACTTGTCAAAAGAATCATACTGGAGTATGCTGAAAGCTAACTAATGCTTGCTACTTTTCGGTGAAATGACTCACTATGTCAAAGATTGTCCCTAAAATCGAAACAAGTTGCCTTCTCATGTTTATCACAAAGTCGAATCAAGCTCCATCACCTAGGGGAAAGGGTTTGAAGCAAGCTAACTCAGGCAACTACGGAAAGAGCAAAGGCCAAGGGTCTAATGCTACGTATCAAGAGTCCCGGGCACCTGCCCGAGTCTATCACATCCAGGGGTGAGAGGACGAAGAGTCTGGTAATGTAATAGCAGGTACAATCTGCCTGAATACTCCACCTATTTTTGCTTTGTTTGATACGGGATCCACACATTCATTCATACACTCTCCTTTAATTGAAAAGCTTAAATTGACGCCTGAATATGTTAGTTGTAGCTTAATTGCTACCAATCCTTTAAGAGATAATGTAATAGTGACCCAAATATGTAAATATTTCCCTTTGTTTATTCAGAGCATCCCTTTCCTAGCCAACATATTATTATTGCCTTTTGTTGAATTTAATCTTATTCGAGGATTAGATTGGTTAGGAAGGCATCAAGCTTGGGTAGATTGCCAAAAGAGGAAACTTTTTCTCCATGGCTTAGGAGAAAAATACATTACCTTGATCGATATCAAACTTATTAGCATCTTTCCTGCTATGATTAAACAAGATGAAATTAAATTCGGAGTGAATTCATTCCTTGTTGTTTCTGAATTCCCTGATGTTTTTCCTGAGGAATTGCCTGGGATTGCCCCCTATTCGGGAAGTCAAATTCAAGATTGAAGTTCAACCTATGAGTGATTCAGTGTCCATCGCTCTATATCGAATGGCCCCTATTGAACTCATATAGCTTAAGTAGCAATTGCAAGAGGTTCAAGACAAGGGCTTCATCTGACCCAGCTCTTCACCCTAGGAAGCACCATTATTGTTCGTTAAGAAGAAGAACGGGTCGATGAGGCTATGTATCGATTATCGTTAGCTAAACCGGCTCACTATCAAGAAAAAGTATCCATTACCGAGGATAGAGGACTTATTCGATCAATTCAATGATGCCAAAGTCTTCTCCAAGATCAATTTACGATTGGGGTACTATCATATGAGAATACAAGACTCGGATGTACCCAAAACGGCTTTCAGGACTCGTTATGGTCACTATGAGTTCATAGTTATGCCCTTCGGGCTAACCAATGCTCTAGCGGCTTTCATGGACTTAATAAACCAAGTGTTCAAACCCTATTTGGACAAATTAATGGTTGTCTTTATCGATGACATTCTCGTCTACTTGAAGGACAGGGAAGAACATGCTAATCACCTTCGAATTGTACTCCAAGCACTGAGAGAGAATCGACTATATGCCAAATTGAACAAATATGAGTTTTTGCTCTAGGAAGTATCCTTCATTGGCCACGTTATCTCAGCCAACGGGATAAAAGTAGATCCTACGAAAATTCAAACCGTCATCGAATGAGACCTCCAAGAAATGTTAGCAAGGTTAGGAGCTTTCTCAATTTAACGGGGTACTATCGAAGATTCATGAAATGGTTCTCGATTCTTGCTGCTCCATTGACCCGACTTCTCTGAAAGAATGTTCCATTTAAATGGTCCGAGGACAAACAAAGGAGCTTCGATCAATTGAAGCAAGTCCTAACTCAAGCTCCTATTCTAATCCAACCTGAACCGAGAGTGGTCAAGATGTATAAGGACTTAAAGGAAGTCTATTGGTGGCCAAGATTGAAGGCTGGTATTGTTGAGTTCATATCGAAGTGCCTCACTTGCTAGAAGGTGAAGGACGAACACCAACTACCTACTGGACTCTTACAACCCATCGAATTGCCTCAGTGGAAGTAAGAGTGTATAACAATGGACTTCGTATCGAGATTGCCTCTATCATCGAGGAAAAATGATGCTATTTGTGTGATCATTGATAGGTTAACCAAATCGGCTCACTTCCTACCTATTCGAATGAACATGTACCTTAAACAGCTAGCCAAATTGTACTTGAAAGAGGTGATCAGACTTCATGGTGTTCCTAGATCTATCATATCATATCGAGACTCTCATTTTACTTATCGATTCTAGAGGGCACTATAACACCCCCACCTGGTTTAGTAGTAAATCTGCTAAGGAGCGTTATAGGAGACAAACACTAGACTAGAAATCACGAACCAATTAAAATTTTTCTAACTCACCACTATTAGATAAGTTGAGAGACTAGCAAGGCATTTATACATCCCAATTTGATCATGCAAGCAAGTACATGTTTATCATTCATGTGATCATATATATAGCATTCGAATAACGTACATAGACTAGCAAGTTTAAGTTGAGTGACTAACAAGACAACTTAGATAATCATATTCAATCATACAAACATGGTCATGCTTCTTAATCATTGAAGGTTACAACATTAACTACCAATCTATATACAAGGATACCTATTAATCATTCTTGTGATTATGCATGTTATTCGAATAGTATACCTAAACTATCATATGCTCATTCAATGCAAACTCATATATGCGCAGCTTGATTTTCTTTTAACAACAATTATTATGGTTACAATGGCATACACAATTTGAATTACTAGGCATGGTCTTCTAGGACATTATGATCAGTACATGTATGCACTTCATAAGGGTTTAACAAATCATGTTCTTATGAGCACACATTCAATTCATGACTCAAGCAAGCATATCATGTTTCATGGACATTATAGGTCATTCATATGATCAGTTACTTTCGATTGTTCATTCAAGGTTAACTATTATTTAGTCATGTGAACAAGCATGGCATTCGAATGGCTTATATAGACTAGAACATTTTCGTTTCAATCCAACATTCTATTTAAGTCATGTAAATATTTCATGTAGGTTTAACTAGTCATGCTTTTATGTACGTACATTCAAATATAACTTCAAGTAAGCATGTAGCATATCACTCCTTACCTATTCGGCATTAACAAGCTCATCTACAACAATTAACATTTCCATCATTCATTTTAGTACATATATGCGCAACACATAGAATTTGAGCAACAAAGTTGACATCATTAAAGGCCAACTTCATACATATATACAAAAGATCTTTCAAGTATCAAAATGCATGACTTAGCTTAACCATATACAAATCTAGGTGCCACCAACTAGGAGTAATACAAACAAGTATGCATTCATACTTTAGCTCTTGCTTGGGTTAGCAGGGAGACCAATTGTTTCCAGATATCTCAATTGATCAAATTCGAAGCAATTGCCCTCTTCTGATAACTGCCCGGAAGAACCGCTTCAAATAATAAAGATTGTTCTATTCATATTTTGAGGCGAAGGAGCGCCCTGGCTATATTTTGTATCTAACATATCAACTTAAAATATTGAGACTAAAAAGCGAATATCCTTATTTCGAAATACTTTGATATACGAGACAAATCCATTATTTCGATTTCTTGCTTGTTTTGTTACCGAATTAAATTGAGTGGTTTTACAGACGCATAAAAAAACAATTTTTGTGGACAAAAAAAAGTTTTTTTTATGTTATGACTCTTCCGTATATGTCTGTTTTGGTTCGAATGGGCATTTTGAAGAAACGTCAGTTTAGTTATGCTATAGAAAAAAGAGGATTCGTGGCTTGAGTTTTTTTCCTCCTAGTGAGAAATCATTTATTCTCTGCAATTCATTTCAAAAGACTTCTATCGGTACACGTAAAAAATAGGCCAATTCAGCAGCTTTTTGCTCAATTTCTCGTGGAGTTAAATTTTCATCAGTACGAGTCAAGGGAATGGCCCCTGGCCTCTGATTTCCATATAAAGGACATGACGAGCATAAATACCCTCTTTAACTTCTATTCTGATGGACTAAATATCTTTCATAAGGAATCGTAGAAAGATGCAACGATTTTTTCTAGGAAAACCCCAACGAAAAATACATACTATTCCCTCTTGTCTATCGAATCGATCATAACCACTTCATACATTCTAAAAAATCGTGCACCACAAATAGGAACTAATAAAGAGGCCAGCGATCCCATAGAAAGACATTACGATTCCTTGTGGAAAAAAAACTATTTGCTGAGACGGAAATAAAGATATCAAATTCCTACCAAGATAACTAGAAGTTCCAAGTAATAAAAACCATAATGAACCAAAATAAAGGATAAAGGCCCAGCAGAAATTGCTTGTTTTTCGAGATCCCACTATAAATTCTATCCATATAGATTCTGATCGCCAACTCATACATACTAGATCCAGTTGCATTTTATTGGAATTGAGAGAATAACCAAAATTTACTTTTTCTTTTTTTCGAAGTAACTCTCATCAACTAGTACCACTTTGATATTTTGATATGAACTTTTAGAAGGAATTCATCAAATTGCTTAGATCTAAAATCATCCCCTTTTATATGATCCCCTATACAGATCTACTAGATATATAGACTTTAATTTCATACATCCGTTCGGTACTTGCTATAATTCATTTAACCCTGTATCATGTTTACGTATGCATAAGAGGTTTCATTTATGTTCGGTTTGGGGAAGCCGAGTGTTATACAATATTCTACTAAATTGGTATCCATGGCATCTAAGTCTTGAAAAAAAATAGATAAGATTTGGTCTTGGCCCCATCCAATCTAAAAAATCTTAGTTTTTTAGATAAGATTTGGTCTTGGCCCCCATCTAATCTAAGATTTGGTCTTTGCTTATTTGTAAGACGGAAGACCTGTTGATATGGTCTTCAACCCATTAGGAGTACCTTCACGAATGAATGTAGGATAGATATTTGAATGCTCGCTTGGGTTAGCAGGGAGTCTACTAGATAGACATTATCGAATAGCACCATTTGATGAGAGATATGAACAAGAGGCTTCGAGAAAACTAGTGTTTTCTGAATTATATGAAGCCGGTAAGCAAACAACAAATCCATGGGTATTTGAGCCCGAATATCCAGGAAAAAGTATAATATTTGATGGAAGAGTGGGGAACCCTTTTGAACAACCTGTTATAATAGGAAAACCTTATATCTTGAAATTAATTCATCAAGTTGATGATAAAATACATAGGCGTTCCAGTGGACATTATGCACTTGTTACACAACAACCACTTAGAGGAAGGTCCAAGCAAGGGGGACAATGGGTAGCAGAAATGGAGGTTTACTTCTCGACAAATCTAATCTGTTTCGTTATTCTAAGTGGTTATTCTATTTTGGGGAATGAAGAACTTCTTATTCTTAACTCTTGGGTTCAAGAATTCCTATATAATTTAAGCGACACATTAAAAGCTTTTTCTATTCTTTTATTAACCGATTTATGTATCGGATTCCATTCGCCCCACGTTTGGGAACTAATGATTGGTTATATCTACAAAGATTTTGGATTTGCTCATAATGATCAAATTATATCTGGTCTTGTTTCTACATTTCCAGTCATTCTAGATACAATTTTTAAATATTGGATCTTTCGTTATTTAAATCGTGTATCTCCGTCACTTATAGTTATTTATCATTCAATGAATGACTGAAAAATGATTCACGTATTCAAGTATAGTCTTTCCTTACTTTCTATATAAGCAAAGCATGCAAAGTCGTACTTACTTTACTCTTTCTAACATATAGGTTAAGAAGAGTGGAAACAAGAGTGATAAGTACAAAAGTACTTAGTGAGGTAGTAATCTAATTCTAGCCAATTATTAAGACATGTATCAATTAGCTAAGTTTGAGCCTAGTCAATGTTGGAAGCATTTGAAATCAAGCTTTACTCAATCCTCATTTCAAGTCAAGTAACATACTCAAGCAATATACACATTTCAATTCAAGTCAAGTACATATTTAGACAGTATACATACATCTCAAGTCAAGTATAACCACTTTTCTTTTCAAGCTTGTCATTCAAGTTATGTTTACAAGTAATACCCATTCATTCAAGTAAGAACATAATTCAAATTTTCTTCACACATGTAAAGTAGCCCCCATTTTACACCTATTATCACCTAACATGGCAGCATTTACAATCATACACTCATACATGTAAAACAATCTCTTTTTACACCTATTGTCACCTAGCATGGCAGCAAGGTATGTATATTCCGTTAGCATACTTAAACAATCCATTTTAATCACATGTAAGCAATACATGGCAGAAAGGTATGTATATTCCAATAACATAGTTAAACAATCCATTTTAACCACGTGTAGGCAATACATGGCAGCAGGGTATGTATATTCCAATAACATACTTAAATAACCCATTTTAATCACATGGAAGCAATGTATGTAGATTCCATTAAATACATATATACACATATACAAGCAAAACAATCCATGGTGACCTCTAATTTATTCAAATATGTCCATTTTACATGTTTATACATTTTAACATTTCAAGACAGCTCATAATTTGATCACACATTGACAAAATAGTCCATATAGTATTTTTATACATTTTAACATTTCAAGACAGCTCATAATTTGATCACACAATGACAAAACAGTCCATATAGTATTCTTATACATTTTAACATTTCAATACAGCTCATAATTTGATAACGCATTGACAAAACAGTCCATATAGTATTCTTATACATTTTAACATTTCAAGACGGCTCATAATTTGATCACACATTGACAAAACAGTACATATAATATTCTTATACATTTTAACATTTCAAGATAGCTCATATTTTCATGTACAAGGTATATATGGCAGCAACACTCATGTTTTACATGTTAATCACATAAAATAGTTCATATTTTCATGTACAAGGTGTACATGGCAGCAACACTCAAGTTTTACATGTTAATCACATAAAACAGTCCATTTTTTCATGTACAAGGTGTACATGGCAGCAACACTCAACAGTCCATATTTTCATGTACATTGTGTAAATGGCAGCAACACTCAAGTTTTACATGTTAATCACATAAAACAATCCATGTTTTTATGTACAAGGTGTACATAGCAGCAACACTCAAGTTTTACATGTTGATCACATAAAACAGTCCATGTTTTCATGTACAAGGTCTACATGGCAGCAACACTCAAGTTTTACATGTTAATCACATAAAACAGTCCATATTTTCATGTACAAGGGGTACATGGCAGCATCACTCAAGTTTTACATGTTAATCACATAAAACAGTCCATATTTTCATGTACAAGGTGTACATGACAGCAATACTCAAGTTTTACATGTTAAGCATATAAAACAGTCCATATTTTCATGTATAAGGTGTACATGGCAGCAACACTCAAGTAATACACATTTTTATCAAGTCAAGTATAACCATAATGCATTTCAAGCTTTTCATTCAAGACAAGTTTACAAATAGTACTCATGAATTCAAGTAAGATCAAGATCTATTTCAAGTAATAATCATGTAGCAAGAAGTTCAAGTATACAAGTCAAGTAGCAAATAGTTCACGTTTACATGTTTGTCATTTCAATAATACATGTCAAGTAATCCAAGTAGCAAGTTTATATGTCAAGTAATTCAAGTATTCAAGTTTACATGTCAAGTAATTCAAGTATTCAAGTTACATGTCAAGTAATTCTAGTATTCCAGGTAAGCTTTATGCTTCATTTATTTTTCATTTGATTACTTTAGTTTATGCCTTTGGTAATTCTTGTTTACTTTCTTTAATTTGATCCTTTGGTATTTAGATGTCTTTTACGTGTTCGCCTTGGATCATATATTTAATCATGAATAACCTTGGTCTGAGCTTGACCGTATAGGTCCAAGCGAAACTTAGCTCAAAGCAAAAAGCAAAGGCTAATATCGAAACACGTCAATCCTAACTTCACATCTATCCAACCAAACTGTCGCCAATCTTCGTACAACTCCCCCGTTACCTCCTACTGTCGCCAATAACATTTCACAAATCAATGGGGCAGACCAAGTATCACACTCTAATATCCAAGGACTGCCATTGAAAGAGTGACTTAGATATCTTATCTCATTCAAGAATCAATTCAAGCAAGGTATAGCAACATCATGCTTTATGTAATATCCTCAAAACTAGTATAAGGAAAGTTACTACAATGCTTTCATTTGATTCCTAATTGATTGAAAACAATATACTAGGTCTAGTTAATAAGGACTAGAATACTATAATTGAAAAAGTGGTAACCTAATGTATAAGTGACCAAACCAAAATAAGTGACCAATTGAAGGAATGCATGATAAATTCTCACTTTCCTAAAATGCCCCCACACATGTCATTAATTAATGGATAATTAAGGATAAATTAGTCATCTTAGGGGAGATAATTGATGGACCATTGTCATCTTCCTCCCTAGTAGCCGAGTGGATGAACAAAGAAGATATAAAAGGGGATTGAGTGAGAAAACTCTATAACCATACATTCAAGCTTGAAATTGGAGAAATTGGAGTTGCTAGCATTCATATAATCTTGATAGGAAGGTAAAATCTCTTCATTAATGTGTTATAGATTCAAATGACGCATGTAGATTCTTAGTTTTTGCTTGAATTACATGAATTGGATGATTGGTTAGTGAATTGATGCTATGAACTAGTTAAGAAGTTCAATTGATTGATCAATCTATGAAATTGATGTTGTCAATAGCCAAATTGATGGTGAAATGCTATGCTAGTTGCTGGAAAGTTTGGATGATGATTAGAATGGATGATTGATATGTGAATGGAAATTCTGGTTGCTGGAAATTCTAGTGAATTGATGTCTTAATGAATCAAATTGAAAATAATACTCAATTGCCTTGTTTTTATAGGATTGACACATAATTGGATTGACTTAGACATGTATGAATGAGTTTATATATTGAATAATCATGTTAGGATCCCTGTCTAGGTGATTAAAGAAGCTAGAATCTAGCTAAAGGAAAGTTGTCCATAATGCTCTATTTTGGGTAGTGAGTTTGAAAATATATAGAAAATCACATAGACCAAATTAGATAGCAAATCTTATATGAAAAGAATCATGAGTATGTCTAGTTTCGTATGCAACAAACAGATTTGAATTCTGAGTTATAAAACAGTTTGTAGAGAGTAATCTCTAATGACAGTGCAAACTGTCCAGTTACACAATTTGGTATGCCTTTAAATGGAAAACTGTATTAATTCACTATGAGTAAAATTGTAAGGCCCATATGGTTAAATGTACAATTAAATTATCTTTCTAACGGTGAAACGGTTCAAAATTCTGACGTACGGAAAAAAAGATATGAACATTTAAGTAAGAAGTGCACATTCTACCAGGCAGCAACAATCTTGATGCTTGTATTGAATTGAATGCTTGAGTATATGGAGTCACACAATGACTCAATTGGTTGCTAGATTATATCTAATACACTATGCATTGTATGAATGTTAGATCAAGTGGGAATTTAGGAAAAAGGGACTCACTTAGATCAGCAAGCTAGTAGAGGGAAAGGGATTACAATCCGGGATCGACAATAGCTCGGAAAATTCTAGTGAGTGTAGTTTAAAGTTGGAGAGGGTGGTAACCTCTCCTAGTCCATTTTCTGATTTGAATTTCTTATCGAATCTTAGTATAATTGTGTAATGAGCTTGCTATGGAGCATTAGCAAGGTAAGTGCTCTCTCGAGTGGTTACTTACTTGAGAAGTATGCTTGAAATTCAATTGACTACCATGATATGATTCTTGCTTAATTAAACCATATTGAAATAAAGCATGTTGATATGGTTATAAGTAACTCAATTCATTGTTTAATGACATATTGATTGACATACCTTCATTGACTATTGGAATATTGACATTGGTATTGTCTACGAACCCTATTCGAATGAAAGGGGATATTGGCACAAAATGTGCACATTGAATTGAATCATGCTTCTAATTGATTGAAAGTGATAACTATTGTAAGCCCTGGTCTCGAGTCGGTCTTAGATATAGTTGGCATGCCATAGAGTCTATAGAGCTCATTATCGGGGTGGATTACAGTCCGTGACATTGGTCCCTAATTGCCGATAGTAGAAGGGATTTGACCGGTACTTTGTACCATATTGATTATTGTTAATGGCGACAGTTTGGTTGGGGACACAAGTATCTAGACTAAGTAATTGATTCTCAAGGCTAAACCTAAAATGAACTTATACCTCAAGTACGTTGAACCTATTGCTATATTGAATTGCATTGATTGATTGTTAAGGAAAATTGAGTTCCATGAACTATTGATATTGAAACATTGATTAAACATTTCTTATATGAGATTGCTTGATTGTAAATAAAACATCAAATTCCATGAAGTATGGATATTGAGACATTGGTTGAACATTGAACCTATTGCTATATTGAACTGCATTGATTGATTGCAAAGGAAAATCGAATGCCATGAACTATTGACATTGATAAATTGCTTGAACATTGCTTATATGAGATTGCTTGGTTGTAAAGGAAAATCGAATGCCATGAACTATTGACATTAAGGCATTGCTTGAACATTGCTTACCTGAGATTGCTTGGCTGTAAAGGAAAATCGAATGCCATGAACATTGCTTGAACATTGAACCTATTGCTATATTGAATTGCATTGATTGATTGCGAAGAAAAATCGAATGCCATGAACTATTGAAATTGTGACATTGCTTGAACATTGCTTATGGGATTGCTTGAGTATTGAACATTGATTGTGTTCAAGGGATATGTAACACCCTTACCAGAATTTATTACCCAATACTAGTATAGAGTGTCACATGATGTTTAAACCATATTGTATGCTATCCGTAGAAGTCAAAAATGACGATTTAAATTTTTCCCTTTTTAATCGCGAAACTTTATTTCCAATTTTTAATCCATCAGATAGACCTCGATTTTAGGCAGCAACTTGGCAATTTTTAACTATACTATACAAATAACAAAACTGCCTAAAAACTGCCTAAAATAAAAATCATTTTGATTACTCTAAAATTTCATTATTATAATCTTACCCGATTTTCGTTAGTAGCACTTTCTTTATACTTGTATCATTTAAATAAAACTCAATATCATATACTAACCACTTATCTAGATATTATTATTACAATCCATATCTAGACTAGTTTGAAATGAGCTACTTTTTATTTATACATGCCAACTAGAAATACCAAAATACATCAAATATGTAATTATCGATACTGCATATATCCCCTTTGATAGTGATGCCTAACTCTTTACTCCGAACCGGGTTTTCTACCTATGCGTGAAAAACCATCACACGCTAAGTATATACTTAGTGAGGCATTATAATTATTTAATATAAATCAACATGCTTGAAATATATCAATAATATAATAAGCATGCAGTTAGATCATTATTCCTTTATTTCCCTTATGTTAATCAAATATTAACATAATATAATCCATATTCATAAATACTATTATTATCCTTGACATTATCCAAGAATTTACCTACTTTCTGAATTATTTACCATTTATTACTCGAGAGTTCACTTACTCTCTAACTTATTCACCATTTATTATCATTTTTCGAGAGTTCACTTACTCTCTAATTTATTCACCATTTATTGTCATTTTCTTAGAGTTCACTTACTCTCTAATTTATTCACTATTTATTATCATTTTCCGAGAGTCCACTTACACTCTAATTTATTCACCATTTATTATCAAATAAATTATTGCCCAACATAGTTTTGAGGACTTGAGTACACGAGTCAAAACCACACCAAAAATGCTAATAAACTGCACCAAAGTGCTAAGAGACCGCATATAAGTGCTAAAGAACCGCACCAAAGTGCTAAACCGTTGGACCCTATTGCATGCCAACTATACTCTATATGTCAAATACTTATTTGGGCATACTTTTCGATTCCATATTCAATTCATCCATGGCAATATAATTAAATACTGGGCAGTTCATACCCTAAATATAACATAACCATACATACCTGGTATATTTAGTGATCAAATGCATCATAGTTCTTCCTTTGACAATTCTCAATATGTCAAATATAAGTTCATGATATAAATATATAATTATCAAGTAATTATTAATAAGATAGACTTATCACAAGTCTTCAAAATGATAATCATAGTATTATCCATGCATAAAAATGCACTCACCTTGACACTTTATGCTTTGTCAATATTCACTAGCCTCACTAAGTTCAACTTTGATCCCGTTCCTTTTCTCAATCGCTAACTCGATCTTGATTTTTTTCACAGTCTACAAGTGTATTAAAATACCATAAGTACATTCCAAATTATTTGTTAGTATCTTACTAACACATAAACAATATAGGAATAATTTTCCTATAAACACCCTAATATTTTCCAAATATTAGTTTCATGACATAAGTTATTCCATCCCCAATACTTCGTATTTCTTCAAACCTTTACTCAAAGAATGATTTATAACTCATTATAATATTTATTACAGCATAATGCTTCCAAAAAAATAAATTTTCACTTAAGTTCTTAATTTCTTCCAAATTGCCGAATTGGTCCCCAATCTTTTCAAAATTTCTAAATTGGTCCCTATGTTTTACAAACTTCCAAAATAGTCCAAATGACATTTTAAAGCTTGTAAAATCATAATTTAAACATTTCCAAATTTATGGAAATTTTTCCATAATTTCCCATAATTCTATCAAAATGCTGAAATCACCCTTATACTTTTCCAAGTTTCCAAATTAGTTCACTTAACATTTAAACATCATTTCCAAGCATCACAATCATTCCTAACTCAAAATCAATCCAACTTCACCTTTTCTACTAAAACCCTAACTTTGAACAATTTAGGGCTTAGCCATTTCCATGTAGTTTCATTCATCATACAAGCTTTAATATGATTCTACAACATCATATTCATCAAAAACTAACCATAGTTTATCCTAAAACAACATCACCTTTATCCTTCAAAGTCACAAAACCAAGGTTCTAAGCAAGGAAAGCATGAAGAATTGGTACCAAAAGATAGAGAATTTCATGTAGATTAATTTCATGTAGATTAATTTCATGTTTCATGCCTTCATCAAAATTCCAACTAAATAGCTTGAAAATCAAGAAGAAATTTTTTTCTTCCTTACCTTGGGGTGTTCGAAACTTGGCTGAAATTGGGTGAGAAATCTTGAAATTTCTTTTCCTTCCAATTTAGCACTTGTACTTAATATATAAAAATGAATTAAAATTCATTTTTAAAGTCTAATGACATTTTTACCCTTGCAATCCAAAGCTCCATATTAAACCACATGTCTACCTACCAATCCAAGGGCCCAAAACAATCCAAGGAGTTGGTGATTACCAACTTTGCCCTTGCCATCATCAAAAATTACCATCTTGCCATTTTTCATCCAATGGCTAAGATTAAACATGGAAAAGTAACCTTTGATCCAATGGTCCATATTACTTTTTATTAAAATAAGACATGGAAAAGACCATTCTATCCTTGCCTTTGTTTAGTAAAATATCTCATAAAAGATTTCTCATTTATTCGATTAAATCCGATTATCTGGATTTTTCCCGAACTTTAAAACTTTATAGCTCTTAATACAAACCCTGTATCAAAAATCCAGGTAACACAAAAATGCCACTCTTGGGGGTAAACTACTCATTTACGTGACTAACTTACATAACTTTTGAAAATTACAACTTAGTCCCTAAACTTTTTGAAATTTACACTTTGGCACCAAACTTTTGATTTTTTACATTTTGGTCACCAACTTTTCAAGTCTTACATATGGGTCACTAACCAAAATTTTGAGGTATTACAATTATCCCCCTTAAGAAAATTCATCCTCAAACTTCTCTAAGTACTAGATAAAAAAATGTGGATACTGCTTTTTCATTGATTCCTTAGGTTCCCTAGTAGCTTCCTCTACTCTGTGATTTCTCCATAACACTTTGACTAGAGGAATCATTTTATTTCTTAACTGTTTTTCTCCATGAGATAATATCCTCACATGTTCCTCCTCGTATGTTAGATCTTGTTGAATCTCGATTTCTTTTGGTGTAATGACATGCGAAGGATCTGATCGATACTTCCTCAGCATGGATACATGAAAAACATCATGGATCTTACTCATCTCGGGTAGTAACGCTAATTGATATGCCACTAGACCAACCCTTTTTAGAATCTCATAAGGGCCAATAAATCTTGGACTAAGTTTGCCTTTTCGTCCAAAGAGTAACACTTTCTTCCAGTGTGATACCTTTAAAAATAATTTATATCTGACTTCAAACTCAATATCTTTTCTTTTAAGATCTGAGTAAAATTTTTGTCTGTTAGAGGCAGTTTGAGATTGTCCTGAAGAATTTTTTTTACCTTGTCTTCCATTCTCTGAACAAGATTCCGGTCCAATAACCTTTCGATCCTCAAGCTCAAACCAATTTAATGGTGTTCTGCATTTCCTCCCATATAATACTTCGTAAGGAGCCATTTTATGCTCGATTGATAACTATTGTTATATGTAAATTCTACCAAGGGGAGATGTTTTTCCCAAGAACCCGCAAAGTTTAATACACACGCTCTAAGCATATCCTCCAATACTTGGATAGTTCTCTTCAACTGTCCGTCCATCTGGGCATAAAAAGTAGTACTAAAATGTATTTTAGTTCCCAATGCCTCGTGCAAGGTATTCCAAAATCTTGATGTAAACCTAGGATCCCTATCCGATATAGTAGACATAGGAATACCATGCAATCTAACAATCTCCTTAATATATAGTTTCGCCAGCTTGTTCAAGGAATATTTCGTGCGAACTAGTATGAAATGTGTTGATTTAGTCAATCGATCCACGATCACCCATATTGCATCCTTTTTACTTGGTGTCAAAGAAAAGCCCGTTACAAAATCTATAGTAACTCTTTAATTCTCTCTATCAAAGTTGGCTTGATTTGAAATTCCGCCACTAATGCACCATTTTCCTGCGTTTTCAACTGGGCACTCATGGCTCTCAAGGCAGAAAATGTTTTCTGGCTAAGTGCATCAGCTACCACCTTTCATTCTTGCATCAGCATACATCCCAAACCATTATGGAGGCATCGCTATATATTACAAATTCCTTTCCAGGTTCTAGTTGTACTAGAACATGAGCTTCTGTCAAAACCTTCTTAGTTGATCAAAACTTTCTTGCCATTCTTCTGTCCAAACGAACGGTACCTCTTTTCTTAATAGCTTGGTTATCGGAGAGGCAATCATTGAAAAATATTTCACAAACCGCCGATAATAACCAGCTAATCCCAAAAAGCTTCTCTATTCGAAGATACTCTTAGGAACTTTCCACTCAAGGATTGCTTAAACCTTTTTGGGATCAACTCGAATTCCTTCGGCTGAAACTACATGCCCAAGGAAATTTACTTCTGTTAACCATAATTCAAACGTTCACAGCTTTGCGTACAACTTCTTTTCTCATAAGATCTGGAGAACTACTCGAAGATGAGTATCGTGCACCTCATTGGTTTCAGAATAAACCAATATGTCATCAATAAATACTACCACAAATCGATCCAAATACGGCTGGAAGATTCGATTCATTAAATCCATAAATGCCGTTGGTGCATTTGTAAGTCCAAATGACATTACTACAAACTCGTGATGCCCATATTTGGTTCTAAAAGCTATCTTTGGAATATCCGTCTCCTTAATTTTTAATTGATGATACCCCAATCGAAGATCAATCTTAGAGAACACCATTGCTCCCTTAAGTTGATCAAAGAGATCATCAATCCTCGGAAAAAGATACTTATTCCTGATCGTCACTTCATTAAGTTAACGATAATCTAAGCATTATCTTATTGATTTGTCCTTCTTCTATACAAATAGGACTGAGGCTCCCCAAGGTGATATACTAGGCCGTATAAAACCTCGGTCTAATAATTCTTGTAACTGAGCTTTCAATTGTCTAAGCTCTGTAGGATTTATCTTATAAGGTGCTATCGATATTGGTGTTATTTCGAATTTAGTTCTATTTGGATATTTCTTTCGAATATTATTTTAGAAATAATGTAAGAATGAGTAGAGCCTAGATCAATCAATGCAAAGATAGGTCTCCCAAAGAGTTCGATCATACCTGCTATGATCTATGCATCATCCTGATCCTCAATAGTTTAGATATGGTATACCCGAGCTGTAGCCTTGCTCTCTCGATTAGGCGTAAATGTAGATGTTCCCAGGTTACTACCGTTATTTCCTTTACCAGCCTGATGTGCTACAATAGGCTGATTTGGATGAAGTTCTGGACAATGCTTCTTGATATGACTAGCTTGCCTATAATAGAAACATGCCCCAGTCAACCAGCATTGACCAAGATGCCTTTTGCCACAATGCTCGTTTCTGTAATAGGGCAAATTCTAGAATCTCGAGTACCCATAGTACTCGTCTGGGATTGCTTCAATTTTCCTCCTACATACCCTTCTTAACTGAAGAGGCTGATGTTGTAGGATACTATTGTGGTATTCCTTTACTGCATTTAAATGATGATGCAGCAAATGAACCTCCAGACCTTTTTCTGGTCTGAATCTACTTCTCACCTTTTTTCTCAAGGTCAACTTTCTCAAATATATTTTTCATTGAATTCTTGTAGAAAGAATTCCCAAGTAATCCGTTCTAGAGGTACTTGTGTAGTTATCACGTTCCACCATACGCTGGCTTGTTCCATCAAAAGGGATACTACTCCTTCTAGTTTTCCTTGATTATCATAAGGAATCCTATTTAATATGATCTTTATATCATTTAACCAATAATCAACAACCATAGAATCTGCATCAGTATCACCCCAGAATTCTGGTGCCCCAATTTTCCTTAATTCCTTTGGGACTCATACCGGTGCCTGCCGATTTAGGAATGCCTCAAAAGACTGCAGAAATAAACCTTGATCTTGTACCGGCATATTTCCTTATTCTTGAGCCTGTTGCTCTACATTTTGCTGAACATGAGGTGGATTCTGATTCACCTCATTACTTCCACTTCGAGCAGGCACATACTGCTCAACAGCCTGTCGGGATTCTCGATAACCCGACATTTGTTCATGTCACGTTTATCTAAAATAAGTAAAGAGTAATCTAATCAACATCAAGCATCATCAGAATCCTATACAATATCAGAAATTTTTAGATATTCTAGTGGCATGTATATAACTCTGACTTTCTTCAAAGACTCGTTTACTATCCAGAACCGGATAAACCTGTAGCTCTGATACCAATAAATGTAACACTCTTTCTAGAATTTATTACCCAATACTAGTATTTAGTGTCACATGATCTTTAAACCATATTTTATGCTATCCGAACAAGTCAAAAATGATGATTTAAATATTTTCCTTTTTAATCGCATAAAATTTATTTCCAATTTTTAATCCATCAAATAGACCTTGATTTCAGGTAGTAACCTGGCAATTTTTAACTATACTATACAATTAACAATACTCCCTAAAAACTGCCTAAAATAAAAATAATTTTGATTACTCTAAAATTTCATTATTATAGTCTTACCCGATTTTCGTTACTAGCAATTTTTTTAAACTAGTATCATTTAAATAAATCTCAATATCATATACTAACCACTTATCTAGATATTATAATTACAATCCATATCTAGAGTAGTTTGAAAGGAGCTACTTTTTATTTATACATGCCAACTAGAAATATCAAAATACATCAAATATGTAATTACCGATACTGCATATATCCCCTTTGATAGTGATGCCTAACTCTTTACTTTGAACCAGGTTTTCTACCTACGCGTGAAAAACCATCACACGCTAAGTATATACTTAGTGAGGCATTATAATTATTTAATATAAATCAACATGCTTGAATTATATCAATAATATAATAAACATGTAGTTTGATCACTATTCCTTTATTTCCCTTATGTTAATCAAAATTAACATGATACAATCCAGATTCATAAATCCTATTATTATCCTTGCCATTATCCGAGAATTTACCTACTTTCTGAATTATTTACCATTTATTATCCGAGAGTTCACTTACTCTCTAACTTATTCACCATTTATTATCATTTTTTGAGAGTTCACTTACTCTCTAATTTATTCACTATTTATTATCATTTTCCGAGAGTCCACTTACTCTCTAATTTATTCACCATTTATTATCAAATAAATTATTGCCCAACATAGTTTTGAGGACTTGAGTACACGAGTCAAAACCGCACCAAGAATGCTAATAAACTGCACCAAAGTGCTAAGAGACCGCATATAAGTGCTAAAGAACCGCACCTAAGTGTTAATAAACCGCACCAAAGTGCTAAACCGCTGGACCCTATAGCATGCCAACTATACTCTATATGTCAAATACTTATTTGGGCATACTTTTCGATTCCATATTCAATTCATCCATGGCAATATAATTAAATATTGGGCAGTTCATACCCTAAATATATCATAACCATACATACATGGTATATTTAGTGATCAAATGCATCATAGTTCTTCCTTTGACAATTCTCAATATGTCAAATATAAGTTCATGATATAAAGATATAATTATCAAGTAATTATTAATAAGATAGACTTATCACAAGTCTTCAAAATGATAATCATAGTATTATCCATGCATAAAAATGCACTCACCTTGACACTTTATGCTTTGTCAATATTCACTAGCCTCACTAAGTTCAACTTTGATCCCGTTCCTTTTCTCAATCGCTAACTCGATCTTGATTTTGTTCACAGTCTACAAGTGTATTAAAATACCATAAGTACATTCCAAATTATTTGTTAGTATCTTACTAACACATAAACAATATAGGAATAATTTTCCTATAAACACCCTAATATTTTCCAAATATTAGTTTCATGACATAAGTTATTCCATCCCCAATACTTCGTATTTCTTCAAATTTTTATTAAAAGAATGATTTATAACTCGTTATAATATTTATTCCAGCATAATGCTTCCAAAAAAATAAATTTTCACTTAAGTTCTTAATTTCTTCCAAATTGCCGAATTGGTCCCCAATCTTTTCAAAATTTCTGAATTGGTCCCTATGTTTTACAAACTTCCAAAATAGTCCAAATGGCATTTTAAAGCTTGTAAAATCATAATTTAAACATTTCCAAATTTATGGAAAATTTTCCATAATTTCCCCTAATTCTATCAAAATGCTAAAATCACCCTTATACTTTTCCAAGTTTCCAAATTAGTCCACTTAACATTTAAACATCATTTCCAAGCATCACAATCATTCCTAACTCAAAATCAATCCAACTTCACCTTTTCTACTAAAACCCTAACTTTGAACAATTTAGGGCTTAGCCATTTCCATGTAGTTTCATTCATCATACAAGCTTTAATATGATTCTACAACATCATATTCATCAAAAACTAACCATAGTTTATCCTAAAACAACATCACCTTTATCCTTCAAAGTCACAAAACCAAGGTTCTAAGCAAGGAAAGCATGAAGAATTGGTACCAAAAGATAGAGAATTTCATGTAGATTAATTTCATGTTTCATGCCTTCATCAAAATTCCAACTAAATAGCTTGAAAATCAAGAAGAAATTTTTTTCTTCCTTACCTTGGGGTGTTCGAAACTTGGCTGAAATTGGGTGAGAAATCTTGAAATTTCTTTTCCTTCCAATTTAGCACTTGTACTTAATATATAAAAATGAATTAAAATTCATTTTTAAAGTCTAATGACATTTTTACCCTTGCAATCCAAAGCTCCATATTAAACCACATGTCTACCTACCAATCCAAGGGCCCAAAACAATCCAAGGAGTTGGTGATTACCAACTTTGCCCTTGCCATCATCAAAAATTAACATCTTGCCATTTTTCATCCAATGGCTAAGATTAAACATGGAAAAGTAACCTTTGATCCAATGGTCCATATTAATTTTTATTAAAATAAGACATGGAAAAGACCATTCTATCCTTGCCTTTGTTTAATAAAATATCTCATTAAAGATTTCTCATTTATTCGATTAAATCCGATTATCTGGATTTTTCCCGAACTTTAAAACTTTATAGCTCTTAATACAGACCCTGTATCAAAAATCCAGGTAACACAAAAATGCCACTCTTGGGGGTAAACTACTCATTTACGGGACAAACATACATAACTTTTGAAAATTACAACTTAGTCCGTAAACTTTCTGAAATTTACACTTTGGCACCAAACTTTTGAATTTTTACATTTTGGTCACCAACTTTTCAAGTCTTACATTTGGGTCACTAACCAAAATTTTGAGGTATTACAATTCTCCCCCTTAAGATAATTCATCCTCGAACTTTTCTAAGTACTAGATAAAAAAATGTGGATACTGCTTTTTCATTGATTCCTTAGGTTCCCTAGTAGCTTCCTCTACTCTGTGATTTCTCCATAACACTTTGACTAGAGGAATCATTTTATTTCTTAACTGTTTTTCTCCATGAGCTAATATCCTCACATGTTCCTCCTCGTATGTTAGATCTTGTTGAATCTCGATTTCTTTTGGTGTAATGACATGCGAAGGATCTGATCGATACTTCCTCAGCATGGATACATGAAAAACATCATGGATCTTACTCATCTCGGGTAGTAACGCTAATTGATACGCCACTAGACCAACCCTTTTTAGAATCTCATAAGGGCCAATAAATCTTGGACTAAGTTTGCATTTTCGTCCAAAGCGTAACACTTTCTTCCAGTATGATACCTTTAAAAATACTTTATATCTGACTTCAAACTCAATATATTTTCTTTTAAGATCTGAGTAAAATTTTTGTCTGTCAGAGGCAGTTTGAGATTGTCCTGAATAATTTTTTTTACCTTGTCTTCCATTCTCTGAACAAGATTCCGGTCCAATAACCTTTCTATCCTCAAGCTCAAACCAATTTAATGGTGTTCTGCATTTCCTCCCATATAATACTTCGTAAGGAGCCATTTTATGCTCGATTGATAACTATTGTTATATGTAAATTCTACCAAGGGGAGATGCTTTTCCCAAGAACCCGCAAAGTTTAATACACACGCTCTAAGCATATCCTCCAATACTTGGATAGTTCTCTTCAACTGTCCGTCCATCTGGGCATAAAAAGTAGTACTAAAATGTATTTTAGTTCCCAATGCCTCGTGCAAGGTATTCCAAAATCTTGATGTAAACCTAGGATCCCTATCCGATATAGTAGACATAGGAATACCATGCAATCTAACAATCTCCTTAATGTATAGTTTCGCCAGCTTGTTCAAGGAATATTCCGTGCGAACTAGTATGAAATGTGTTGATTTAGTCAATCGATCCACGATCACCCATATTGCATCCTTTTACTTGGTGTCAAAGAAAAGCCCGTTACAAAATCCATAGTAACTCTTTAATTCTCTCTATCAAAGTTGGCTTGATTTGAAATTCCGCCACTAATGCACCATTTTCCTGCATTTTCAACTGGGCACTCATGGCTCTCAAGGCAGAAAATGTTTTCTGGCTAAGTGCATCAGCTACCACCTTTCATTCTTGCATCAGCATGCATCCCAAACCATTATGGAGGCATCGCTATATATTACAAATTCCTTTCCAGGTTCTAGTTGTACTAGAACATGAGCTTCTGTCAAAACCTTCTTAGTTGATCAAAACTTTCTTGACATTCTTCTGTCCAAACGAACGATACCTCTTTTCTTAATAGCTTGGTTATCGGAGAGGCAATCATTGAAAAATATTTCACAAACCACCGATAATAACCAGCTAATCCCAAAAAGCTTCTCACTTCAAAGATATTCTTAGGAACTTTCCACTCAAGGATTGCTTAAACCTTTTTGGGATCAACTCGAATTCCTTCGGCTGAAACTACATGCCCAAGGAAATTTACTTCTGTTAACCAGAATTCAAACGTTCACAGCTTTGCGTACAACTTCTTTTCTCATAAGATCTGGAGAACTACTCGAAGATGAGTATCGTGCACCTCCTTGGTTTTAGAATAAACCAATATGTCATCAATAAATACTACCACAAATCGATCCAAATACGGCTGGAAGATTCGATTCATTAAATCCATAAATGCCGTTGGTGCATTTGTAAGTCCAAATGACATTACTACAAACTCGTAATGCCCATATTTGGTTCTAAAAGCTATCTTTGGAATATCCGTCTCCTTAATTTTTAATTGATGATACCCCAATCGAAGATCAATCTTAGAGAACACCGTTGCTCCCTTAAGTTGATCAAAGAGATCATCAATCCTCGGCAAAAGATACTTATTCCTGATCGTCACTTCATTAAGTTAACGATAATCTAAGCATTATCTTATTGATTTGTCCTTCTTCTATACAAATAGGACTGAGGCTCCCCAAGGTGATATACTAGGCCGTATAAAACCTCGGTCTAATAATTCTTGTAACTGAGCTTTCAATTGTCTAAGCTCTGTAGGATTTATCCTATAAGGTGCTATCGATATTGGTGTTATTTCGAATTTAGTTCTATTTGGATATTTCTTTCGAATATTATTTTAGAAATAATGTAAGAATGAGTAGAGCCTAGATCAATCAATGCAAAGATAGGTCTGCCAAAGAGTTCGATCATACCTGCTATGATCTATGCATCATCCTGATCCTCAATAGTTTAGATATGGAAAAGTAACCTTTGATCCAATGGTCCATATTAATTTTTATTAAAATAAGACATAAAAATGACCATTCTATCATTGCCTTCTTTTAATAAAATATCTCATAAATGATTTCTCATTTATTCGATTAAATCTGATTATCTGGATTTTTCCCAAACTTTAAAACTTTATAGCTCTAAATACAAACTCCGTGTCAAAAATTCGGGTAACACAAAAATGCCACTCTTGGGAGTGAACTATTAATTTACGGGACTAACTTACATAACTTTTCAAATTTTACACTTTGGCACCAAACTTTTGAATTTTTACATTTTGGTCACCAACTTTTCAAGTCTTACATTTTGGTCAGTAACCAAAATTTTGAGGTATTACAGGATATGTTATACCTAAAGTAGTCGAATTGGTTGATTGAGCATGTCTAAACTTCAAGCCTTGTATTGATATTAGATTGAAAATTTAGCAATGTACCTAGTATTGTTTGCTTAGTTCTAATGGTTCCTTAATGACGGGGGAACCATACCATCTATTTGATGGTTAGTAGTTGATACTTATTGTATTGATTGCCTTGTAACTTTAACTCACTCACTAAGCTTTGCTTATTCAAGTCTCATTTCTACGATTCAAGTTGATATTGGATCCTGTCCTGAAGTCTAAGCTCGTACAAGTCACATTTTGCTTAAAAAAAGTATGTTTCCATCTTGTTATAGTTCTCCTAGGACGGTGGCACCTAAGGCATGTATATTCATGATCACTTGGTTAAGGATTGTATATAATAACTTCATATATGATCTATAAAGTGTATTGTATGTATATATGAGCATGTATGCCCTTTATATAGCTTGAATGCTTGTTAGCCTAATGCTAGATTTCTTCCATCGTTGGATTATGCATGTAATGGTTGAATATATCTCTTGAAATTGGCTAGTTAACAATAAGTAAAAGTAGTAATCTACATGCTTAAACATGAACCACTTTGATCACTTAGGGTACTAGCCGAAAGGTGTGTATAATATTGGAAGCATGTATGTTTGATTAAGGTAACTTAAGTAAAAGATGTAATCACCTATTGGTATGCATAATAGCTACAATAAATGTTGAAATCTTCTATGGCATTATACATCTAGTTCGAATGGTTTCTTGTAAATCAAGTAAGTCCTAAATGGTATTGATTATGATAACAAATTGCATTAGAGGTACTAATGTATCTAGTAGGTGCATCATGTATTGTATATTGGTGCCTCACCTATTCGAATTGTTCCTTAAAGTGCAAGAAAGGTTTAAAACGAATTGAATTCACTAGCTTAATTAGTATGGATCATTGAATGTAATTGTGGTAACTTACCTAATCTTACTAGGGTGGTTAGAGTATGTTACAGAATGTTAATCAGAGCTTATGGTTGCATGATTATAGGGTCTATTACATGAATAGGCTATTGTCATTGATCATTTAGGTGCCACCTATGTAACACCCCGAATCCTAGCTTAAAATTATTGGAATCAAATTGAATAAGTGATTAGCTTAAATGAATTAAGAATTAAGTTAAATTGAATAGTCAATGGCCTAATTGAAAGAATGAATGAAATAAGTGACCGAATTAGAATGACTACATTGAATTAAAAGAGAAAGATTGAGATTGCATGATAAATATCATGAATCTCTTATTTTCCCTTGACTAATTACAATATTAGTAACTAATCAAGGGACAATTTAGACAAAACACAATTCCAATAACAAGGATTGTTGTTGTCATCTTGTCCATTATACCATGTTAGCCAAATTTGATGAGAAAGAAATGGAGAGATAGAAAGATAAGGAAAACACCATTGGAGAAGGAATTTAGCTTGCATGTTTTGTGATTTTTCATTGAAATTAAGCAAGAAACAAAGTAAGTATGATTTTACTTGTATTCAATTGAATAGGTAACTATAATTGTGGTATTGGACTGTTTTTGATGATGTTAGATGAATTAGACAATGAATATGTTGTTAGGTGATTATATGGTTGTTGAATCATGCTAAATTGAAGAATGAAACTAGGTACAAGGCTGGAAATTATGTGTTTATGCTAGGATAACAAACCTAAGTTGCTGGAAATTGAATTGTGTTCTTGAGATGGAAATTGAATGAATAGAACTTGAAATTGAGCTAAGGAAATAACTAATTGATGATGATCATGAATAGATAATGTATAGAAGGTGTTAAAAAATTGAATTAGATGCAAACAATGTTGGAAATGAAGGATAAGAACATGAACATAGTTGTGAAACATAGAAACTGTTTTGTGGTATTGAAATTGAGTAAACATGAAATATTAGGCTTTGTAACCAACTTGCTCTATTTTGGCAGCCTTGTTTAATGAACTAACATGGACCTAACATGCTTAGAATGTCATATGAAATGAATTATAGAGCTAAGGCATTGATTAGAATAGATTAAAGGCATTAAAAGGTGACTAGATGCAATCTGCCCGAAATTGCTCTGTTTTGGGCAGTCACTTTGAAAATTCACCTAAAATTGTATAGTTTGAATTCAAGGCTTAAATTTTAATGACATGATCCTTAAAATGTCTATTTTCATTAGGTGAAAATAGAATGGAAAACTGGGTCCTATACTAAAAATTGTAAATAGGAATTGCTGGACATTGTGACAATATTGCTACTATGATTGTATGATATATTGTGCTTGTTTTGATGAAATGTGTATGTGTTGTGCTTGCTAGATAAAGGGCAGAAATTTGAGGAAGAGAAAGGAAATCATACAAGGGCTAAGAACAATGGGATAGCCATACAAGATAATTGCTAGCTTGCTTGGATTGTATTGTGAGTGTAGTTATCCTTAGGGTTAGGACTAGGTCCTAACCATTACATTTTTGTTACATTCTTGTTATGAAAATGAATCTAAGCATGAATATGACTTGATAAGGGAAGAGTAATTAATGAAACACATGAAACATGATCCTAGTCTTATGTTCATGCCTATTCGAAATACGTGTGCATGAATTGTGATGACTTGATTGCTTATGTGCTATGATACAACATGGTTGAATGCTATTGACTTGTTTGAGATAAGATGTTATCTCATTTGATGAAATGAATCTTGAAATCACTTGACTTGTGAGCTAAGGCTCAATAGCCTAAGGGCTTAACATGAAATGATCTTGATTGACATGAACATGATCTTGAACTTGATAACTTGAATAAATGGTAATTCGAACAACCTTGGTAGCTAGTTGGATTAGGTAGAAAGGTATGCCTTAGAGTCTAGAGCTCATTGTGTACGGGTGGACTACGGTATAGGGCTAAGGCCCATATTTGGTGACAGACGGAGGGTACGTATGTGGTCTTTGGCGACAGACGAAGGGTTGACCAGCACTACGGTGCATATTGTGGTGACAGTTGGTTAGAGACTCGATTACCTATACAAACTAAGTACCAAGGGGGTTGTTTAATGAATTAACAAATGAAATAAGACTCAATTATACATGATACTTGTCTTGTATTGCCATGAAATGTATGTTTCTTATTTTGGAAGCATGACTCCTTGGTTAATTGTCTTGCAAACATGTTGCTTGATACATGATTTACGATTTGTTGTGGCCTAATCTTGTTGGCCGAATTGCATGTTATCCTATATAGGATATTCTTGATACTTGAAAGACTAGCTAAGTCTACTTTAATGCTTGAAAGCCTTAGCTAGGTCTACACTTGATCTAAAAGACTTAAAACATGAAATAACAAAATGGATAGACTAGTTACTACCTCACTAAGTACATTCTTGTACTTATCACTCTTCTTTCATTCTTCCCAACCTACAGGTTAAAGGATTCAACATTGCTTGATCTTGAAGTTGATTCCTTGAGCAAGAAGCTTCCTACACAAGCTTGTTAAAGTATGATTTCATACTTGTTATGTATTCTCCTAGAATGGTGCCACTAGTTTGTATCTAATTAGCTTGAACATGCATTTTGAGGGATTGTATATAATGTTTGATAGCCTATCTATGTTTTGTTAATAGTTTAAGGCTTGTAATGAACTTAAGTAACTTATAATGGTTGAATGTTGCTGCGCATATTTGGATGTTATAGAATGATCTTATGATGACCTAAATGGCCTGGAAATAGTTGATAACCTTGTCATATTTTTTGTGAATGCTTGAAATGATCATATGTATGCTTGATTTATGAATCAAAAATGAGGAACCATGTTGCTTAAACCCTATTCGAATGCATGGTAGTAGGATGAGGTTGGTGTGATTTAGCTTTATGCTTGTATATGTATGGTATAATTGGTCGAATAGCAGTCTCTTGTATTAGGCTTGAATGGTACAAGTTATAAGTTATTAAAGGTTAGATAACTATGCTTAGTAATTGAGGAAATGAAATGACTAATTGTGTTCTAGACAAGGAACACCAAATTGAAATGGAAGCATGTAATACTAAGTAGATTTAAATAGGTTAAGAAACAATGCATATGTGTTGAAAATGAATCATGAAAATAGTAACTTGAATTGTAAGCAAGAAAGAAATTAATCTAATGGTTTTGTAGGTATAGCCGAATGCTTAGAATGATTTTTGAAGATTTATCTGAGATTACTTGCATGAAAAGAAACAAATGAAATAGTATGACTTGATTGAAAAAGAAACAAATGAAATGTACTAAGGGAACACCTAGCTATTCGAATAGGGTGTATCAATATGTAATAAGAATGCAAGTTTGATGCCTTGTATAGATCATGTTGATTGGTTAAATAAGTAGTATCTTGAGATGCAAGTAAGCTAATGGAAATGTGTTAAGTGACCACCTTGTATCATTCAAATAGGGTACATGAGCTTGTAATAAGAATAAAAGTTGAATCGTGTCTAATAGTAACCTATTGTGAAGTATGCCACACTTGTTATTGTTGTTTGAATGATGTATGTGTATTGAATGGAATGGTAAATTGAAATATGTTAGTGGTAACTTAGAATATAAGTATGAAATGAAACAAACTAGTACCTAAATTAGCATGCTAAGAATGTTTGTTTTGATTAATGTGGATTACTTGTATGACTTGTATGGTTGTGTTTAGGTTACTTGCGTTGCAAGTCATGTATATTGAGGTTACTTGTTCAAGTAACCTATCTTTTTCCTTGTTCTCGCTTTGGTAATGCTCATGAACCGAATTACGGCTAACCCATGGATGAGGTGTTACAGTGAGAATTAAAAATAAGAACACTCAATTATAGTGACTAAAATGAATGATTTATTAAACATAGAGTTTGCATGTTAAAATGAGAATTATGTGGGGGGTTTAACACATGTTCATTAGATAATAAAGATGAGGGGAGATGGATAGTCATTTTCTTCTTCTTCCTTAGCAAAACCGAGTAGGGGATAGAGAGAAAGAAAAGAAGAAAGTTCATAAAATCCTTGAGAGCTTGTGTTAGCATCAAGATTTTGGTTGAAGGAGTCTCCCATGTTAGATTAAAACTTGAGTTGTCTCGCAAGGTAATAACCATAGTTGTTAATTGATTGTTAATTTGTAGTTTGGATGAAGATGTTGTTCCAATGATTTGAACCTAGAATGGTAGGTAGATAAACTTTGAGGTTGCTTAGTTGATACTTGGTTAGGAAAGGATTTGAATGAATGTTTGAACTTAAATTCCTTGATGATTGTTTATGAACATGAATTGGAAATATATGTTTGAATGAAAAGCTTGGATGTTCGATTCTTGTAGTGAGATTAAAGGTCTAGAATGACAAATTGTTGTGAACCCGTTAATGATTTCTAGTTATAGTAATGTTAAAATGAAATTTCCCATGTTAATTAGTGTATCAATTGAATCAGTTCAAATGCCTTGGAACTCTAAATCAATGTTAAAGATGAATTGAATTATAGGAGCTATTTTCCAGCCCAGTTAAAACAGTTTTGGTGTACAATTGAACAAACTCACCATCAAGAATAGATATCCTATACCAAGGATTGAAGATCTTTTTGATCAACTCAAGGATGTTGCAGTGTTTTCAAAGATTGATCTTCGATCGGGATACTATAAAATGAGGGTAAAAGAAGATGTACCCAAGACAGCTGACACGCGTCGTTCTCGCGTCAAAATAATTCCTTCTTCTCAAATAATAAATAAAGGAATTCAAACGTAGTAAAAGAGAAGTAAGGGTCGATCCCACAGGGACTAAGAGAACTTCTTGATTTATGTTTGTTCAATCGGTGAGCCAAGAAGAGAGTTGAATAATATTTAAGTATGGTGGGAATTTGTGAATTAAGTAAAAATAATAAGAGATTGTAGACAAAATTTAGGAAGTGGATTAAATATGGTAAAGATTAGCCTCGGGTTTTGCTTTGACTCAGTTTCCTTGGATTATTGAAAAAAGGTTTTTTCACTTTGGGGTTCACGTCGGTTACTCGTCTTCAATGATCAATCCTTGTGACTGTGCCTTGTATACCGAATACCCAAGTGCCATCTTTGATATCGATTTTGATAATTGATCTAATCAACAACAATGTTGTAGATAAAAAATGTTTAAGTAAAGTCGACTCGGACTATGTCGTTTCAATAATAATTGATTCCGATATCAGTTTCCTCTTAGCAAACAATTTTGCTAAGTGTGTTCCCAAGAAGTCGAATGTGCTTCAATAGCCGATCCTTCCTCCCACACATTTAACCAAAACATCATCCTCACCAACGTCAATCTTTGGTTTTGAAATCATTTTGCTTTTGAAATAAAGTCTAGAAAACTAAGAGAGATACCCGAAATTGTTTAAGTGCTTTTCAATCCTCACCTTAGAATTGAGCCATTGCTTTAGCCCTTGGCTATGTCAAACTTAGCTAAGTATGATTATGGGAAAAATCATACTTAGCATTATAAAAGAAAAATAAATAAATAAAACTTAAGGCAAGAACTAAGAAAAGAAAGAATTTTATAAAACTCTAAAAGTAGAAACAAAGCTAAGAATGAGAATGAGAATATGAGATATGAGTTTTCCCAAATGTGGTATTTATAGCAGCCTAAAACCCTAAATAGATAAGAGATAAATCCTAAATCATTTAAATTAATTATAAAAGATAAATCTAAAGATTGAATTTAAAATCTGGTTGATAAGTTATCTGATATGCGGGTGATAAGCTATCGTTGATGCTGATGTTGCATCTTCTAGAAGCTGCTGACGTGGCAGCCAGTCAGACTTTCGTGCCCATATTCATGCCCACTAATCCAACCATGAATCCAGAAAATCAAAAATTACACAATTTCAGCAGTTTAAGCAATATTACTGGAATCTACTGTCCTGCATGGAAAATGAACAAAAATGCACACATTAGCAACTTAAAACAATCAATCAATGAGTAATTGGAGATAGAATAATGCATAATTTAAGCTCTAATCAAATTCCCCCTCACTTATTCAATGCTTGTCCTCAAGCATTTCTCAATTATAATGCTAAAAACCTTAAGTTGTCAACTCCAATTTCAAAGAATTTGCAAGATTTCTAAAGTAAACTAAATCAAGTAAATGTTGAAATTCAAGATCAATCAATCATGGCATAATCAATTAAGTGTAAATCGACCAAGGCATTTCAATCGTCTACTAATTTCAAAGAATACAAGACTTAGCTCCTCACATTGGTTCACTCATTTCCCTTAAATATTTCGGGTAAGAGAATCGCTCAAGCCTAAACTAATCAACTCATTACCATAGGCTTGTAACTAGATCTAATCTCTACTACTTAATATAAGAATGATGCAAAAATCAAGAGGACTTAAAATGGGTTGTAACGGGGTTATGGTTCGGGTAGGATAAAAGGCCGAAAATGAGGTTTAAAAAGTCAAGACAAGTAAAATTATTCCAAAGAATTTATTCAAAGAGAGGAGAAGAAATCAATCATTTTTTTCATTCGAACTGTCCCCTTTTTCTGTTTTTTCTGCTTTTTTTTCACTGTTCGAACAGCATCGTATATTCAAACTGCACTGTACGGTTCTGCAAGTTTTTTGCGCTGTATTTTCCTGCACTGTCCGAACCAAACTACACTGATTTATTTTTCTGCACTGTGTTTTTTTTTCTGCACAGTATTTTTCTGCACTGCATGGTTTATTTTTCTGCACAGTGTTTTTTTCTAACTAATTCGAATCTGATTTTTTTCTCTCTTTTTTCGCTTTGGAATAACCTCAACTTATCCTGAAAAATGGTGACAAAAATAATTGAATGGAAAACAAAAATAAAATAGGCTTGGCTTAATGATACGGTAAACAAAGCAAAGGATTAAAGGCTCAAAAATGGTTCACTAAGTGGAAACTAAATACAAGGGTAAGCTATTTTGTTTGGTAAGAGAAGTTGGTTTAATCCTAATGCCTCTATCATATTAGAGCATCATAATCAAAATGTATAGTCTCAACAAACATCGAGTTACAAGTTCTAGAACGCAATCAATTAGTTTCGCACACTCAATTGAAACAAAGAGCAAGAATAAAAATATATGCTCATTAGGCTCAAAACTCACACGAAAGGTTTATTGAACTAAGTCATGCATCCAATTCAATCAACAAAGACATGAAACGAGCAAGAAAAATTTACATAAATTAGTCATGCCCTGCTATCATGCATCCTAAATTCAACAAGAACAAGATTGAATTCACAAAGAAATGCAAAGAAATTAAATCAAACAAGAGACTAGCAACCAAAGTCTTCAACAATTCTAATCAAGAAACGACTTAATTTCAATCGCAAAGCATAAGTGAGAGTCAATTTTATTTCTAATTGCACCCCCTCACTTAATCATAATGTCCCATTATGGAAAAATAAAATGCAAGAGAGAGAGGGTGAAAATACTCCTCGATTAATGTCGGCCACGAGGCTTGGTTCTGGCAGCATCATAAACTCAGACGACGTTGGTGTCGGCTCGGGGGTGGCGAGTGAGCGCGCGACTGTTTGAGGCACGGGGACCGGCTATGCCAGCGAGTCTGAGCTGCTTGAGACGCTGATCATCGAAGGCACCATGAAACGGCGGCGGCCACCACTGGCGTGATCCGACGGGCTTGATCTCTTGTGCGCACCATTGTCGATTGGAAAAGAAACAAATGAAGCAAGGGAATATGGTTGAAAGTTGAATGGGATGATTGGTTGATGAAACAGCTGAGGAAGAATGGGAATAGTATTAGGTCTGGGAAACGTAAAAATTGAATTTGGAAAGGATTATGATATCTTATCACAAGTGGGGCCCACAAAATTTCAAGAAGGAAAAGGATTGGGTCAAAATTTTTGTTTAGCCGGGTATTATCAATGTTTTGTCAAGGGATTTTCATCCATTGCCGCAAGCTTAAATAAGCTAACCCATAAAGACACGCCCTTTGTTTGGTCAGAGGACCAACAACGAAGCTTCTATCAACTTAAACAAGCCTTGACTCATGCACTGTTCTCATCCAACCAGAATCGGGCAAAGAATTCAATGTCTATAGCGATGCATCTCATTTAGGACTAGGTTGTGTCATGATGCAAGATGGAAAAGTGGTAGCTTACGCTTCAAGGCAACTAAAACCACATGAGTCAAACTACCCTACACATGATCTAGAATTGGTAGCTATCGTGTTTTCTCTCAAAATATGGAGACATTACTTGTATGGGGAGAAATGTAACTTGTTCACAGACCACAAGAGTCTCAAATATCTCCTAACTCAGAAAGATTTGAATCTCAAACAAAGAAGATGGCTAGAATTTCTAAAAGACTACGATTTGGTTATTGACTACCATTCGGGGAAAGCAAATGTGGTTGTTGATGCCCTTAGTCGCAGACCATACTCGGGTAAACCCCTAAATCTAAATCCTAGAATAATTCATTTGAATTTAATCTTTCTTTGATTACAAGTAATCCATTTGAATAAAACTTTATTTTCTTACAAGTAACCATTCGAAATCTTCCTAAATAATATTGTTCTTTCATTTGTAGTTTCCTTGGCTATCGATGCTCATTTTCGTTTATCCAAAGAACAAAATTTTTTTTCTAAACTTCAAGTTCAATCTAGCTTGATCTCGATAATTAAAGAACTTCAGCAAATTAACCCAGATCTTCAAAAGATCATATCCAAGCTAGACTCTGAGTCTAAATTTGACTTCTCCCTCAAGTCAAATGGGCTCCTCTATTTCAAGGATAGAGTATGTGTTCCTAACAACGAGGAACTAAAACAAGAAATGTTGCAAGAAGCTCATCAAAGCTCTTTCTCGATTCACCCGGGATCGATTAAGATGTACAAGGATCTAAAGCCACTATACTGGTGGCCAGGCATGTAACACCCCCTCGCCCGGGTTAGGAGCGAGGAGTGTTACGACAAGAAAATTAGAAGAGACAATCGTGAAATTCAGGGCCATTTAAAATTTTTCCATTTAACTTAGCTTAGTATATTACCTATAGGCAATTTAGTTCATTCAACCACTAAAATCAAACTCACTCATTTACTTAAGGATTAAGCCACTATTTGAAACACTACCCATTAATTAATTCATCCATTTAGTTAGTTTCATTCTTTACCTATTAACATTCTATTTCATTCGTTATATAGAATCAAGTTCTCAATATAATCTTACCTATATGCACAACTTTCGTACCAATTAGATTCATTGAATTAATATCATCTATCCATTAGCTTAGCATAGACTTCAAGACATATAATGAATCAAGAACTAACTTAAACATTCAAATTCCATTCGAATGGGGTATTATACACTAGACAGTTCTAGGTTCGTTTTAACACATTCATTTCACAAGGTCATATATACTAATTCGAATACCTTAGCTAGACAAGTTCATGTTCATTCTTTCCTTACACACAACCATAGTGTTTACAAGTTCATATCCAAATATGCTTATATACATTCCAACAAGTAACATTTAAGCTTTACAAACCATTTACTCATGATTTATATACATGTTTTATATACAATCCAAATGCATGACTTATATATGATTTATACACAATTATAGTATGCCTTGCTTCAAATCCAGGAAGCTAACTTCGATGTCAAGGTAACGATTGGAATGGTTTTACCTGAGGTTTGGGAAGAATACAAACAAGAGTGGTAAGTAAATAATGTACTTAGTGAGGTAGCATCTAAAGTCTAGCAAGATTTTCAAGTTATCAATTTGTCAAGTTATGTGTCCTTTATTTCAAGAAACACCTATCTAGGCTTTAGACAATCTTAGAAGATTTAGCTAGTTTCATCCAAGCATAATTAAGCATTCATGTTATTCAATCAAGCAACTCAATTCATAGATTACCACCATGAATCAATCTAGAAACAACTCATACAAGAACAAGGCCAATCAAGCATGCATATAATCATTTCCATTCGAACAAGAGGAAGAATCATTTTCATGTATCTTATTTCTCAAGGGATAAACAATCAAAGCATTCATTTTCATCATTTAATTCCATTGATTAGCCATTTCATTAAGAAGATCAAGAGCACACTTTCATTCATGTATAACAGAGCAGTAATCACTGTCCCAAAACTGTTTTCAAAACAGTTCACAAACTGTCCAGGACACCAATAGTGCTGCTGCCAGCCAGAATAAGCACTGGTCACTTAAATACTTATAACTTTCATTCTGTACGTCGGAATTTCAAACCATTTATATCGTTAGAAAGCTTATTTAACGATCTTTACAACCATTTAGACCTTTCATTTTAATGCTTTTCCAATTAATACAGTTTTTAGTTCAAAGATAGGGCAATTACATTTTTGGACAGTTTGCACTGTCCAGAGGTTTTCGTTTCCAGATTCCAGCTCACAAATCAGAATTCAATTTTGTTTTCTCCTAATGAAAATAGACATACTAAGGTTCATTCCATATAAATTTCAGCCCTTAATTTGACCTACATAATTTATGGTGATTTTTCGAAGTTGCTGCCCATAACAGAATTTCCTGGGCAGATTACACTAGGTTGCATTTTAAGCTTCTTAATTTATTAGGACATGACTCTAACATGGTATTTAGTTTATAACCCTTTTTATTACAAGTTTAAGTTAGCCTAACTCTGTATCTAACATGTCCTTCGAGTAGGAAGCCTTACAAACAATCACGTTGCATACATACAAGGCAAGACTTAGTCTTGTTTAAATTCTAATCTTGATTACCTATGATGTCCATTCAAACATATACCAATCGAGTAATGATCTAGGTTTAGGGTACCTAATAATTCATTGTTAAGCAAGACTAGTAAGCAATACTCAAACTCAACTAGGTCAAGATTACATTCAAATTCATTTAACCTACAAGTCTAGCATCAAACATCCATTATCAAAACCATGACAAACTTGTTCACATGATCAAGATCCTCAATTCAAGCATTTTCACCACAACAATCAAGCAAGGAATGAATCCTTAAGCAATAAGCAACTCATCAAGAAAATTATAGGGATTCCATTCGAATAGATGTCCAGTTTACCATGTTGTTATCAAGATTCAAGCAATTTCAGTGCTTAAGCTCTTAATTCATTCTTAAATGATCTTTACTTTCAAGTCCATTATTCAAGAATCAAGGTTACACATTTTCATTCAAGTTTAGTTTATTTCATTTTAATCTTATTATCAAATTTTTCTATGACACATCAAACAATCAAACAAGGAAGATTATATCAAAAATCATACAATGAGCAGATTGGCCACAAATCCCCTTATTCGTATAGGTCAATTCCAATGTAATTTATCTTTCAAAAAATGAGCCGATCAAGATAGTATCTATCTCATCTTATTCATATATTTGTATTCTACTAGAAGCTCAATAGCATGTATCAATTGGCTCATTTATTAGCCATGTATCATGTCTTATCACAAGTTTAGAAATTTGTTTTGTCTTGGTATTTAGTAGGGCCAAGTAATCAAGTCACGTATTAATAGTAGGGTGTCTACAACACCAAGCAATAGGGTGCACAACGTACCGAATCAATCTGATACCCAAGGTATCTAACAGTAGTGTGTCTACAACACCAATCAGTAGGGTACACTAACGTACCAAAACAATCGAGCTCTAGACTCTAAGGCATGTTGTTCTACCTACGACCAACTAGCAACCATGGTCTTACTGAGTCTTTTATTCGCAAACAATTGCACATCAAGTCATTAGGCAACAAGCATATCACAATCAATTTCCTTTTTAGCTATTAGGCCATATATTCCTTAGTTCATTTCATAGGTGATCAAGCATTCTCAAGCATCACACAATGTCATACAATCCACAAACCATTCAAGCATATCAAGCCAAACAAGAAGATATATTCCTTTCATTTCCTTATTAAGCTTATCTACCAAGTCATTAGCTTATCAATCAAACAATCAGGAATTTGAGTAAACATTCAATTCAAGTATTTACTAGCCATTATTCAAGTTCATTGTTGTATTAGTTCAATCGGGTGAGCATCAAGTAAGTCCATTTTAACCTAATATAATTCGATTGGTCTTTATACACAAACAATGTCAATTTTCAACCAAAACAGCCAAGTTCAACCACATTTAAGCAACACATCAGGTCTCAAGCAAGAACAATCCAAGCTACCACATTCCACAATAGCTTAATTGATTATCTAGAAATCAAACATTTCATCTTATGTTTCACTTTCCATGATCAAGTCATGTACTATTTACCAAGGTTCCAATTAAGCATCCTTCCCTTATGATTTTACCAAGTAGTAATTAGATTCATTTCATAGAAATTCCATATCAACATTGTAAACAATTTAATTGGTTAGGACCTAAGTCCTAACCCTAAGTAAGGCTACACTCACCTTGTATCCCGAAATTACGGGATACCCGATTCCTCGTTTACATCCTGATACCTATCCATTCTTTCCACCGTTATCTTAATCTAGCATTCACATAACACAATCATGCATTAGAACCATACCAAACTCAATTCACACAAGAATTCAAACACTTGATTTGTTACAAGTAACAAATCTGCCACTGCCTGGCAGATTGAACATTAGTTACTAATCTGTTTATATCTTTTAATCTATAAGTCGGAATTTTGATTAGTTTATACCGTTAGAAAGCTAATTCAATTTCCTATTCATCCATGTATGTCTCATATTTTTATCCTTTCTAGATCAATACAGTTTATTAGTTAAAGTCGGGTCAATTTTACAGTTTTGGAACTGCCAGATTGTATCTAGGTCCACTTTAGTGAGCTATTAACCTATGATTCATACAAGTTCAATTCAGTATCTTTTTAAATTAGTTTCCCCTGTTTTTCCCTTGACTTTTCATCTCCAGCTTAGTCCTTAATTTGTTTATCTAAGTCCTTAAATTTACAGATTTTCCAGAACAATCCCCTATTCAATAATCTGTCCATTTATATGTTTAGACAGTCAATTTTAGCTACAATGCATGCAATTCGATTATCCAGTCATTCAATCTAACCCTTCCCTGTTCTTTCAAGTTAGGATAGGTCCCTAAACTGTCCAATTCAGTCCATAATTTAACCAATTTTACAAATTAGTCCAGATTTCACTATCATGCCAATTCATCACTTAAAAGCTATCAATTCTTTACTAATTGAGCCGTACAACATATTGAACATTTATTCTAGGTCTTACCCTGTTTTTAGCTAACATTACCAGCCCTAAATTATATTCAATTCAATCCCAAATCTACCAATTTACTCAAAACAGTCCCTATATGCCAATTACACCATCTAGGTGACTAGTTTCACAATCAATTCAATTTCTTCCATTCTACCATCAATTTAACCTATTCAATGCATCGTTAATTCATTTTACATGATTTCAATTTGATACTCTCTTGATAATCACTTCCCTTATTCGATTTAATACATAATTTATGTCAATTTAACCCCCAATCATATTCGGTCACCTCCCAGATCATGTTTACTTAATGTTTGCATATTTCTAACATAATACCTATTGTTCAATCTTTCATTTACATAGCTAAAACATCAATTCCAGCATCATTCAAGTTTTAAACAAAGGTTATCTACTACTAACATCAAGCAATTGAAATTTCAATTCAATCTAGTCCCTAAGTTCATGCAATTCGAATGGAAAAAAAGGGTGGAAGCTTACTTTGCTTTGCAAGAAAACCTTCTCTAGTTTCAATTCAAGCTTAAATCTAGATTTCCTTGGCTGATTTTCTCCCCTCTCTCTCTAAAATTTCTCCCTCTATTTCTTTCTTCATTTCGGGTAAGGATGGTGTGAGATAAGTGAGGAAGATGACAAGATTGTCATCTTGTTTCTAAGCACCTAGCCGAGTGGCAAGGTGTATAGACACATGGTGTCTTCATCTTTCAACACATGGAAATGCATGTAATTTCCAAGAAATTTACATGTAATACCTTCCATTTATTAATTATTCAATTTAGTCATCTTATTTAGGTCACCAATCTTTCATTTACTTCCATTTAAGCCACTAATTCTTTTAATTTTTATCACTAGCAAGTCAATTGTACACTTAGGTTCTAGCTATTATAGTAACATACTACTAGGCTCCAATTCGGGGTATTACAAGGCATGAAATCGGCTATCACAGACTCCGCATCGAAGTGCCTAACTTGTCAGAGAGTTAAAGCTGAGCATCAAGTCTCTATTGGATTGCTCCAACCTATCGAATTCCCTCAGTGGAAATTGGATCGATTTACAATGGATTTCGTTACCGGTCTTCTTTCCACTCCAAGAAAGAATAATGTTGTATGGATAATTGTTGATAGATTCACAAAGTCTACTCCCTTCATCCCTATTTGAATGAACATGAGCTTGGAAACCTTACACGAGCTATACATCCGTGAAGTGATTCGATTACACGGTGTACTTGTAGCTATAATCTTTGATCATGACCCTAGATTTGCTTCTCGATTCCGAAATTCCTTGCATAAGTCTCTAAGAGCTAAAGTGCATCTTAGTACAGCCTTCCATCCTCAATCAGATGGACAATCTAAAAGAATCATTCAAGTGCTTGAAGATATGCTACGTGCTTGTGTTATGGATTTCAGAAAGAACTGGGAGAAATCTCTACCCCTAGTAGAGTTTGCCTACAACAATAGCTACCAGACATCTATTCAGATGGCTCCCTTCGAAGCTCTATACGGAAGAAAATGTAGAACGCCATTTTGTTGGTCTGAACTGGGAGAAAACAAAGTATTGGGACCTCAACTGCTCAGAGAAACCGAAGAACAAGTGAAGATCATACATGATCGATTGAAGGCAGCTTTTGATAGACAAAAAGCTTATGCTGACTTGAAAAGGAGAGACATCCAATACAATGTTGGAGACAAGGTTTTCCTCAAAGTATCTCCTTGGAAGAAAGTCTTCAGATTTGGAAGAAAAGGAATGCTCAACCCTCGATTTATCGGACCATTTGAAATTATTGAAAAGATTGGTCCAGTGGCTTATCGATTGGCACTTCCTAGTGAATTCGATAAGATCCACAATGTCTTCCATGTCTCTAGGCTCAGAAGATATAGGCTTGATCCATCTCATGTTCTTGAACCCGAAGAGGTGGAATTGAATCTCGATTTATCTTATGAAGAAGAACCTATTCAGATACTTGACAAGGAAGTCAGAAGATTCGATACAAGAATCTTCCTCTTGTCAAAGTCTTCTGGAGAGATCACAAGGCAGAAGAGGCAACATGGGAATCTGAAGAAGTCATGAAGAAGCAATATGCTCACCTATTCGATTCAGGTAAATTCAAGGATGAATTTATTTTAAGGGTATGAGAATTGTAACACCCTAACAATTGGCCTAGAATTGTTACCACAAGCTAAACTATAGGCTAAATGAATATATGTAGTAATCAAATTAAAAAAGAATGAACATTGGCCATCCTTAAGATCAAATAGGTGAAATTAGAACCGAATTGAATTGAAATTAAAACTAGAAGGCATAAATGAAATGATGAAAATGTAAACATGTAAAATTCTATAGATTGCATGTAAAATTGAAATTAGATCAAGGCCTTGACACATGTTCTCATTGGAAGAGAACATGTGCTAATTTGGATGGTGACTCATGGCCAAGGAGGAAAGATGAACAAACATATTGTCATCTTCCTCCCATTATCATCCACCTTGGCCGAATATTGAGAGAGAAAAGGGGAGAGAAAATCTTCATGCAAAACCTTCAAATTCAAACTTCTTGATTCAACCTTGATCAAATTTAGCTTGGAGAAGGTATAATGCTTAATTCCAACTTGTTATAGAATAGTTGAATGAGTGGTTGATGATGAATTTGTTGTTTAAATTGAAATGGATGATTTCTATGTGTGTTAGGAGCATGCTATCTTCAATTTGAACTTGAAATTGAGGATTCTAGTAACCAATTTGATAAAGGAAATATGTATAGTTGCTGGAAATTTGAGAAATATGTACATGGTAGAAAACAGTCTTGATTAGGGACTATTTTGATAGAGAAAGTGTTTAGACATGTCAATTGGATATGGAATCATGTATCTAGATGAAATAAAGATCGAATTGAATAGATAACTTGCTGGAAAATGACTACACCTAATTGAATAGTTAAATTAGGTAATGGTCTGCTCAATTGGTAAATTAGATGTGCAATGTTGATCAAATAGATCAAATTGGGTTCCACATGATAATGCCTTGTTTTAGGCACATTTCTAGGTGTATTAAAATGACCTAGACATTTAAGAACATGAAAGTGAATTGAATTTCCATGTTAGAACCTTGTTAAAATGAGTTAAGAAACTAGAAACTCAATCTAGTGTAATATGCCCAGAATGCTTTGTTTTGGGCAGTAACTTTGAAAAATTGCTATAAATTGTATAAAATTAATTTGAGGCTGAAATTTTTATGGACAACACCTTGATATGTCTAAATTAATTAGGAGAATAAATAACTGAATTCTGGGTTGTATAATGAAATGTAGAGAAGAAACACTTGGGACAGTGCAAACTGTCCAGTGTAACAAATTACCCTGTCTTTAAGTTAAAAACTGTATTAATTGGAAAATAGCTAAAATGCAAGCCTTATATGGATATAAATGCAATTACATTAACTTTCAAACGGTATAAACCAATTGAGATTCCAACGTATGGAATGAAAATTATGCATGATTAAGTGACTAGAGTGCAAGCTGCCTGGCAGCAGCAGTATAGGTAATTGCACACTATTTTGTGGCAATTTGTAAACTATTTTGTAAACAGTTTTAGGACATTGATTATGCCTTGTTTTACATGAACTAGAGTATAGATAAGTGGAGTTAAGTGTAATGAAAAATGTATATGAGCATGCTGTCAGATTTGTGTATGTTATGTGCTTGTAACATTGCCTTGATTGAATGGTCATATGAACTTGTCTTGACATGTTTGTACTTGTAATGTGATAGAACCTGGAGTAAACTTGGTGGAAGAGGATAGAGTGGATCACCCTAAAGCCAAGAACAAAGGAGTATGGATCCAAGACTAGCTAGCTTGGAGTATAGTGAGTGTAGTTATCTCTAGGGTTAGGACTAGGTCCTAACCAATGCATACTTGTTTACACTCTTGAAATGTTAAATGAACCTAATTATGGACTTGACTTAATAAGGGAAGAATGACTAGTAATGCATGAAATTTGATCACATCTTGAATACATTTTTTATTTGAATGCGAAGCATGTTTAAATGGTACATTGGTGCTTGTGTGTGTCACGACGCATGTGATCGAATGCTAAGGACTTGCTTGAGATATCATCTCATCTTGATGAAATGAAACATGAAAATTACATGAAATGTGAGCTACAGCTCAAATGGCCTAAGGGCCTAATATGAAAAGAACTTGCTTGACATGATCTGGATCTTGAAACACTTTAATAAATGGTAAATCGAACAACCTTGGCAGCTAGTTGGACTACGTAGAAGGGCATGCCTTAGAGTATAGAGCTCATTGTGTCAGGGTTGACTACGGTCCAGGGCTAAGGCCCCTATTTGGCGACAGACGGAGGGTACGTATGTGGTCTTTGGCGACAGTAGGAGGGTTGACCAGCACTACGGTGCATCTTGTGGTGACAGTTGGTTGGAGACTCGATTACCTATACAAACTAAGTACCAAGCGGGTTGTTTAATTGATAATACATGTAATAACAATCCTAAATCACATATGACTTGTCTTGAAAGCTATGAATAGTATGTTACTTGACATGAAAGCCATGTATTGTATGTTACTTGTCATGGAAGCATGACTTCTTGATTACTTGATTTGTAAGCATGGCTTGCTTGATTCATGATATGTAAACATGAAGTATGAATTCTTGTTTCTTGTTCCTTGATAGTCGAATGGATGATATCTTTAGATAGGATTATCTTGATGCTTGAAAGCCTTAGCTAGGATCAATCTAATGCTTGAAACCCTTAGCTAGGTACATTCTTGTACTTATCACTCTCATTTTCATTCTTCCCAACTACAGGATAATGGATACGAGTGTTGCTTGATCTTGAAGCCTGAATTCTCCAGCAAGAATTAAGTCACACAATCTTTGCCTAAGTATGGTTTCATACTTGTTTTGTATATCTCCTAGAATGGTGGCACTAGATTGTTTAGAGCGTAGATTGAGCATGAATTTTGGTACTTGTATATAATGTTCTTGATGGGCCTACTATGTTATGAATTTATGGTCAAGTATGTAATGAACTTAAGTTTCATGTAATGAATGGTATGTGCTACGCATATATGGATTTAATCATGGAATGATCAAATGTTGATCTAGTTTACCTTGATAACATTCGAATGCTTTGTTTGTGCACATGTCTTGCTTGAATTGAACATAGGATGATCGAACCATGCTTGCTTGTATTCTTATCGAATGCCTTGGGAACTATATGGTTACTTGTGTGTGTATATACCATGATGTATGTGTTTAGGTATTAACATGATGATGACCGAATGGTTAGGTATAGAGAATGACTTGAATGGGAGCTAGTTTCTTGAAATTTGAATGTTCAATAATCATGTTAGTAATTTAGAGATAAGATGTACATGTACGAGTCTAAGGAACAAAGAAATGAAATGGAATTAGGTGATTGTCTTAGTTCATTCGAATGTTAGGGTTTAAAAATGAAGTAAAGTGTATTGATAATGTTGTAACATATAATGTAAGCATGAAAGGAAAAATTTTAATGGCCTTGTTCGAATGCCTATGATGTCTTGAACTCAAATGAATGCTTGGTTAATTGTTAGTTAAGTAAGTATACTTAGTTGCTTGTTAGTTAAGAAACTCATCTAATAAGGATGAGTTATCAATGCCTTGCCTTGTATTGTATTGCCTTGTTCATTGTCCTTGCTTGATTAAGTAACGCTCCGAGCTAGTTTGCTACTAGTCGGGGTAGGGGTGCTACAATCACAGCCAAGGCATCAAGAATCAAGCATTTGTTTTTACTTTTCTTTCTAATTAATTTAACAATATTCATGTTAATATTAAATCTCAAGTTTTAGCTTAAGCCATTCTTCCCTTTTAATCGTAACCAAGTTTAAATCAAGTTCATTAAAATGGCATAGAAATAACAAGAAATTAGACATGCATCTTTGGTTAGGATATATTAAACTATAGTCACAATACTCCAAGCTATTTTTGGTTTTGAATCTGAATCCCCTTTTGTTTTCCACTAGCTTGAACAGCTCTTTCTTCTTCAACAAGGTCCACTCCTTGTTCTAACAATGCACAAAAGGCCATGGAATCAAAATCAGCAACTATTTAAATCATTACATGACTACATACATTCAAGCATTCATTTCAAAACATCAAGACTGTTGCTGCCAGGCAGCATGTGCATTAGTTGCTTAAATGTTAATATCTTTCATTCCGTACGTCGGAATTTCGAACCGTTTACACCGTTAGAAAGCTAACTTAATTATCTCTCTAACCATATAGGCCTTGTATTTTTATTCTTTACGAATTAATACAGTTTTTTATTTAAAAATAGACCAATTTACGTCACTAGGCATCAACTACATTTTCAATAGTTTCAATAAAAACATGGCAGTTCTTTATATATTTAAATTACACTTTTTTGTGCATCAATGTGACTATCTAACATAGTTACACACGTCCAAGCAATTCAATTTAACTTTATATTACCCATAATTGTTTAATGTTCATTAACATACAAACAATCTTGCTCAAAACAGTCCATGGACTTAAAATCAGTCTCTAATGTTTCTCCTAGATGCAGAGTAGTCCTTAACATCATTCTTTTCAATCAAAATAGTCCCTAATTACATTCTAAGCATTTCCCTTGATTATTTACTATACAAAACAGTCCTTAAATTCATTATATTACACATATTAGCCCCTAATACTTTTATATGTGCATAACAACCCATTAATTCAAAAGTACACCAAAACTGATTTAACTGGGCTGAAAAATAGCTCCTATAATTCAATTCATCTTTAACATCGATTCAAAGGTCCAAGGCATTTGAACCAATTCAGTTGAAACACTAATTAACATGGGAAATTTCATTTTAACATTACTATAACTAGAAATCATTAACGAGTTCATAGCAATTTGTCATTCTAGACCTTTAATCCCACTACAAGAATCGAACATCCAAGCTTTTCATTCAAACACATATTTCCAATTCATGATCATATACAATCATCAACGAATTTAACTTCAAACATTCATTCAAATCCTTTCCTAACCAAGTATCATCTAAGCAACCTCAAAGTTTATCTATCTACCATTCTAGGTTCAAATCATTCGAACAACATCTTCATCCAAACTAAAAATTAACAATCAACTAACAACTATGGTTATTACCTTGTGAGACAACTCAAGTTTTAATCTAACATGGGAGACTCCTTCAACCAAAAGCTTGATGCTAACACAAACTCTCAAGGATTTTATGAACTTCCTTCTTCTTTTTTTCTCTATCTCCTACTCGGTTTTGCTAAGGAAGAAGAAGAAAATGACTATCCATCTCCCCTCATCTTTATTATCTAATGAACCTGTGTTAAAACCTTACATAATTCTCCTTTTAACATGCAAACTCTATGTTTAATAAATCATTCATTTTAGTCACTATAATTGAGTGTTCTTCTTTTTAATTCTCGCGATTAGCTCCCTTCTTCCATTTGATTAGGATATAATTTAACTAGCTAATAAATTTAAATAATGGTAGCAATTTTTAGTCACAGTTTAGGGATATCACAATTCCCAAATTTAAATTAAATTACCACTTTTAGGAACATGCTACTAGGATATGGTTTGGGGTATTACAATTCCCTCCCCCTTAAAAAAAATTGCCCTCAAATTTTATCTGAATTAAACAAGTGAGGGTATTATTTCCTCATGATTGTCTCTGATTCCCATGTTGCTTCTTCCATCTTGTGGTTTCTCCACAAGAATTTAACAAGAGGTATGGACTTGTTACGAAGCTTTCTGACTTCTCGAGCTAAGATCTGAATTGGTTTTTCTTCATATGACAAGTCGAGATTCAGTTTGACTTCTTCAGGTTTAAGGACGTAGGATGGACCAGATCTGTATCTTCTTAACATAGATACGTGAAACACGTTGTGAATCTTATCGAATTCACTAGGAAGAGCCAAACGATAGGCCACTGGTCCTATCCTTTCAATGATCTCAAAGGGTCTGATAAATCGGGGACTGAGCTTCCCCTTTCTTCCAAACCTGAAGACCTTCTTCCAAGGAGATACTTCAAGGAAGACCTTGTCTCCTACATTGTACTGAATGTCTCTTCTTTTTAAGTCTGCATAGGCTTTCTGCCTTTCAAAAGCTGTGTTCAATCGGCTATGAATGATCTGCACTTGTTCTTTAGTTTCTCTGAGCAATTGAGGTCCCAAAACCTTGTTTTCTTCCAATTCAAGCCAACATAAGGGAGTCCTACATTTTCTCTTGTAACACCCTATCCCCGGGTTAGCTATAACCCAGTTCCTGAGGGATATCTAAACAAAACAAAGTGATTGATAGGTTACTTGTCGAACAAGTAACCCCGGGATACTTGCCTTGATGCGCAAGTAACCCAATCTAAACCTTTCAAAACATTCAATACAATCAAGCAAAGCCACATTAAGCAACCAAACAACATTCATAACATACAATTTTAGGTACCATTTTGTTTCATTCTTCACTTATAACTTAAGTTACCATTATCTTGTTTCTATTATATACAATTTGCATACATTCTCCAAACAATAAACATAAGTATGGCTTACACCACTTTAAGTTACTATTAGACATGATTTAACTTTCAATCCAATTACAAATTTCATGCACCTTATTCGAATACATTAGAGAATTTGCTAAACATGTCTGAACTAACTTACTTGCACCTTAAGTTACTATCTAAACAACCAATTAACATGATCAACACAAAGTATCTAACTTATCCTAATACATTCATTCGAACATGACCATTACAAGCATCCAACATACATCTTGTTACACATCCTTACATCCATTCAAACAACATGGAATCATATTCCTATCTCATTTGTTTCTTTACAATCAAGACATCTCATTTCATAGCATATTTGATAATTACTTTGTTAATGCATGATTGAACATACCTTGGCTTTAGCTCAACATGGTTGAATCATACCAATGGCCATAGTAAACAATGCATGATCATACAACATTGATCTAACATTCAAATTAGACAAGATTCAACAAGAATTAGGTTTCCATCACATAATGCGCAACATCTACTTCATATATACATAATTATCATGGTTCATATACATAGATTAAGTTGTCCAAATAGAATACATAGTAGGTCCATCAAAACATTTCACAAACTAGTCTTATACACATAATCAAATGCATGATCATGGCTACCTAATACAAAATCTAGTGCCACCAAACTAGGAGTATACAAAGAGTATGGATTCATACTTTTAAGCTTGCCATAAGTGTTGCTTCAAACCCAAGATATCCTCTAGAAGTAATATTTAATCTGTTAAGGTAAGAATGAAGAGTAGAGTGGTAAGAACAAGTTGTGTACTTAGTGAGGTAACACTAAGTCTAGTCAATTTTCAAAGCATATAAGTCCAAGTTTACATGTAATCCCATAATCAAGAACATTGATACAAGGCACATGCTATTTCGAATTGCATAGGTATCTTAGACAATCTTTACATATCATACAATCAACAAGAACATCATCATGGTTTCCATAAGCCATTCGAACAACATGGTTGGAAGACAAGCAATCAAACATTCAATCCTTTAAGTAGGCATTTATACATAAAGCCATCAACATATAATTCTTTCATGACAAGAAACAAGTTTAGCAACTATTTGTGTGTCATCTTTCAAGCAATGAAGTTCATAAAACTTTCTTACAATACAAGCAATGTCCAGTAAGTCATCTTTCAACCTTCCTCGGTAAGTAGCTTACTAGATAATCAAATCTTATCAATATGCACCGAAGTGCCAATATACACCGTCGTGCCAATATGCACCGTAGTGCCAATATGCACCTTAGTGGCAATATGAGCTCAAGATTCTAAGGCATGCCCTCCTATATATCAAACTAGCTACCAAGGTTGTTGATTATCCATTTCATTTAATTTCATTCATTTCACGATTCAATACATCAATATGCCATTCAAGGCCAAGCCCTTAGGCTTATGGAGTCTTAACTCCCAATACATAACTATCCATATCATTCAATTCAATCAACCATGTATAACATTCACAACACAAGCATATGTATGCATTGTGCGTACCTTATTCTCCAAGCAGGCATGCCAATTCATACCTTAGGCATAAGCAGCGCACATGACAAGCATTTGATCATAATTGCTTAACACCCGAGTAAACACAAAAATCATGGCATCAATCATGTTATCATACATTTCATTATTCTCTTAATTAGACAAATATACTTTAAGTCATGTTAAATGCCATTGACATTTCATTTAAGCAATAACAAGGTTGGTTAGGACCTAAGTCCCAACCCTAGGATAGTTACACTCACAATACTCCTAGCAATTCAACTATCTTGGATCCAAATCCCTTTGCCTCTAGCTTTGGGATGTCCACTCCTATCCTCTTCTTCCCCAATCTGCTACCCTTGATCTAGCAAGCATAACATATGCACATATCATCAAAACAAGCACATAAAGTCATACAATCAAAGTAGCAATGTTACTACATTTTACCTAACATTTAGCTACTGTTTTATGCTTCTTTTTAAGCATTTCATACCAATTAATCTTCACATTGTTATTACTTCATTTTAATACATAATTGGATAGATTACAATGTCCCAAAACTGTTTTGGAAACAGTTTCTTACTAGGTGCAAAACCAGTCCCAAACTGCCCAGGACACTGTTGCCTGGCAGTTTGCACACTGTCCCTTAAAATGGCCATATCTTTTAATCCGTACGTCGGACTTTCGATTGCTATACACCTTTGGAAAGATTAAAATTTTTTCTATAATTCCATAATATACTTTCATTTTAGTTCTTATCCAATTAATACATTTTATTGTTCAAAGATAGGGCATTTACACTACATGGACAGTGTCCAGCAATACCTATTTACAATTTTCAGTATAGGACCTAGTTTTCAGTTATGTTTTCACCTAATAAAAATAGACATTCTAAGGATCATGTCATTAAAATTTCAACCCTGAATTCAAACTATACAATTTTTGGTGAATTTTCAAAGTGACTGCCCAGAACAGAGCAATTCTGAGGAAATTGCATCTAGTCACATTTTAATGCCTTTAATTCATTTTAAACAATGTATTGGCCCTATAATTCATTTAATATGACATTTTAAACATGTTAGGCCCATGTTATTTCATTAAACAAGGCTTCCGAAACAGGGTAAGTTGATTACAAAGCCTAATCTTGCATGTTTATTCAATTTCAATACCACAAAACAATTTCTAGATTATATAACTATGTTCATGTTCTTATCCTTCATTTCCAGCTATGTTTACCTACAATTCAATTTGTTTAACCTCTTATTTACATTACCTATTCATGATCATCATCAATTCATTATTTCCTTAGCTCAATTTCATATTCAAATCATTCAATTTCCACTTTAACAACACAATACAATTTCCAGCAACCTAGGTTTATTTCACTAGCATGAACACATAATTTCCAGCCTTGTACCTAGTTTCATTCTTCAATTTTGCATGATTCAACAACCATATAATCACCTAACAACATATTCAAAGTCTAATTCCATCAATAATCATAAAAACAATCCAATTTCAACAAGATAGTTGCCTATTCAATTAATCACAAGAAGAACTATACTTACTTTGCTTCTTGCTTAATTTCCTTGAAAAATCACTACACATGCAAGCTTAAATTCTTTATTCAATGGTGTTTTCCTTAGGTTTTTCTCTCAATTTCCTCTTCTCCAATTTTCGGCCAACATAGGATTAATGGGAAAGATGACAACAACAATTTCTTGTTATTGGAATTGTGTTTTGTCTAAATTGTCCCTTGATTAGCTACTAATCATGTGATTAGTCAAGGGCAAATAAGAGATTCATGATATTTACATGCAATCTCAATCTTTCTCTTTTAATTCATTGTATTCATTCTAATTTGGTCACTTACTTCATCCATTCTTTCAATTAGGCCCTTAACTATTCAATTTAGCTTAATTCTTAATTCAATTAAGCTATCAACTTATACAATTGTAACTCCAATACTTCTAGACTAGAATTTGGGATGTTACACCTCTCGTATAAGGCTTCAAATGGTTCCATCTAAATAGATGCCTGGTAGCTATTATTGTAGGCAAACTCTACTAGGGGTAGAGACTTTTCCCAGTTCTTTCGAAAGTCTATTACACAAGCACACAACATATCTTCGAGTACTTGAATTATCCTTTCTGATTGTCCATTAGTTTGAGGATGAAAAGCTGTGCTAAGATGAACTTTAGACCCTAAAGCCTTTTGCAAGGATTTCCAAAAATGAGAAGCAAATCTGGGGTCTCGATCAGAGATTATAGCTGTAGGTATACCGTGCAACCGAATCACTTCATGAATATATACCTCGGCCAAGACATCCAAGCTCATGTTCATTCGAACAGAGATGAAGTGTACAAATTTTGAGAATCTATCAATGATCATCCACACATCATCATTCTTTCTTGGGGTTGAAGGAAGACCAATAACAAAATCCATAGTTATACGATCCCATGTCCATTGAGGAAATTCGATAGGTTGAAGCAGTCTCGTAGGGGCTCTGTGCTCGGCTTTAATCCTTTGAAAAATCAGACACTTTGATACAAAGTCTGTAATAGCTGACTTCATGCCTGACCACCAATACAGTGGTTTTAGGTCTTTATACATTTTGACTGATCCCGGATGTATCGAGAAAGAACTTTGATGATCTTCTTGTAATATCTCTTTCTTGAGTTCTTCATTATCGAGAACACATACTCTATCTTTAAAATATAGAAGTCCATTCAGCTTAATGGAGAATTCAAGATTAAGTTCTGAATCTAGCTTTAACATAATCTTCTGAAGATCTGGATCAGTTTGCTGGAGATCCTTGATTCTCGAGATTATACTAGATTGAACTTGGAGTTCATATAGGAATTTCGTCCTATGTATAAACGGAATGAGCATTGATTGCTAAGAAAGCTACAAAAGAATTCACAAGGTTACTTATACGAGTTAGGAATGGATTGTTTCAAGATAACGTCTAATATTTATAACCTAGGGTTTACCCGAGTATGGCCCGACGACTAAGGGCATCAGTAACCACATTTGCTTTCGCCGGATGGTAGTCTATGACAAAATCATAATCTTTAAGCAATTATAGCCATCTTCTTTGCCTTAGATTCAAGTTCTTTTGAGTTAGGATGTACTTGAGACTTTTATGATCCGTATACAAGTTGCACTTCTCTCCATACAAGTAATGTCTCCAGATTTTGAGTGCAAACATGATGGCTGCCAATTCCAGATCGTGTGTAGGGTAGTTTGATTCATGTGGCTTTAACTGACGTGAGGCATAAGCTACCGCATTCCTCTATTACATTAGGACACAAACTAGCCCCAAATGAGATGCGTCACTATAGACGGTGAACTCTTTTCCCGATTCTAGTTGGATAAGAACCAGAGCATGAGTAATGGCTTGTTTAAGCTGGTCAAAGCTTCTTTGTTGGTTCTCCGACCAAACAAATGGTTCATCTTTGCGGAGTAGCTTAGTCAAGGGTGTGGCTATAGAGGAAAATCCTTTGACAAATTGTCGATAGTACCCAGCTAAACCGAGAAAGCTTATGACCTCACCCTCATTTCCCAAAGGTCTCCAATCCAGGATAGATTGAATCTTCCTTGGATCTACTTTGATCTCTTCTGCCGAGATAACATGTCTAAGAAACAACACTTCCGATAGCCAAAATTCGCATTTGGTAAACCTTGCAAATAGTTGACTTTCCTGGAGGGTTTGCAACACAATTTAGAGGTGTTCAGAGTGTTCTTCCTTGTTCTGAGAATACACCAACAAGTAATCGATAAAGATGACCATGAACTTATCGAGATAAGGCTTGAATACACGATTCATGAGGTCCATGAATGCAGCTGAAGAATTCGTTAACCCGAATGGCATTACGAGGAATTCATAATGTCCATAACGAGTCCGAAAGGTTGTTGATTAGTGCTTAAATTATGCATTATTCTATCTCTAATTACTCCTTGATTGATTGTTTTAAGTTGCTAATGTGGGCATTTTTGTTCATTTTCCATGCAGGATAGTAGATTCCAGGAATATTGCTTAAACTGCTGAAATTGTGCAATTTTTTATTTTTTGGATTCATGGCTAGATTAGTGGGCATGAATCTGGGCACGAAAGTCTAATTGGACGCCATGTCAGCAGCTTCTAGAAGACGCCATGTCAGCAGCAACGATAGCTTATCATCAGCATATCAGATAACTTATCAGCCGGATTTTAAATTCAAACTTTGGATTTATCTTTTGTAATTAATTTAAATAATTTGGGATTTATCTCTTATCTCTTTAGGGTTATTTTTAGGGTTTTAGGTTGCTATAAATACCTAATTTGGGCAAACTTATATCTCATGTTCTCATTCTCATTCTTAGCTTTGCTTATACTTTTAGAGTTTTATAAAATTCTTTCTTTTCTTAGTTGTTGCTTTAAGTTTTATTTATTTAATTTTCTTTTATAATGCTAAGTATGATTTTTCCCATAATCATACTTAGCTAAGTTTTCCATAGCCAAGGTCTAAAGCAATGGCTCAATTCCAACGTGAGGATTAAAAAGCACTTAACAATTTCGGGTATCTCTCTTAGTTTTCTAAACTTAATTTCAAAATCAAAATGATTTCAAAACCAAATATTGACGTTGGTCAGGATGTTGTTTTGGATAAATGTGTGGGAGGAAGGATCGGCTATTGAAGCACATTCGATTTCCTGGGAACACACTTAGCAAAATTCTTTGCTAAGAGGAAACTGAGATCAGAATCAGTTATTACTGAAATTACATAGTCCGAGTCGGCTTTACTTAAACATTCATGATCTACAACATTGTTGTTGATCAGATCAATTTCCAAAATCGATATCAAAGATGGCAGTTGGGTATTCGGTATACAAGGAACAGTTACAAGGATTGATCCTTGAAGTCGAGTAACTGACGTGAACCTTGAAGTGAAAAAACCTTTTTCCAATGATCCGAGGAAATTGAGTCAAAGCAGAAGCTCGAGGCTATTCTTTACCATATTTAATCCACTTCCTAAATTTTATCTACAATCTCTTATTATTTTTACTAATTTACAAATCCCCACCATACTTAAATATTATTCAGCTCTCTTCTTGGCTCACCGATTGAACAAACATAAATCAGGAAGTTCTCTTAGTCCCTGGGGATCGACCCTTACTTCTCTTTTACTACGTTTGAATTCTTTTATTTATTATTTGAGAAGAAGGAATTATTTTGATGCGAGAATGACGCGTGCCAAATTGGCATTGTTGCCGGGACTACGAAGAAGTTACTGATTATTTTTGTTTGATTTATGACTATGAGGAATCTGGGAGAGCAAGCAGATTATAACTCAAAGATCAAAACATACGCCCGAAGACTACACGCCCAAACACTTCAGGAAAAGAAGCAAAGACAGCGACAACAACGATTAGAAAGTGATCTTGAAATAGCATATGAAGCAGAATCACATTTCGACCACACAATCGAAGAACCAGGTCCGATGGGAGACAACGACCAAACTATTCGACAACTGGCTGCGGCCCCTGATGATAACCAGCTGATGTGCATAACATTCCCGAATGGCGAAACAACATTCGCTCTCAAGACAGACTTAATACACCTTTTACCAACCTATCACGGTTTGCCAAGTGAAAATCCACATAAACATCTAAAGGAATTTCACATGGTCTGTTTAAGCACAAAACCACAGGAAGTCTCTGAAGATCAAATAAAACTTCGCGCCTTTCCCTTTCCTCTAGTTGATATTGCTAAGGATTGGCTATTTGATTTACCCTCCAACTCGGTTTCAACTTGGACTGACATGGCTCACCTTTTTCTTGACAATTTTCTCCCAGCAGTTAAGGCAAGTGAGCTAAGGCGAAGTATCCTGAGTATTCGACAAAATGATATTGAATCTTTATATGACTACTGGGAGCGTTTCAAAATGCTATGCGCAAACTGTCCGCAACACGGATTGTCTGAACAAATGCTTCTCCGTTATTTTTATGAAGGATTAACACCCATGGACATGAAAGTGGTAGACGCAGCAAGTGGAGGAGCTCTTGTTAACATGACTCCAATGACATCAAGAACGTTAATATCTACTATGGCCGCCAACTCGCAATGATTTCACCCTTCAAATGAACCATCTCGACGGGTTCATGAGGTAAGTACAGTTTCGCTGGAAAAAAATTGATAAATTAGCTATATTGTTCAATCTCTTGTTGTAGATAAAAGAATTGCAGCTAGGCTTTGCAGGATATGTACGAGTCCAGAGCATCTGACGGACTGTTGTCCGATTATACAAGAAGAGGAAACTGCGCAAGTGAATGCCATAGGAAATTTTCCAGGACATCCACAAAGACAATACAACCCCAATGGCAACTTGTATAATCCATGTTGGAAAAATCATCTGAACATCAGTTATGCTCAAAATCAAAGGCAAAGTCAACCATATCAGCAAAGACAACCCACTCAAGAACAATATCAACAACCGAAGTCATCATTGGAATCCATCATTGAACGGTTGGCAATATCCCAAGAGAAGTTTCAAACCCGCACTGAGGCCCACTTACAAGATTTCGAAAACAAATGACCTAGTTGGCTCAAACCGTGTGGAGACTGGAGTCGTAGAGAAGACTTCCTTCTCAAATAGAGTCAAATCCGAGAGAGAATGTGAGTGCTATCACCCTCCGAAGTGGAACCGTTGTCACACCTGAAGTCCCAAAAGAGAATTTCGGACGGTCCAAGAAAGGGAAGGAAAAGCCACCCTTCGACGTCCAAGGTACATCTTCATCGCCACCACCACCTCCTCCTCCTTCTCATGAAATCGTACCACCCTTCCCATCAAGATTGATGAGGCGTGAAAAGAGAGCCGAAGATAAGGAAATCTTAGAGGTGTTCCAAAAAGTACAAGTCAGCAAACCTCTCCTAGCAATTTCTAAAGGAGCTTTGCACCACAAAGAGGAGACTGACTGATTTCGAGATGGTAAATCTGGGTTAACATGTCTCAGCAGTATTTTAGCGAAAGTTTTCACCAAAGGTGAAAGACCAAGGTATGTTCTCTATTCCTTGCAAAATAGGAAATGTTTCAATTAAACATGCAATGTGCGACTTAGGAGTTTCAATTAACGTTCTGCCCCTTTCTGTTTATAAAATTATTACTAACGAACCTTTGAACGAAACAAGAGTAACTATCCAGTTGGTTGATTGTTCTATTATCTATCCAGAGGGAGTGAATGAAAATGTCTTAGTGAAAGTCAATGTTCTAATTTTTCCTACCGACTTCTATGTCATCGACATGGAAAATGATAGGACGAACACTTGCTCTAAGCTACTTCTAGGCCGACCCTTCCTAAGCACTGCGCATACAAAGATTGATGTGAGAAGCGGTATATTGACGATGAATTTGATGGTAAGGCCGTAGAATTTGACATTTATAAAGCGATGAAATAACCAGATAAAGTTGAAAGAATTAATTGAGTCGATATTATTGATCCCTTAGTTGATGAATTTGTTGAAACTAATTTTTTCGATAATTTTTACAGGGATCTTAAACTTTGTCGTAGAGAGGAAGAAATGGAGTTTGAACATATTTTATCTATCAATTCTGATTTATTTTTATCTCCCTCTAAAACTAAAATGTTACCTTCTGTTTTGCAGGCGCCAGAGATAGAATTAAAATAGTTTTCGGAGCACTTGAAATATGCCTTGTTGGGAGAAAATGAAACCTTGCCGGTGATAATCTGAAACAAGTTATCCGAAGAAGAAGATAATACACTAGTGAAGGTATTGCGCACGCACAAGGAAGCCATAGGATGGACTATTGTCGATATTAAGGGACTTAGTCCCTCGACTTGTATGCATAAGATTAAAACGAAAGAAGGAGCGAAACCCTCTAGACAAGGACAACGCCGTTTGAACCAACCAATGATAGAGGTAGTAAAAAGGAGATACATAAACTCCTTGATGCAGATGTAATCTATCCTATTTCTAACAGTGACTGGTAAGTCCAATTCACGTGGTACCTAAAAAGACCGGAGTGATAGTGGTCCAAAATTCCGAATGAGAGTTAGTTCCAACGCGTGTACAAAATGGATAGAGAGTCTGTATCGACTACAGAAAGTTGAACTCTCTCACTAGGAAAGATCATTTTCCCCTTCCCTTTATAGATCAAATGATTGAGAAATTAGCCGGTAAAGCTCATTATTATTGCCTTGATGGTTTTTCAGGTTTTTTTCCAAATTCCAGTTGCGCGAGAAGACCAAGAGAAAACATCTTTTACTTGCTCGTTTGGTACATTTGCATATCGACGGATGTCCTTTGGCCTTTGTAATGCACTGACCACTTTTCATAGATGTATGCTGAGTATTTTTTCTGACTATGTGGAGAAGGGCCTCGAAGTCTTCATGGATGACTTTACGGTATACGGTAGTTCATTTAATGAGTGTCTTAATAATTTAACTAATGTGCCTAATAGATGCCTAGAATTTAATCTTGTTCTGAATTATGAAAAATACCATTTTATGGTTGATAAGGGATTAATTTTGGGACAAATTGTGTCATCTAATGGAATTGCCGTTGATAAGGCCAAGACCGATATTATATGCTCACTACCTTACCCCACAACTATGAGGGAGGTTTGTTCTTTTCTTGGCCATGCAGGTTTCTACCGAAGAATTATTAAAGATTTTTCAAAGTTGGCGCGACCGTTGTGTGAGCTGCTACAAAAAGATAAAGTCTTCGACTTTAATCTTGAGTGCAAAGAATTGTTTGATGTACTTAAAGAAAAGTTGACCACGACACCATCGTCAAAGCACCAAATTGGGAATATGATTTTGAGCTTATGTGTGACGAATCCGATACGAGCATTGGAGCAGTTCTTGGACAAAAATCGGTAAAAACCACATGTTATCGCCTATGCTTCAAAGACTCTGGACTTGGCTCAGAGAAATTACTCCACAACAGAAAAAGAATTACTTTCTATTGTTTTTGCTTTAGAAAAATTTAGATCTTATTTTCTTGGAACTAAATTGATTGTTTTTTCTGACCATGCAGCTTTGAAGTACCTTATGAGCAAAAAAGAGGCGAAGCCAAGGCTTACCCGATGGATCCTGCTTTTACAAGAATTTAATTTGGAAATTAAAGACAAGAAGGGAAACGAGAATCTCGTAGCTGATCATTTAAGTCGCATTCCTATTTCTACAGTCGACCCGCAAATTAACGATAAGTTCCCGGAAGAACATTTGATGTTGGCGTAGAAAGTAGTTCCAGGGTTCGCAGACACGGTAAATTACTGGGTCACAGGTAAATTACACTTAGACTTTCCTAGATCTGGAATTAATCGACTAAAGCAGGAGTCCCGATATTTATATTTGGGATGACCCTTATTTATGGAAGCACTGTTCGAATAAGGTAATTAGGAGATGCGCCGTTGAGGAAGAGGTAAATTCTATCCTAGACTTTTGCCATTCTTATTCATATGGTGATCACTTTGGACCAAAGTGAACTGCCCATAAAATTTTGGAATGTGGTTTCTTTTGGCCTACTATAATCCGTGACGCTAACTTATATTGTAAATCATGTGATAAGTATCAACGTGTAGGGAATTTAAGCCGAAGGAATGAATTACCTCAAAATCCGATTCACGTTTGTGAGATGTTTGATGTGTGGGGAATCGATTACATGGGTCCCTTTACTTCTTTATTTGGAAATTTTTATATCATTCTTGCAGTTGATTATGTTTCTAAATGGGTGGAATCTAAGTCTATCCGAAATAATGATGCTAGAACCACTGTTAATTTTTTGAAAATTTCTATCTTTTCCAGGTTTGACACACCACGAGCGATAATTAGCGATCTAGGAACCCATTTCATCAACAAGGTAATTGATGCGCTCATGAAAAAGTTCAGAGTTACTCAAAGAATTGCCCCTTCTTACGATCCACAGACCAACGGACAAGTGGAAGTGTTGAACCGCGTGATCAAAGTAATTCTTGAAAAGATTGTAAAACTGGATCGTAAAGATTGGAGTCTCAAGTTGTCCGACGCGTTGTGGGCATACCGGACGACTTATAAAGGTCCTATTGGGATGTCGCCGTATCGACTCATTTTCGGTAAGCCATGCCATTTGCCAGTTGAATTGGAGCATCGAGCCTTTTGGGCAGTTAAGCAATGTAACATGGAGATGGAAGCAATTGGAGAAGCGTGGAAGCTACACATCCAAGAATTAGAGGAAATCCGACGAAACACTTATGACAGGGCTCAAATATTTAAAGAAAAACGAAAGAATTCCACGATCGAAGAATATCCTTTAAATCATTTACAATTAACCAAAAAGTTTTGTTGTTTAATTCAAAACTTAAACTATTTGCATTCAAACTTCGATCGAAATGGCTCGACCCATTTACGGTAACTCAGATTTTTCCTCATGGCGTAGTGAAGATGGAAGACAATTCTGGAGCTCGATTTAAAGTAATCGACCAGAAGTTGAAGCCGTATTATGAGAACGCTCCGGTAGAATTAGCTAAGGATATCGAATTAGAAGAACCTACGCTTTAAAAATTGGCTCGTCATGCTAACGACGTTAAATAAGAGCTGGATGGGAGGCAACCCATTTTTAATTTATTTTGTTTATTTCTTTTCAATTTTTATTAATTTATTTTCTTTCTATTTTATTTTTGCATTAAATCATTTGTTGCTGATCGTATTTTGCGTCGACTATGTGTAGGTTTTGCAAGCATGGAGCATGTTAGCACCTCCCTCCAATTGGTGCACTATAGTTGGCCCCAATTTGAAAAAAAACCAGTGTCTCCAATCCATGATAGATTGAATTTTGCTTGGTTCTACTTTCATTCCTTCTGCTGAGATGACATGGCCATGGAACGAGATTTCCGATAACCAAAATTCACACTTAGAGAACTTTGCAAACAATTGACATTCTCGGAGAGTTTGTAATACAATTCGAAGGTGTTCAGAGTGTTCTTCCTTATTCTAAGAATACACCAGGATGTCATCAATGAAGATGACCACAAACTTGTCAAGATAGGGCTTGAATACACGGTTCATGAGGTCCATGAAAGCAACCGGAGCATTTCTCAACCCGAATGGCATTATAAGAAATTTGAATTGGCCATATCAAATATGAAAGGCTGTCTTGAGTACATCTTCTTCGTTTACCCTCATTCGATAATATCGCGATCGAAGATCAATCTTTGAGAACACCGAAGCATTCTTGAGTTGATCAAAGAGATCTTTTATCCTTGGGAGAGGATATCGATTCTTGATAGTAAGCTTGTTCAAATGTCTGTAATCAATACAGAGTCTCATTGTCCCGTCTTTCTTCTTCACGAACAAGACTGGAGCACCCCTGGGAGATGAGCTACGCCGATTAATGCCTTTGTCTTGTAGCTCTTAGAGTTGCTTCTTGAGTTCTTTCAATTCAACAAGTGCCATTCGATAGGGTGTGATGGACACCGAAGTTGTTCCAGGTTGAACTTCAATCTCGAACTCTACTTATCTGGTTGGAGGGAGACCAGGGAGTTTGTCAGGAAAAACATCAATGAATTTAGATACAATTGGCATACTAGTTAAGCAGAATTCAAGTTTATCTTGTAAGACCATAGTAGTAAAAATTAAGGTCAGTTTCCTATCAATTAGGAGGATTGATTCTTTTCCTAAACCCCAGAGATAAAGTTTCTTATTTTGGCAATCTATCTAGGCTTCATGTTTGCTTAGCCAATCTAGTCCTAACACTAGATCGAATTCACAAGAAGGCAAGACATAAACGTCTATGGGAAAAGGTATATTTCGAATGCTTATAGGACATTCTTGCAAAGAAAGTTCATAGGCATATTTCCTCCTATAGGGTTCGAAATAAGGATAATTATCCCAATTCGAAGAATCGCATGAAGCTCTTCATCAAATCCAATGACTACCTCCTATGGTATGAAGTGAAAGACAGACCAACCATGTCGATAAAGAGATAAGGCGACCAATTTATTCTAAAGTCCAAGCTTGAGATGACCAATTAAGAACGGAGGGGCTTACAAGTTAATGGTAAAGCTATGCACATGCTCTTTTGTGCGCTTAGACTGGACGAGTACTCGAAGATATCTTCTTCCACATGTGAAAAGGAGATATGGGACAAGCTCGAGGCCACATATGAAGGCACAAACGATGTTAAGGAGACCAAGATTGACTTCTCAACTTGAGCTACGAGAATTTCAAGATGGAGCCCGATGTGAGCATCACAAACATGTTTAATCATTTCTCTACTATCGTCAACGGTCTCAAAGGCTTCAGAGAAGTCATCCCCGAAGACAACCTAGTCTAGAAGCTCATCTACTCTCTTCCTGAGTCATGGGATGGAAAGAGGGCCGCCACATCGAGGCCAAGGATCTCAAAACCTTGAAGCTCGATACTCTTATGGGATCTCTTCTAACCCATGAGATCATGAAGAAAGGAAGAGAAGATGAGAAGAAGAGGAAGATAAGAAGGTCAAAAAAAGGAAGCAGAAAAGAAAAATATGGGAATTCCTCTCAAAGCTTCATAGGAAGAGAGCAATTATAGTGTGGATGAAGATGAAGAAATGGTTATACTAGCCAAACAATTCACTCGGTTCATGAAGTCCAATCAGGGATAAAAGTTACATCGAAGAAGAGACATCAAGAACAAAAATAAGGAGGGGGAGGAGGTGGATCAACTCATTTGCTATGAGTTTTTTTAAACCCATTAATAATGTTTGCCTAAAATAAAGTTTTCTCTTGATAAAAGTTGTGATGCATGTGCAAAACGCAAACATAAAAGAGTTTTTTTAAACCCATTAATAATGTTTCTACTAGTAGAGTTTAACAATTGATCCATATGGGTCTTTTTGGCCCTATTAGAACTATGAGCTTGGGTGGAAAATCATATGTATTTGTTTTAATAGATGATTACTCTATATACACTTGGGTTCTATTCTTACGTACCAAGGATGAGGCTTTAGAAAAATTCATCAGGTTTTCAAAAATTACTCAAAATGATGTTGGTCAATCTATTTCTCATATTAGAAGTGACCATGGTACCGAATTTCAAAATTTAGGTTTTGAGGATTTTTGTAACTCAAATGGTATAAGCCATAATTTTTTCGCTCCTCGACAAAATGGGGTTGTTGAGAGGAAAAAACAAACTTTAGAAGAAATAGCTAGAACCATGCTTTTTGAAAACAATTTTCCAAAGTATTTGTGGGCGGAAGCCACTAATATCGCTTGTTATATAGTCAACCGAGTAATGATTAGACCAATTTTAAAGAAAACACCTTATGATATTTTAAAATCCAAAAAGCCTAACATTAGCTATTTTCATCATTTTGGATGTAAATGTTTTGTTTTAAATAATGGAAAAGACAATTTGGGCAAATTTGATGTTGAAAGTGATGAAGCTGTTTTCTTAGGTTATTCTTTAAGCTCTAAAGCATATCGTGTATTTAATAAAAAAACTTTGGTAGTTGAAGAGTCTATACCTGTGGTTTTTTATGATAACCTTCTTTTGAGGAAGGATTCTTGTGATGTTGTGATGATGATGATGATGTAGGAATTTTTGAAGACAATGATGGTAGGCAATCATCAAAGGTAGATGAAGTTCCTTCCAAATAAGAAGAAGCACAAGATCCACCTCTATAAGCCTTAAAGGACATGACTCTAGAGGAGAAGGAAGTGAGCTACCCAAGGGAATTCAACTATGTCAAAGGTGGTGAGATTTTGGGTGATCCATCTAAAGGGGTAACCACTAGACTTTCTCTTAAAAATGCTAGTAATGTTGCATTTATCTCATGCATTGAGCCTAAAAATATCAAAGAAGCATTAAAAGATGATTATTTGATATTGGCCGTGCAAGGAGAGTTAAATCAATTTGAGAGAAGTCAAGTTTGGACATTAGTTGATAGGCTTAGTAATAAGTCTACCATAGGAACTAAATGGGGTTTTAGAAATAAACTAGATGAGAGTGGTAACATAGTAAGGAACAAGGCTAGACTTGTTACTCAAGGTTACACTCAAGAATAAGGAATTGATTTTGATGAAACCTATGCACCCGTAACAAGAATGGAAGCTATTAAGATGCTTCTTGCATTTGTAGGTTATCATGAATTCAAGATTTTTCAAAATGGATGTAAAAAGTGCTTTTCTAAATGGTTTTATTAATGAAGAAGTGTATGTATAACAACCACCCAGTTTTGAAGATCCAAAATATCCAAACCATGTTTTTAAACTTTCAAAAGCTTTATATGGTTTGAAATAAGATCCTAGAGCTTGGTATGAAAGGTTGTCAAGTTTTTAATTGAAAAGGTTTTGACAGAGGAAAGGTGGATACTATATTCTTTATTAAAAGAAATGGAAAAGACATTTTATTAGTTCAAATTCATGTTGATGATGTAATTTTTAGTTCTACTAATGAATTGTTTTGCCCAGATTTTTCTAAGTTAATGCAAGGTTAGTTCGAAATAAGAATGATGGGGGAACTGTCATTCTTTTTGGGACTCCAAATCAAACAAAGGAAGGATGACATCTTCATCAATCAAGCTAAGTACATCAAGGACATAATCAAGATGTTTGACTTGGAGAATGTGAAACCTCAAGCCACACTAATGAGCTCTTCTACAAAGCTTGACAAAGATGAAGAAGGTCAGCGTGTTGATTTAAAGCTTTATCGCTCCATGATTGGATCTTTGCTTTATCTTATCACAAGTAGAACGAATATAATGTTTAGTGTTTGCTTGTGTGCTGAATTTCAAGCTAGTCCTAGAGAATCACACCTTATAGTCATTAAGAGAATCTTTAGATACCTTAGAGACACACCTTATTTAGGTCTTTTGTATCCAAGAGATTCCTCCTTTGATTTGCATGCGTATTCGGATGCGGATTATGGAGGCTATAAGATAGATAAAAAAAGTAACTTTGGTACTTGTCGATTCCTAGGTAGAATGCTCATATCTTGGTTCTCTAAGAAATAAAATAGTGTAGCTTTATCTACCACCGAAGTGGAATACATATCGGCCGAAAGTTGTGTGCTCAAGTCCTTTGGATAAACCAAGCAATTCTCTTAAGCGTGACAACAAGAGTGACATATGTCTCACTAAGAATCCCATCCAACATTCTAGAACCAAGCACATAGAGATTAGACGTCATTTCATTAATGATCATGTCTTGAAAAACGATGTTGTTCTAGAATATGTACACACCTTGAATCAATTAGCGGATATCCTCACCAAACCATTAGATAAAGAGCGTTTTTGGTCTCTTAGAATAGAGTTAGGTTTAACTAGCCTATCTTGAGCCTTAGAGCCTTTTTGGTCTTAAAATTTTGCTTGATTTTGGATGATTGCTTTGCTTATGCATTTTTGCTCATACATGCATCTATGCTTATTGCTAAGGGAGTATGCATTTATTTTTTATCATACATGATGTCCATAAATCATTTGCATCCATTTCGGTTCTAGTAAAATCAAAATTTTTAGCGCATGTGCCTCGAGGGTACCGATACAGAGTAAGGTGTATCGGTGCAAGTATCATGAGACAATTTCAGTATAGTTTGACCTATACTAATACGAGGTCATGTATCGAAACGGTTATAAACCGTTTTAGTACATTGTTTCGATACGCACAAGTGGTGTATCGATACGCCTAGCCACTAGAGAGTTGAATGGGCATTAAAAGAGGGTTTCCAAATTTAAATCAAACTCTACTTTTATCTTAAACCCTAGATGCGTTTTCACCTATTTAAACCCATCAAAACCCTCTAATTTTTCACAAATCATCAAAATGTTTTTAGGGCTTTTGGTTTTCTCATCAAACCTAAGCAAAATCATCAAATCTTCTACATCATCATCTCCTCATTCATCCATAATCTCATACTCAAGGTATAAACTTCTTTTCTTTATTTCTTAATTTCGTTCTTATTTTGTTACATTGTTTTCGTTTCAAATTTATATATTTTGTATGTATATGAACTGTTTTCCAAAAATTTTGTAAAAACTTTTTCAAATCTAAATTTTTTTAGTTCGAATATAAAACTATACCATATATTTTCAACTCTGGTTTTCAGTTTTCTTTTTATCAAAAATTCTTTTTATACTTATATATGATTTTAAAATATATGATATGAGCTTTTTTAATACCTTGATCATTGGATTGTTCATTGGATCGAATGTGATGAATTATGCATACATATTGTTTTTGGTTTGATTTTGATTACATGTCTTATTATGGGTCCTAAGAAAAGACAAAGAAAAAATATGGCATCTAGTTCCAATCCTCCAAATCAAAATACTGAAAATGTTGGTAATAGACCTATCATTACCCATATTTTTCAAAATTGTTTTAATGAGCCAAGATATCCAAATGTTATGGATCATTTTAAACATTATCAAGGTTTTTATCTTCTGAAAGATTTCAATTTAGATATCTTGAGTTGATGCAACAATGGAAGTTCATGCCATTTTTATCCTTACTCGGGATTTTATACCGGAACCTTGTTTTAATTTTTTATTCAAATGCCCAGTGTGTTTATAATAAAGATAGATCTGAAGTTGTTGTTAACGAATCTTATCTTATGGGTAAAAAGTGTCAAATAGATTCTCTAGTTTTAGCAATTTTTTGGGTTTTGAGGATGTGGGAATTGATAATGAGGACTCGTTGGGACATGTTCTTGGTGGCTCCGTGACAGTGATTGATGCTCATAATCGCATCATTCACTTACTTATCACTTGGTGGTTTCGCCCATCCGGTGGAAAATTCTCAACGATCCGCCAAGTCGACGACTTTTGGATTCTTTGTTTCTATGAGAGTAAGCATCCGAACCTTGTCCAAATCATTTTTCCGGAGATCATCTTTCTTGTGCAAAACTACTATACAACTCTTGTTTCATCCTTCACCTATGGCACTGCTTTGAGCTATTTGTTTCACACGATTGGAATTTATTGCTCTCATGATGTTTCCAAACCACTCATTGATCCTATTGATGAGAGTTCTCTCTACCATGCTAAGTTTTCATATTACCATGGTGAATGGGTCCATATTGCAGATCTTCCTCAAGATGCTCAACTCGATCCGGTGGTGGCTCCTCCAGCGGTTCCAATTCAAGAAGCTTCGGTAGCCCAACCTTTCCTCGATGCTCTCATGGCTTATCTCAATGGGAAGTTTTCATCTTTGTACACTACCATGACCTCCGGTTTTGCCACCATTGACACATGTTTTACTTTTTGGAGGAAAGAGTTATGGCCATTGAGAATCGCCAAAATTCAATGGATATTTCTCTTACCACCTTTCATGGAGAGTGGAGATGATCTCTTAGAACCCATGCCAATAATGAAGATGAGGATGATGAAGAAGAAGAAGATGAAGACGCTCCTTAGGTATCTTGCATATCATATCATGCCATATTAGGATTAGTTTTATGCACCTATGTCCTCGTGTTTTTAACTCATATGCTTTTTTTTATTTGTTTTGGTTTATGTTTTTAGGAATTAAGTTCGATTTTTTTATGTTGCTTTGAATTATGCTTTGATTTTTTTTAATGAATATCTATGTTGTTTCCTTTAATTCTTGGAGTATCCTTAATGTTTATATCTTGCTTTACTTATATCTTATTGATTTTGATCTAACAAAAAGGGGGAGAAGTAAAAGAGCAATAAATTTTTCAAAAATGCATCTCTTAGTCTTAAAGAAAGGGGGAGTATTTTAAACCTACTTAAAAATTTACTTTGATTTTGTTATATCAAAAAGGGGAAGATTGTAAAACCTATATGTGATTTTGATATAAAAAAGTGTTTAAGGACCAATTCGTAAAATTGGATAAATTTTTAAGTATTCAAAAGTCTCACAAAATGATAAGGATTTGAACCTAAAATTGTTTCTAAGTTGAAAACTTAAAACCCCAAAAATTTCCTAAGTGTTTTCATACTCAAATAACCAAAAATGCCCAAGCGTATAGATACGCCTCTTAGCGTTTCGATACAACTTTTGACTATTGGAAATTTAATTGTAAAAATGTACCGATACAGTTGTCCTTGTATCGATACGACCTTCTTCTAGGTTTGTTTTCTTGGTTACGGGTATCGATACGGCCATCACCGTATCGATACAGGGTGTTGAGATTTCCAAATCTTTGCAGTTAATTTTATTATCGTTACCTTGTTAGTTATTGGAATCATCAATCTTTAAAATTCATTTAATTCGTATCGATACCCCCCTTAGGCATACCGATGCATTTTTCACTAGACTTTTTCCTTAGATTCCATTGAGCAAAATTTGTACCGATACGGCTATACTGTATCGATGCGCCCCTATTTTTACACTTTGTCTATTTCGATACGACTTCAAGCGTATCGATATGACTTTGCACAATGGCTCTTTCTTCTTTTGACAGGTACTGATACGTCTCTTTGTGTACCGATATGGTTGGTCACCAAACAACATTTATTGTAGGAAAAATGGTCTCCAACGGCTCTATTGATGATCTCAACCACCCAAATAGTTAGAAATCAATGAAGGGATATAAAATTAAGTCTCCAAATCTTCAACAATAAGAATTCAACAAGTCAAAAGCATTCAAGCAAAAATCCAAGGCCTTTTGAGCTTTTAGAGTCAAATTCTTGTACCCAACTTGTGTGTTCCAAATTGTAATATTTACTTTCAAGTTTGGGGTTGTGTAAACTTGTAGTTTGGCAAACAAATTACCTGTAAGAGGATATCTTTTTGTTTGCAAACCACTTCCTGTAAAAGAGTGAACCCTGATCAATCTTTGGGTAGAAAACTTTGATCAATTGTTACGGTTTCCTCGTAAGACTATAAAATGGGAAGAATTTCTTAGTGAAATTGGTTGAAATCCTTTGTGGGGAGATAAGGCAGTGGATGTCTAGCTTGTTAGAAGCTTTGAACCACTATAATTCCTTGTGTCATCATTTTTATTTCTTTCATTTTCTTCCCTTCAACTTTTTAATTATCAATTCACCCTATCTTGGCCAAATCGAGTTGATTAATCATCCTAACAGAGCCTTTTAAGGAGCGGTAGCTGGAGTGCATGTGCAAGCACCAGCACCTGTTGTGTCCGTTAATCATGGGTTACCATTGGAGCACCTTCGTAGCTTGGGAGGTGTGGAATTTAGAGGATTGAATCATGAGGTAGTCGAGGAATGGCTAGTATGTAATATTTGCATTCTAGGTTAGATGGAATGTAATGATGCAAGTAAGTTGGGTTATACTGTATCCTTGTTGACAGTGATGCATATCATTGGTGGGTAACCACGATTATGGGAGTTCCCAATGCTGATCCGAATTAGGAGTTCTTTTAGACAACTTTCAAGAGAAAGTATCTTGTTCCGCAGCATCAAGATGCCAGACAGTGCGAGTTTATGTCATTGGTGCAAGGTGGCATGACAATGTCTGAGTATGAGGAAAAATTTGTTCGGTTGAGCTAGTATGCTCTTGATCTAGTTTTGAATGATCGACAAAGATGTGACAAGCTTTGTTACAGGCTTTTTAAGGACACCAAGACATATTTGATGGCCACAAATTACACAGACTTTTATGTGCTGGTTAACAGGGAAAAGGATGTTAAGCAGTCATTTGGTGGTTCGGTACAAGCAGTGAGTGTGGGTACAGGAAAGAGAACCGCAAAATTTGGCTATGCTGAGAGATAGAAGAAGAGATCGCATGATAAGCGATACAAACTGGATCATAAGCGTGGTGGTGGCGGTGGTCGTAAATAGGGTGTGCGTGTTGTTACCGATTGTGAGTGTTGTGGTAGATGCCATGCGGGGTATGCTAGGGAGTAAAGCCTAGATCTTGTTGGGAGTGGGGATTGCCTGATCATCTAAAGCATGATTATCCGCGTGTTGTGAGAGATGCATCGGCACAGGCAGCTGTTGTAGCCGCTAGGGCCGAGGCTATGGTAGGGGTAATTTCTAGAGGGGTGAGGATGATCAGAGGACTGTAGCTAATATAGTTGTTGTGCAATCAAAGAATGGTGGGCCAGCTTGGATCTATGCTCACCGTGAGGGCCGTAATGACACCAATGTGATCGCAGATACTTTTACCTTACAATCTTTGTCATTATTTTCCTTAATTGATTCGGGGTCCACTTATTCATACATTTTAAGTGAGAATGCGCATTTGTTAGACGTACATGTTGAGATCTTGAATGTTGGTGTATTAGTAACTAGTTTGTCGCGGATTTGATGGAATTGCTATTTCATGGTTTTGTGTTATTTTGGGTATGGATTAGCTAAGCGAGCATAAAGCAGTTGAGGATTGTGAATCTAAAAGGATTTCTTTGAGGCTTACCGACGATTACAAGGTTGTAGTAGTTTCCAAAAATGTTAAGTTCTTGTCTAACGTCGTTTCGGATGAATCTGGATGTCAAAGGGGTACGAGTTTAGGATATTCGGACTATGTGTGATTTTCCGGAGGTGCTTCTTGAAGAGTTGTCAGGTTTACCACCAGAAAGAGAGGTGGAATTCGGTACTGAGACGTACTTAGGTACGACTCCAGTGTCCATTGCTCCGTATCGTATGGCACCGAAAGAGCTTAAGGAGTTAAAGACTCAACTTTAAGAGTTGTTGGATCGAGGGTTTATCCGACCAAGTGTTTCACCTTAGGGTGCACCAAGTTTTTTTTTTGTGAAAAAGAGGAAGAAAGAATACGAATGTGCATTGATTATCGGTAATTGAATAAGTTGACAGTTAATAACAAGTATCTGTTACCTCGAATAGATGACTTGTTTGACCAATTATATGGGGTGGTTGTGTCTTCTAAGATTGATTTGAGATCAAGGTATTACCAATTGAAGGTTAAGAATGTGGATGTACTGAAGACTGCTTTTCGCATGAGGTATGGGCATTATGAATTTTTGGTAATGTCATTTGGTTTGACAAATGCCCCATCTGCTTTTATGGATATGATGAATAGGGTATTCTATGAATACCTCGATCAGTTTATGGTGGTGTTTATTGATGATATTCTTGTGTACTCTCGTACCGAGGAGGATCATGATCGGTATTTGCAGATTGTTTTGTAAGCTTTGAAGGATCATCAGTTGTATGCTAAGTTGAGTAAGTGTGAGTTTTGTCTTAAGGAAGTGATGTTTCTTGTCCATGTGGTTTTAGCAAAGAGAATCCTTGTTGATCAACAAAAAATTGAGGCTATTCTTAATTGGAAACAACCTATGTCGGTATCTGAGGTTTGTAGTTCCTTGCATTGGTGGATGGTTTCTCTAGTACTGTTGCTCTATTGACGAAGTTGTTGCAAAAAAATGTTCCTTATGTGTGGACGGAGAGTCAACAGCGTGGTTTTGAGAAGTTGAAGGAGTTTTTGACTCATGCTCTTGTTCTAATTCAACCTGAGTCCAACAAGGAGTTTGTAGTCTACAGTGATGCGACTTATGTTGGTTTGGGTTGTGTGTTGATGCAAGACAGGAAGGTTGTGGCTTATGCATCAAGACAACTGAAAGTTCACTAACGCAACTACCCGACTCATGATTTAGAGCTTGCAGCGATTGTGTTTGCTTTGAAAATTTGGAGACATCATCTTTATGGTGAGAAGTGTATTGTTTACACCGATAATAAGAGTTTGAAGTATTTGATGTCTTAAAAGAAGTTGAATATTAGGCAACAAAGGTGGATTGAGTTGCTTAAGGATTACGACTTGACGATCGAGTATCATCCAAAAAGAGCTAATGCTGTTGAGCTTAGGGTGATGTTTGCAAGGTTGAGTGTGACTCGAGAAGGTGGTTTGTTGGCTAAGTTTTAAGTTAAGCCTATATTTTCTCAAATGATAAAGCAAGGCAACCGTATAATAATTCTTTGGTTCCTCATGTTAAGGATATTTCAGATAGCAATTTGACGGATTTTCAATTTGATGATGATGGGGTTTTGTGCTTTAAAGGGTGAATAGTCGTGCCAGAAGATTCAGAGTTGAGGTGCACTATTTTGACCGAGGCTCATTCAAGTCCTTTTGCTATGCGTCCTGGTGGTACAAATATGTATCGGGATTTGAAGGATTTGTATTATTGGGTTGGCTTGAAGAAGGATGTGGTCGAATTTGTTTCTCGTTGTATAGTGTGTCAAAGGGTTAAAGCTAAACATTAGTTTCCTTCTGGGTTGTTGCAACCTGTTCAGATTCTGAAATGGAAATGGGAAAGGATAACCATGGATTTTGTGACAGGTTTGCCTTTGAAACCGTCCAAAAAGATTTGATACGGGTGATTGTTGATCGTTTTACGAAGTGTGCGTTTTTTTACTGTGCATACAACATATACATTGGATAAGTTGGCAGATTTGTATATTGCTAAGATTATAAGATTGCATGGAGTTCCTAGTTCAATTATATCGGATAGAGATCCATTTTACATCAAGGTTTTAGGAAGTCTATAGACAACTTTGGGTATAAGGCTTACTCTTAGTACGTCTTACATCCTCAGACGGATGGGCAGTCTTAGCGTGTTATTCAAATTTTAGAGGATATGTTTAGATGTTGTATAATTGAGTTTCAAGGGACATGGGAGAAGCAACTACTGTTGGTGGAGTTTGCTTACAATAATTGTTATCAGTCGAGTATCCAAATGGCTTCCTATGAGGCTCTTTATGTTCGTAGGTGTCATATGCCTCTTTGTTGAGCAAAAATGGGCAAAAAGCATGTTGCGGGGCCTGATTTGCTTAACGATACGAATGATAAAGTGAAACTTATTTTTGAAAGGATTAAGATGGCTTCGAGTCGGCAGAAGTCTTATGTGGATTTGAAGCCGAAAGAGGTTTAGTATGGTGTGGGTGATAAAGTATTTTTGAAAGTTTTACCTTGGAAGAAGGTGATGAGATTTAGGCACAAGGGTAAGCTAAGGCCTAGGTTCATTGGACCTTATGAGGTGATTGAGCGTGTTGGTCTGGTGGCTTATAGATTGAGATTACCGGTCGAGCATGAGAAGATACATGATTTTTTCCATGTGACGTTGCTTCGGAAGTATAGGTTGGATCCATCGCATGTTGTGCCTATTGAGGAGATTGAGTTGCGACTGGAGTTGGCATATGATGAAAAACAAGGATATTCGATTCTAGTACCAAGGTTCTCTGTGGCAAGACCGTTGAATTGGTTAAGGTGTTGTGGCGATATAAAGGTGTGGAAGAAGCCACTTGGGAGACGAAAGCGGATATGAAGGAACAATTTCCTCATCTCTTTCCTCCAGGTAAATTTTGACGATGAAATTTCTTAAGAGGGACAGAGTTGTTGTAACCCCCCAAAAATAGGGCTAGATGTTTAGAGGTCTGATCGGGTTGGATTCGACTCGGTTGAACCAAATTAACCGGTTAGATGAATTTCAAAAAAAATAATATTTTAAAAATATGAATTGGGGAGATAAAAATTGGTTTGACTTATAAAAAAATGTTTAATTATATTATCAAGTGTTTTGGTAAATATTTTGGGAGTTAATTTACGTGGTTAATGTGACATTTTGATTTAGTGATTGAATTGTAAATATTGCAAAACTGTTTTAAATGACTATTTTGTAAATGAGCCAATACTATGAATCCTTAGAGAGCTATTATTTCTAAATGTTTTTAATCAGAAAATGACACTACAACAGATTTATCAATCTGTGACAAGTTTTCTATATGACGTAGTGAATAACGTCACAAAACATACTATAAATGAGACGGTTATTTGTTTTTGTCGCATTTAGTGATTGGTGGCATATCTTTTATGACAATTTTAAAAATGTCATTGATTTTTGTCACTATATATTTGGAGCTAAAATTTCCCCGCAAAAAATGGTTGGAAACCTTTTAATGACGTTTAGACCAAATGATGACGTTGTAAAAATGTTGCAAAAAAATGAAAGCATTTGTGACGAATCATTATTATGACGATTCAATTTGAATTAGTGACGTTGTAACATCCCTAATTTTGGCTTGGAAGTAAGTTACCAATTTAATTATGAGTTTGGTACATTAAGATATACTTAGAAATTTTATTATTAAAACCAAGGACCAAAGTAAGAAGCTTCGTCAATATTATGCTCATTTCATATAGGTCAAAAATTAAAGACCTTGATTATATGGTGGTTTGCATGTAATTCATTAAAGTCTTGAAGGGCTTGTACATGTGTCATAATGTATGAACACATGGAAAGAATTGGGGGACACCTCTCGGTTTGAGGTGTAAGATGTGCAAGGGAGGGATCAACTTTTTCTCCTCCTTTCCCCAATTAGCCGAATCTAAGAAAAGAAGAGGAGAGAGAGAGATGCAATCGGATATGGAAGAAGGGAAGTTTAGAGCTTGCCCGAATATATTCTTTTGATTTCTTAAGTTGATTGGTGTTTGAGAAGAAGGTGTGTATGCTTCCTTTTCCTTTAATCCAGCTCTAATTTCAAGTTATAAGTGTAGACATTTCATGAAACATGTTTTAGATAAGATAGTTAGCAAGATTGAATCCATGCTATGAAATCCTTGACGAGCTTGAATAATATGTTGTTTGTTTTAGTTGTTAGTTAAAGTAATGAATTGTGGAGATGGATTACTTTACTTAAATTCGAAGAATTTGACTAATGATAGTCGATGATGTGGTTTGAATGTTATATATATGATTAAGCTGCCATGTTATGTAAATTCACACATAATTAAGATGATAATCTTGCTCGAATATTGAATTAATGGTTTAATTGAATTGGTACATGTGTATAGATTGAATAAGTGAACGTACAAAACTATTTTGTATCAATATAAGCCACTAGGGACTGTTTTGAATGATTGGAGATAAAATGGACTATTTTGATTGTTTGTAGTTAACAAGAACTGACTTATATACACATGAATGTATATCTATGATCTAGGGGTTGTTTTTTAGATAATTCAGGACTGTTTTGAATAGTTAAGGGCTGTTTTTAAGTTTAAAAATGTACATATATGTAATCTGGACTGTTTGTATATACACATATGTATAGTGGACTGTTTGATGTGTAAAAAGATGCAAACATGTAGTATGGACTGATTTGCCGGAATGAGAGAGTTTAAGGACTGATTTAATTTCATGAGTATTGCTTAATATTGTTTTGAGTATAAAAAGAGGAAAAATATGAAAACATGGCTGATTTGGTTTGTATGCTTGAGAATATGAATATAATGTGCAAAACTAAAGAATAAATCAGTGCAGTTTGGTGTAGTTAAATATGCAGTTTAGAGTCTAAAATAAGACAAGTTTTGAAGTCTAAACTGTGCAGAATTTTAGTGTTAAACTGTGAAGAATTTTAAGTATAGAGCAGTACAGAATGTTAGCTCAAATCTAGGCAGTTTGGTGTCTTAAATCGTGCAAAATTGATGAAATTTAAAAAGTGCAGTTTCGGTGTAAGTGAATGTAGTTAGAGCAGTTTTAATACAGTTTTGTGTGAAGTATTTCATGTATTTTGAGTAGTCTTGAATGCTTTTCTGTCCAGTTTTGAAATACTGATTTGTAAGGTTAGAAATACAGATTTTTGCTAAGTATAATAAAAATGATGATAGATTGGTTTGTAAAAGTGAAAGTGATTTCGGTTGGTTAAAAATGTATACATGTTAAACTTGGGGCAGTTTGGAGAAGATAAGACAGCTTGTAGGTTGTTGAATATGAAAAGTATACAAATCTATAAGTGGAACTGTTATGGAGTAAAAGTGAATCCTTTAGGAGCTGTTTATACAATTATATGAACACTAACATGGTAATGGACTGTTTTTGCTTATATGCAAATACTATTAAAGGCTATTAAGTAGGTTGATTAATTGAACATATTATAATAATCTATTGTTCTTGTGTGAGATACTTGTTGGACATGAATCGGTGGGAGATAAAAGTATTTGAAAAGCTATAAGAATTTGGGGAATTCAGGTATTCCATAACTTTGGAATAACCAGGTGAGTGTAGTTGTATGGTTTCAAGTGACACGATGTCACACCGAATTTAGTTTCTATGATATGTATATTGAATAGATTGCATAAACATGTACATATGGCTCAAGTAGAGCACATTGGGTGAAATGCATTCATAGCATGGGATTCATGTTAAGACTTTGATGATGTTGTATTTCTTTTGTTTGAAATGCCTTGCTATGCTTGAATGATAGATTATGGAATTTCCTTGATATTGAGATGAATTGTGTGCTTGTTATAAAGCTTGGAATAATGACTAACCAATGACAATAAGAATTTCAACGAATGGTTGAGTAGCTAATTCTAAAGAGTTTAGAAACAATAAAGCTTGACTTATGTTATAAGTTATTGACATAAGGAAACCAACAAGGTTACTTGTAACCTAATAAAGTACTAATCAATAAGCTTAAAGAAGCAAAATCTTATAAAGGTGTTATATGACATTAAATTCATAACAATCAATGTTACTTGTGCAATAAGATGCTACCTCAATGGTGATGCTATGATAACATATATAAGTTGCCTTTTAAATGGAAGACCTTGTATCCTTTGTTTGATGCTTGATATGTATGGACTACGGTTGCATGATTAGTACTTCGAGTACTCTTGTCTTCCTGGATGGAATGGACTACAGTTCATGAGCTATTGCTCGGGGGACGCCCCATTGATATGTTTCGATGGTACTAAGTTACCATTGCTTGTTGATATGTTTTCGATATTAGCCATTGCTATGTGCTCTGAACTAAGTATCGCTTGGACTAGTGTTATTCATGGGTGATCAGTTACTTCAAGACCTTGTTCATTGTCTTGTACTTCTAATCAAACTCCTAGGATGGTGGCACTTTGTATTTGTCTAAGAATCCAGTATATCAAATTGTTGTGTAAATGATATAGCGGAATGCTATCTTGGTTTATGAGTACTTAATACATTTGATTTAATCATATAGAAGATAAATGTTTATGGGAATTCATGGTTTGAATGAAATTTTAAAATGTCTCTATTTGTTTATAGGACATTCGAATAAATAACTAATGGATGACTTTGAATATGGTGTTTAGAGAAATTTGTTGGTTAAGATAAACTTGTAGTAAGGTATGCAAATGGTTTCTTGCTTATTAAGTTACATTGGGTTAATTTGATTATTTTTTTGTGGTTTGCGTCATAGTAAAATGTTCAAAATTGATAAATGTTTAAGTTACAAGGAACTGTTCAAATTGGTCATTTAATCCCTCTAATTCGAATTTCATAATGAGTCAAGGTAATAGAGTCCTGTTATATTGTAATTGCTGGCGAGACTTATCTTACTATGGCATAAGTTTTGTTAAGATGTGTAGCTTGCTGAATAATCAGAGGTAATAATATTGATTAATACTTGATGGTGAGACTTATCTTACAATGGCATAAGTTACAAGGAACTGTTTGTTAAGAATTGTATCTTATGATTTGTATAATCATTATTTGATCCTTACTCTGTTGTATGGAGTATACAGTATATGTATTCGAATGGATTCTAGGAAATAAACATATGTGTAAATTACTTTATTGTTGAGTCTTGGCTCAAGCAAGATATTAAGTTCAGCATATTGCAAATTGAGTTATCACCGTAAATGGTAATCTTGTTAATTTGACAAAACTCTTTTAAAGAATGGGACAAGAAAATATACTGTTATTTATGGTCAATGTAAAGAAAGTTTGAAATTTTCTAGTTCACGATTTTCTCTGCAGTAAGGTTCTTAACTCTGGTTTTCTTCTAAGCCGGGTTTAGGATGTTATAGACGTCATTTTGTCACAAATAAATTTTATTTGTGACAATTTGATTCATCCTGTTTTATACGATATAAAAGGTGACCTTTTATTTATGCCACAAAATATAGGTTTAACATCACGAAATTTATTATTTGTTACTCATTGTATATCTCTTTTCTTTTATATGACGATTTAAAAGATGTTGTGAGATTGTGCCGCATTATCCTGTTGTGACACGTAGACTTTCTTTCAAATAACATATTAAAAATAACATATTAAAGTTAATGGTCAAAGTTCGTTAAAGGATCAAATTATTTTTTTCCTGAGTTTGAGGGATTAATTGGGTGAAAAAAATTAAGAGAATCAATTGATATTTTTCAAAAGTTTGTGGGCTTATTGAACTTTAAGCCTAATGAAAATAATTACACCGACGTGAAAGCTAGATGATCCTCGTTGAAATTTGAAACTCGTCCATTTCATTCGTTAAAAACGTACTCCTACTAATAATTATAATTGATCTCAACAGAAATTTGACAGTAGTCATCATAATCATTACCGTAACAAAATATTACCCCATTTTATTTAGAACCAATGAAACCGTAAAAAAATTATATACTAAAATGTATAAAAATAAATAAACAATTTGCTTGTTTAATTTTTTTTAATTAAAATAAAACACTTTTTTATATTTTTGACAACATTAATTTTAGTAAAGTAAATATTTTTATATTATGGCAGTAACTCTACAATAATTTTCGAACTTTGTTTATTTTTAATTAAGACCCTTTTTGTTAATATATATTTTTAAACTATGTCTATTTTTATGTCTTAGGGCAAAACTTAACCTAAAATTATAAACTTTCTTTCCTGCTACTATTACTTCCCATTTTCCGCCACTCTTTCTTTTCCATAAACTCCTTCATTTTGCTCTACTCTTTTATGGAAAAACAATCACCATCATCGTATTATCATGTACTGTATAATCTTACTAGTTAAACCCACATTCATCGCCACTTCTGTGAAGGTGACCCCTACTCTCTTATTCTTCCAATTTTATTTTTTATTATATCTTATATTTGTTTTAATAATGCTAAAAAAAACTAAATTTAAATTACAATGGTTGAATTTGTTGGTTTGCTATGTGTTGCAAAGAAGTGAAACTTGTTGTGGATGACGAACCGATTTAATCCTTTTGCTTCAACTCAGGTCTGTTTCAATCTTTTTCTATTCTTATTCATTTTTAATTATTTTTTTATTATTATTTGGCATCAAAAAATTAGAACATTATGTATGTTTTCGGTGTAAATGATGCCAACTGCTTTAATGTACACATGAGTAAATCATTTTATGTTCGCTACATTTCTTATTTTTACAATTAAATTTTCCTTAATCATTGTTATACATACGTAGTAGAAAATTCTAGACTTTGCAATATTTATGTTTCAATTTTATCTTATTGGCTTCCTCAATGGCCTTGATGATGCTCTTACAATTCTAATTTTAGAGGGAGGCTAATTCAATCTTTCTACGTAACTACATGATGTAATATCAGTCTCTTTTAGCTAATGAAAAATGAATGGAGACTTCTCAAGAATTATATTGATATCGGCATGACCCCTTGTTAATGGAAATCTTTAATTATAGGTGGTGCTCAATCAGGTACCAACTCAAGTTCATTTATCTAATCATATTAATGGATTTATTATTGCATGTAAATTTGATATATGTTATGTTCAATCTATATAAGTATAAGATTATACCATGTAAATTTGATCAGAGACTTGCAATAATTTCACTCTATTTCGTGGAAAAAGGAACCCTTGGAAGCTTCTGAGAATTATAACAACAATAACTATGAGATAAATAAGGTAATGACTCCTTAAAAAGAAAATTTTAAAATGCTTTAGTTTATGAAGTGATATTTGTAAAGTTTAGTGTTATATCTATTATAGTTTTGATGCTTATGCAAGTCTTGATAATGAAAAGAGGTCTATGGTTGAATCCCCTTTGACTTGTCCTCCTACACCGTTTTGAATCTCCCTTCGGTAGTTGCAACTCCTAACGGCCAGTTCATAACATCAACTAGTCGCCCTTATTAACTAATCCTTCGTGCACACTCTCTGTTATAGTGTGTATGTTCCCATTTGGCCCCTAGCGCGTTGTGCGCTGTCAGAATCTTGTCGTTGTCCGCCTTGTGCAACTTTGTTGTCACAAAATTGTATTCCTCTATCGACTGTCTCCGCCACCGACTATCTTTTTGTTCACAAAATTGTGCTTTTTTTATACAAAATTGTATACCTTCATTGTAATTTTCTGATTTTTTTTAATATTAATTCTTTAATAAATATCTTACGATAAAAATAATTATTAATAAAAATATTTCATAATTTGGTGATATAATTAGTCACTAATGACGATATTTTTTGTCATTTATACAATGAAATTATTATATTATTAGTGGCGATAAGAATAATTAATGACAATTTTTTTATTATTTGTTGATGTAATTTGTTGTCGCTGGATACAAATTATAATGTGACGCTATGCATTAGTGTCACTATATGTTTAAAATTACGTGACGAAAGGTGACACATTGTCACATTTGACATTTAGTGATACACCTAGGCTGACGTTAACTTTTACGTCATAAAATAAAAATAGTGACGTAAATGTAAGTTTTAATGACAATATTTTAGATGTCAGTGATAAACAAGTTTGTTGTAGTGTGACCACCTTAATTGAGTAAGGAATTGGCGGTTAATTGGTTTCTAAATCATTTTCTTATTCTTTCTAATTTTCTCTCCTTATTTCCCTCACTTTCTCTTTCAATTCCCAAACATGATCCCCCAAAATTGGTTGCTGATTTTCAATGGAGAGTTCATCATTTGATTCTACCTTTTATTTCTAACAAAACCTCGCAAGAATTTCTCAAAGATTTCATCAATTTCACAAGTTTGATTTCAAGGAAAATCTTATGTCAATTTTGGTGGGAGCTTCTTCAAAGGTGAATTTCATTTTCCTCTCTTAAACTAAAGTTCTTTATTGATATTCCCTAGTAGTTGGCTGATAATGGATTGATTTTAACTTAGTTTTGCAATGGATTTCAAGAATTGAGTTATTAATGGAGATTTTGATGATTTGCTTAAAGATTTGTTTAAGTTGATGAAACTTGGATATTTTGATTGGGTAAATTAATGTTTTGATAAAGTAATCATAATGTGAAATGACAATGTTGAATAAATATTGAAACTATTTGATTGGTTAATTTTTAGATGAGTTTTAGTGGTGTTTGGGGCTGTTATGAGTGTTCTTGAGTTGTTGGGGAAATAAAGATATTTAGGAACTATTTTTGGTTGTTTTTTTGTAGATTGGATGTTAGAATCGTTAGATTGTTGTCAGGTGTTGGTTGAACAAAGATTGATGTTGATTTTGGTAGTTTCGACTAATTTTCGGAATGGTAATGTTAAGGATGCAGGGAATTGTTATTTGGAAGCAATTAGAATGCATAATGTTTTATTTTCCTTTTGGTTTTATGTGGTTAAAATAGGGGACAATCAGGGCAAGGTTGCCTAGTTTCGTACGTTGTACTTCGGAGGCTTGATTCGCATTGGTGAGTGAAGCAAAGTGTGTCGGTGGGTGTATAAACGCATTAAAGCTCTTTAAATGTTCGATCGATGGATCATGGAGGTTTAGTTATAGCCTAAAAAGCTTAACTAAGCTCAAGCGTAAGTTTCCTTATTTCGATTGATTATTAGCTTTGATATGGGCTTGAGGATTTCATGTTTTGGTTTTAAGCATTGTTTGGTACTTCCTATAATTGCATCATTTTGGGTTAATATGTAATGTTTAATGAATTAAATGAATGCCTATGAGCATTGATATTTGTTCCTTGAAGGGAATGTGTTGTTACCTTTCGTAATGTAGTTTTGCATATGAAACAGTTTTTGAGAAATGCATTGGAAAACAATAAGCAATTGTATTTGAAAATGATATATTGGCTATGTGATGTAAATGAGAAAGTATCAAATATATTTGGCATGCCATAAGATTAAGTGCACTATAAAAATAAAGTGATCACTCCGCAGCTCTTAAAGTATAGCGGTATGGCTACTCAGGCTGATGGTATTCTTCGGTTCCTTACAATAGGGGTAAGCCTATTGTTGTGTGGTAGAGGTAAGTCTATCACGAAGGGGTAGGGGTAAGCCTATTCCCGGTCAAAGTGAGATTCGGTGGAGGTAAGTCCATCATGAGAGATCCATGTATCCAATGTGGTAGTTACCATTTTGTTTTTGAATGTAAGGATAGAGGTAAGTCTATTCGGGGTCACCCTTAAAGCCAATATACGTGGTAAATGAGACATATGAAAAGATTTTTGCTGCATATGGTTGTTATTCTTGATTTGTTTTGGAGACAAGTGAGAAAATGCTTTGGTTTATTTAGGCATACTTTATGCTTCACATGTTATGTGGTTTTTAAATAAATCTTAAAATGGATAAATGTTTATTAAGACCATCCTCACTAAGCATGTGCACTTACACTCTCTTTTCCATTGATGTAGAGAAATATAGTTGTGGGGCAGCATTATCTTGGCAAGGAAAGTCCAAGAGCAAGACATTTGATTATGGAAAACCTAGTTTTAAATCGGTTAATAAGGAAATGTGTTACCATGTTTTGGGGGGATTTGTAATCTGGTTTTTAATTGGTGTTTTAAAGGTTTATTTGCTGAGGTTTGTTGGATTATTATGTTGTTGTTTTGAGGTTTGATTTCTGATGACATGCTTATTGTGTTTGATGCTTGAAGGTTTCATAGTATGCATATAGGGTGGAAATGCTTATGCTTATGCTTTTGTGGTTCAAGCATGTCCATTTTGGTGATAATAGACTAATAATGTGATGCCTATTGTTAAGTGTTCAAAAGTACTATTTTTATAACCCTTTTTACTCATATTATTGTTAGACTTAGGCTCATTTTAGTTGCATTATTAGGCATTCATGCATGTTTTCATGATTTTCTTCACCGTTATGCTTGATTTCATAATTTAGTTGATTTTGTGGAAAAAGGTAATGCTGGTGTGTGTTTTTGTGTGTGCAGGATCTAATTGCCCAAGCGAGTAGGAGATTATCGTGGCAGCTAAGGAAGGAAACTGAAGGATCTACCAAAGCAGTCGAAGCTGCATTAGAAATGCCAAGCTAGAGGGTCTGCCAAGGCAATCGAAGCTGTCTTCTACATGCCATGCTGAGCAGATAGCTGAAGCATGTCAGGACAAATCCACCTCATTAGGGATAAGCACGAAAAATAAGAGATAAATCCCAAAGATTTGGATTTCCATGCAGCATTTAATGAAGATTTAAATTCAGATTTATGAGGAGTTATTGGAGATCAAAGGGAGATTAATTCCCAAGACTTTTTGGAAAAGTTTTTGGGGGGGATTAATATATAACAAAAGAGATTTATTTCTTTTATTCTATTTAATTTCAACTTAACTTCCTCCTCAACAAAGACTTTGACCTAGCCAACTCCTATAAATAAGAGACCTAGCAGCCTACTTCAAAGGGGAGTTGGATTGGAGAGGTGCGATTGGGAGAGAAATTTAGGGCTTCTCGACATCTTCTTGTTTTCCTTCTTTTTCCATTACATTCATATTTAGGGATTTTATTCTTGAGATTATTTTTTGCCCAACCATGAACTAAACTTATTTGGCTTGGGTTATTGTGTTTTTGTGGTTGTGAGAATGATTGTATTTGTTTAGGTATTGAGTTTGTAATTTTACTTCAAAGTTTGTTCATTCTTGGTTTTTAATTTTGTTTGTGAGTGAATTGAGAGAGGATCTCGTGAATTCATCCATTTATCTAATATCAGGAGAGTTAGATTCAAGAAACGAATGAACATGGTCTTTATTCAATCAACCGATGGTGAAGACTAATTCGACTTAGGGATAAGTTACGAATTTCAACGGCTAAAGGGAGCGCAAGATAGGTTTTTTTCCACCCTTGGTTCATGCAGGGATGTATTATCAAGGCATGCACAATTAACAACATTTCGAGTTAGGGATAATGAGAAACCATTAAAGAACACTTCGCCGAACTTTGAAGGTTGTCGCCCAATTGCCCCAGCAATCGCAGACTTGCCCAGGAATTCACAGACCTGTAGTTTGTTCATTCTTGGTTCACTCTTAAAGAAGCTCAAGTGAACTACACCACTACGGAGAAAGAGTTACAAGCCGTAGTTTTCGCTTTTGATAAATTTCGTTCATACTTGATCGGGACCAAGGTAATTGTTCATACTGACCATTCGTCAATTAAGTACCTTTTTCCCAAGAAAGATGTCAAACCTCGTTTAATTCATTTGATTTTACTTTTACAAGAGTTTGACATTAAAATTAAGAACATGAAGGGTACCGAGAACCAAGTCGCCGACCATTTGTCACGCCTAGAATAAGGAAAAGACGATGACATGAATATGGAAAACCAGGATGCATTCCCGGACGAGCAATTGTTAATCGCCCAGGCAACCCTACCTATCGATGCCTAGATAACTGCAGTAGGGATTGCCTCGACAATGCCCATGGAAATAGCAGTAACAATTGCCTCGGCAATTCCATGGTATGCAGACTTAGTGAATTTCCTTGTTAGTGGCATTTTACCTCATTCTCTTAGTCATCAGGGAAAGAAGCGGTTCCGACATGATGCTAAGCATTATTATTGGGCTGAGCCTCTTTTATTTAAACAATATGCATATTAGGTTATTAGGCGATGCATCCCTGAGGAAAAACAGCAAAACGTGCTCCGACAATGCCATTCATCACCCTATAGAGGTCATTTTGGAGGCATTCGCACCGCGGACAAAGTCTTACAATCTGGTTTCTATTGGCCAACACTTTAAAGAGTTGCTCAAGACTTCTACAAGAGGTGTGATCGTTGTCAGGGAACAGGGAATATTTCACGCCGACACGAGATGCCACTACAAAATATCCTTGAGGTCGAGTTGTTTGACGTGTAGGGGATCGATTTCATGGGATCCTTCCCATCCTCGTTCGGCAACGTATACATCCTACTTGTCGTGGACTACGTGTCTAAATGGGTAGAAGCAATGACAGTTCCCAGCAACGATTCCAAGACTGTGCAGAAATTCTTGCAGAAAAACATATTCACACGATTTGGAACACCAAGGGTAATTATCAGTGATGGAGGTACCCACTTCAACAATAGGCTAATTTCCAAAATGCTGGAGCGATTTGGAGTGACGTAAAAAATTGCCACGGCATATCATCCAAAGAAAAATGGGCAAGCCGAAATTTCCAGTCGTGAATTGAAGGTTATCCTTGAAAAAGTTGTCAATCCTTCTCGAAAGGACTGGTCGACAAGAATTGATGAAGCACTATGGGCTTATCGAACAACATTCAAGACACCTTTGGGCATGTCACCTTACAGACTTGTCTACAGCAAGACTTGCCACCTTCTGGTGGAGATCAAACATAAGGCTTATTGGGTGATCAAAACTGTCAACATGGATTGGGAGAGTGCTGGACAAAAGCGACTACTGGACCTCAATGAGATCGAAGAATTACGTGCCTTAGCTTACGACTACGTGAAAATCTACAAGGAGAAAATGAAGCGTTGGCATGACAAGAAGCTATTGTCACGATAATTTTTGCCCAGGTAATTAGTTATTCTCTTCAATTTTCGGTTAAAACTCTTTCTGGGAAAATTGAAATCGAGATGGTTCGGGCCTTTTGAAGTCATCAAACCTTTATCCTATGGTGCCGTGATAATCAAGTCCACCATTGATGGGCATGAGTTCAAAGTTAACGGACAAAGATTAAAGTACTATGTCGGCAACCATGTTGAGCACGACAAGGAAGTAGTTACTTTAGGAGATGCATAACCATGCTCTCTTTTGATATTTCTTATTTACTTTTAGTTTTATATTTTTAGACTTATTTTATTTTTTGATTTATTTTTAGGATAAAAGTATGTTTTAAGTTTAATTTTATTCTTTTTATCTTTATCTTTCCATATATTTTTTTTCTTTGTTTTTGATTCCACAACCACAATCACCATGGCTAAGAACATTAAGACAATTCCTCACCAGCTAAGGAACAAGAAGTGCCAAAGAAAGCTCCAACAGCGAAGCTTGCCCGGACAACCAAAATTGCCTCGACAATTCTTGATGCCCAGGCAGCTGAACCCTACTTCGGCAACTGCGGATGCTACAACAACTGCCGCACAAGAGGCAACACCAGCCATACACATTCACCCATTACGAATCGGCAAACGAACCAAGCAATTGGCATGAAGAAAACACATCATTCAAGGTGACGACCTTTCCGAATAACTCATTTGCATTTTATTTTTTGCATGCATTGAGAACAATGCTTCTCTCGAGTTTGGGGGTATTTGTTTCTAGTTAATTTCATGTTTAGTTGCATTCATAATTAGTAATAGCATATAGGTTGCATATGATTACTTGCCATGTCTTTGATTAGATTTAATTGCTTGAACTTGTTGAATATCTAATGATGAATTTTTTCCACTGCACTTAATTGAAAGAACCTTTAAATTTTAGGATTGCAGGAAAAGAACCTAGAAATTTACTATGATGCTAAATATTATGAACACGGTTGTGACTTGTTGATTGAAAGAAACTTAGTGAACTTAGGTTGCTTAAAATTTGGGTAAATTTTAATTGAAAAATTTAAAGTTAATTTCTTGCTAGAGGTGCCCAAAACTGGCTCTAGCAGTTACACATTAAAGATATCGCTAGTGGTGCCCGAAATTGGCTCTAGTCGATAATTTTTTTTTAATTAAAATAAGAAATTGCTTGCTTTGCTAGAGGTGCCCGGAATTGGCTCTAGTAAAAAGATTAAAAAATACTCTGATAATTAAATTAATAAAATTCTATTGTTCGCATAGAATTTTGAAAATCAACTTGTACACAACTACGTACACACATTGTCACGAGCATTATAGTTTGGTTCCGGGTAATTTTTGTGCTATCCGAAGAATTCAAAAGGTGATCATACTTTGTGCCACGGTTCTGAGGTTTGAAGGCAAATTTAAAGCATGTCTTTGATGATTAAAGTCTTGGCAGGTAATTATTAGATTTGCATTGCTTGAGGACAAGCAATAGTTCGAGTTTGGGGGTGTGTTAAGTGTTCAAAAGTAATATTTTTATAACCCTTTTTACTCATATTATTGTTAGACTTAGGCTCATTTTAGTTGCATTATTAGGCATTCATGCATGATTTCATGATTTCCTTCACTGTCATGCTTGATTTCATAATTTAGTTGATTTTGTGGAAAAAGTACTGCTGATGTGTGGTTTTTTGTGTGCAGGATCTAATTGCCCAAGTGAATAGGAAATTTCCGTGGTAGCTAAGGAAGGAAACTAAAGGATTTGTCAAAGCAGTCGAAACTGCTTTCTAAATGCCAAACTGGAGGGTCTGCCAAGGCAATCGAAGCTGTCTTCTACATGCCATGCTGAGCTGATTGCTGGAGCTTGTCAGGACAAATCCACCTCATTAGGGATAAGCACGAAAAGCAAGAGATAAATCCCAAAGATTTGGATTTCCATGCAACATTTAATGAAGATTTAAATTCAGATTTATGAGGAGTTATTGGAGATCAAAGGTAGATTAAATACTAAGTCTTTTAGGAGAAGTTTTTGTGTGAATTAATATATAATAAAAGAGATCTATTTATTTTATTCTATTTAATTCCAACTTAACTTCCTCCTCAAGAAAGACTTTGACCTAGCCAACTCCTGTAAATAAGACCTAGTCGCCTACTTCAAAGGGGGTTGATTGGAGAGGTGCGATTGGGAGAGAAATTTAGTGCTGCTCAACATCTTCTTGTTTTTCCTTCTTTGTTCCATTAGATTCATGTTTAGGGATTTTATTCTTGAGTTTATTTTGTTCCCAGCCATGAACTAAACTTATTTGGCTTGGGTTATTGTGTTTTTGTGGTTGTGAGAACGATTGGATTTGTTTAGGTATTGAGTTTGCAATTTTACTTTAAAGTTTGTTCATTCTTGGTTCTTAATTTTGTTTGCATGTTAATTGGGAGAGGATCTCCTGAATTCATCCATTTATCTAATATTGGGAGAGTTAGATTCAAGAAACAAATGAGCATGGTCTTTATTCAATCAACTGATGGTGAAGACTAATTCAACTTAGGGATAAGTTGCGATTTCAACTGCTAAAGGGAGCTCAAGATAGGTTGTTGTCTACCCTTGGTTCACGCAGTGATGTATTATCAAGGCATGCACAATTAACAACTTTTGAGTTAGGGATAACGAGAAACCGTTGGAGAACGCTTCACCGAACTTTGAAGGTTGTCGCCCAATTGCCCCAACAATCGCAGACTTGCCCAGGAATTCACAGACCTGCCCAGGAATTCACAGACCTGCCCAGGTTGTCGCAGAATTATCCCAACAATCCGTGTGGATTCAATTGAGCGACTCTAGCACTCAATTACCACGATGGTCCATTCAATTATCACACCACGACTCACGATAACCCGTCCTACTCTCTCTTATTTGATTACATCTTTTTTTATTTAATTGCTCTTTCATTTTCTTGTTAATTAGAACTCCTACAATCACCTACTTGTGTTTTTATTTTCAGTGCAAGAAGTTAGATTCCCAAAGTAGCATCAATCCTTGTGGAGATGATATCTATGCTATACTATACTATAACTTGCGACGTGTACACTTGCACCAATTGCGAAGTGCTTAATACGCGCAACACCTATGTTGATATGTACATTGTATTTGTTTTTGGATGTTGAGTTGAATGGTTTTAGGAAGCATGCCTCTACTATTGCAATTCGATGCAAATTTCCCATTTAATGGTCTTATTTTTAGCTTAAGGCTTGTTTTAATCCTTAATTTAGTGGTGTATATGTGTATGATTGATTAAGGCATGTTTGGGTTATAAAATGGGTGAAAAACCAGCAGAATTGAACATTACAGGTCCAAGAGTACTGTTGCGCGTAATAAGTGCTACCTAATTGTGCAAGTATACACGTTGCAAGTTATAGTATAAAAGATATCATCTCTACAGGGATTGGTGCCACTTCAAGAATCTAGTCTCTTGCACTGTAAAAAGTAAAAGAAAACACAAGTAGAGGATTTTAGGAGTTTTAACTAATAACTAATCTAGAAAGCAAATAAGTAAAGGCGATGTAATTAAATGAGAGAGATAGGCCACGTTATCGTGAGTTGAGGTGTGATAGTCGATTGGATCGTGTTGGTAAAAGAGTGCACATGAAACTCAGTTGTCGTGGCAACTTGCACAACGGGGTTGCCTTGGCAACTAATCGATGGTTGCTTGGGCGACTAGTTGGGCAACTACTTGGGCGTCTGGGCCGCAACCTTCAAGGCTCGGCAGAGCGTTCTTCAATGGTTTCTTCTTATCCCTAAGTCAAAACTCTAGCTACTTGTACATGCCTTGATAATACATCCCTGCGTGAATCAAGGGTGAACAACAACCAATCTTGCGCTCCTCTTAGCCGTTGAAATCCTTAACTTATTCCTAAGCCGGATTAATCTTCACCATCAATAGATTGAATAAAGATCATATTCATTCGTTTCTTGAATCTAACTCTCCCGATATTAGATAAATATATGAAGTTACGAGATCCTCTCCCAATTCACTTGCAAACAAGAATAAAAACCAAGAATGAATAAACCTTGAATAGAAAAGTGCAAACTCTTATTACCTAAACAAAGTCCAATAGTTTCTCATAACCACAAGACAAAATAACCTTAGCCAAATAGATTTAGTTCATGGCTAGGTTCCAAAGAAACACAAGATAAATAATCCCTAGCACGAACCTAATTGAACAAGAAGGAAAAAGATGAAGGATGAAGCTTGTCGAAATCTCCTTGCCCTAGATGCTTGTCGAAAATTCTCTCTTCCTGCTCTCCCCTTGGAGTTGACGGCATGGCCTCTAATTTATAGGGCTAGGTCAAAGTCCTTCTTTGAGAAGGAAGTTAAGTTGGAATTAAACTATCTTTAAAGAATATAATTGTTTACTATAATTATATTCCTTCTAGAACTTCTCCCTTGGAATTTAATTCTTCTTTAATCTCTTCATGGAAATCAAATTACTTTGGGATTTAGCTTTGCTCCACGTCATCTTGGGCTTGTCTAGTCATCAATTTTGACTACTATATCACCTTATTCTTTGTCGACAATTGCCCTGGCAACTGGCTCGGCGTCTCCTTCATGCATTGCCCTGACAACTAGCTCTAGCCTTGCTTTGGCAAGTGATCCTGCACATACACACAAAACACACCAAAGCAACATCTTTTCCCACAAAAACTACCAAGTTATGTAATCAAGCTCAACGATGGAAGGAAACATGGATTAATGCATGAATGGCTAATTATGCAACTAATAAGAGCCTAAGTCTAACAATAATATGAGTAAAAAGGGTAAGAAAATAGTACTTTTGAACACTTATCACACCCTCAAACTCAAACTATTGCTTGTCCTCAAGCAATGCAAACTAATAATTACCTGCCAAGACTTCAGTTTTCACAAACTTAGCTTTGAACTTGATTTCAATTCTCAGAACCGGGGCCCAAAGTATGATTGACTTTTCTTTTTTTTCGGAAAACTTAGGAGTTACTCGGAATCAAACTATAATGCTTGTGAGTGTGTGCGGAGTTGTGTGCAAGCTGATTTTTCGGATTCTATGCAAACAAGAGGTTTTCAAATTACTTCATTGGGTTCTTTTTAACATGTTTTAACTGGAGCCAGTTTTGGGCACCTCTAGTGTTTTGTTTTTAGTTTTCTTAATTTATTCGACTAGAGCCAGTTTCGGGCACCTTTAGCGATCAATCAAATTTTTTTTGCACATGCTAGAGCCAGTTTCGGGCACCTCTAGCAATCAATTTTTTTAGCACATGCTAGAGCCAATTTCGGGCACTTCTAGCATTCATCCAATTTTTATTCTAATCCCCCAATTTCTTTAATTATCAACCTAAGTTCACTAGAATTCCTTAAATCAATCAAACCACAACAGTGTTTCATCAAATTTAGCATCATAGTAAAATTCTAAGTTTTTCCATGGTTATCCTAGAATAAAAATTCTATCAATTAAGTGCATTGGCAAAGTCATCATCGGATATTCATCAAATCTAAGCAATTATTGTTCCAACTAAAGGCATGGCAAGCAATTTATATATCCTAAATGTAATACTTAAGATGAATGTAACTAAACATGGTAACTACTAATAACAATCCCCCACAAACTCGAGTGAGGCATTGTCCTCAATGCATGTATTAAATAAAATTAACAAAAAATAAAATGCAAACGAGGACTTACTCCAAGAGTTCGTCATCGTGGATGATTAGTTTCTTTTGGTTGGTGTCTTGATTCTCTTGCTTGAATGAGATGGTTGTTTTCTTTTTGCTGGTGGTGGAATCGATCCTCGTACGGGGTTGTCCTCATCGTCCTCTTCATCAATGTCATTGGCTTTTCGCTTGGAGGATTCAATTGGTGCGGTCTTTGTTGGTGCAATAGAGGACTCGTCCGAATCTGAAAAATTAGACAATGATTCCATAGGAGTTGATTCGGGCGTAGGTGCTTTACCTTTGGCTTTTGCAGTGGTTGCCGGGACGTCTTTAGCTTTGGTTGTCGTGGCATCTGCTTGTGTAGGCACGATATAGGGTGCCATCTGTTGCATTTTTCGTGGCGACTACTTCATTGGGTGTCGAGGCAAGAATCTCGGCAGGAAATATTGGGAACGACACGCGATTGTCCGGGTACTTTTCTAGGATGACTTGGGTGATGACATTGTTGTGCTCCTTCATGTACCGCATGAACATTATTTGCCGGTCTTCAATTGGCCTTAGGTGGCTCACCAATGGTTGCAAGAGTGCTTCAAAGTGTCCCGGGGTTGATGGCCGAGTTGCCCGGGCATTAGGTGCTTGGGCATTAGGGATTGCCGGGGCGGCAGGAGTTGCCGCAGCAATTGGAGGCCTTGATGATTTTCCCGGTGCCTCTCCCATTAGCTTTTAGATTTGTGCTTGATTCCAACCGGACTTTGGTAGGGCCTTTTCATCAGTGGACTCACTTGGGACATGCATCTCCTTGCAAAGATTAGAAATTAAGCAAGGGAAGAAAAGAGAACCCTTATCTTCTGAGCTACATACAAAAATATCATCACAAATAATTTTTCCAATGTTAAAGATGCGATTATGTAAAATAGAATGTATTAGCAAAAGACGTGGTATATCAACGATAGTATTGTGTGTGGTGGGCATTAAAGAAGTTTTAACAAACTTATTCCATAGTTTTGCCTCGGGTTTAAGCCGAAGGCGATTTACCGTGCCCTTGTATTTACCGTCGTTCCAATGAGTTCCCGGTTGAGTGAGTTCTTGAAGCACCTTGTCGAGTTGCTTGGGCATGATTTGATCAACGAAGGCTTGATGCTCGTCCTTCTCAATGTAAAGCCCGTAAAAGGTGTTGAAGTTTTCGGGGCTTATGAGTATGGCCTTGTCACGAACAAAAACATAAGGATTATCCGGGTTAGGTGAGTGAGCATAGAATTCTCTTACCCATGAGATATTGCCCGGTTCTGATTGATGGCAAAAGATTTGCCACTTTTGATGTGCAATCTTCTTGAAGATGAATGGTTCAAGGCTGAAATCTTGATGAGAGTTGGAGTATTCAAAGCCTTGTTCTTCATAAATCTTCCGGCTTTCAAACTTGGAGGGAAATCTTTCTTGAACAACCGGTGTAGCAAACTTCTTGTATCTTGGTTCTTTGGAGGAACTTGGATGAACCAAAAATTTAATTTTGGATGCCATGGATGATCTTGGTTGTGAGTTTTGTAAAAACAAATAAAAGAAAATAAAAGAAACTAAAGAGTTGCAAGATAAAAAGTAGGAATAGGTTAAGGGTGATGGGTTTTATAGAAAGGATAGGTGGTAAATATGGTGGGTGGGATTAGGGGAAGACGAAAAAAAAGGGTTTTGGTTGAGGGGAAGGGTGACGGCAAGGGGGTTTAATTAGGGTAAGTTGGAGGCTTTATATAAGCCTTAGATTCAGCCCATTAATTTCCTTGTTGAAGATGTTTTCCTTCTTGGATCAAAATTTCTCTTTATCTTGAACTCTTTTCCTAAAATTCAAAGACAAATCAAATAAGGATTAAAATTAAAGATTGACTAATAAAAGAAAATAAATAAAGATGTGTAAAGGGATTCTTAAACTTAAAGAAAGATAAAACAAAAGAAAACAAATCTATCCTAAAAAAACAAATAATCGAAAGTAATAAAAAAATAAAAATTAAATAGTTCGAAAAAAATAAAAATTAAATAAAATTAAAATATCGAAAGGAGAGCATGCTCATGTATCTCCTAAGGTGACTACTTATTTTTTACGTTCCACATGGGCACCATTGTAGTGTTTCAATCTTTGTCCATTAACTTTGAATTCATGTTTGTCAGTGATGGACTTGATTATCACGACACCATGGGAGAATGGTTTGACAACTTCGAATGGTTTCGACCATCTTGATTTCAGCTTTCCCGGGAAAAGTTTTAGCCGAGAATTGAATAGGAGAACTAGTTGCCCTGGCGTGAATTGTCGTGGCAATAGTTTCTTGTCATGCCATTGCTTTGTTTTCTCATTGTAGATTTGTGCATTGTTATAGGCGAGTGCACGGAATTCTTCTATCTTGTTGAGGTCCAACAAACACTTTTGTCCGGCACTTTCCCAATCCATATTCACGGTCTTGATTGCCCAGTATGCCTTGTGTTCGATTTCTACTGGTAGATGGCATGTTTTTCCATAGACAAGTCGGAAGGGGGACATACCTAAGGGTGTTTTGAATGCAGTGCGATATGCCTAAAGTGCGTCATCTAGTCCTAATGACCAATCTTTCCTAGAGGGATTTACAACTTTCTCGAGTATACCCTTCAATTCCTGGTTGGAAATTTCTGCTTGCCCGTTGGTTTGTGGGTGATATGCCGTGGCGATCTTGTGTGATACGCCGAAGCGTTGCAACATCTTGGCAATAAGTCTGTTGTCAAAATGCTTGCCTTCATCACTGATAATGGCTCTCAGCATCCCAAACCGTGTAAATATGTTTTTCTACAAGAATCGTTGCACGGTCTTGGAATCATTGTTGGGCACTGTAGCTGCCTCAACCCATTTAGACACGTAGTCGACGACAAGTAGAATGTAGAAGTTGCCGAATGAAGATGGGAAAGGTCCCATAAAATCGACCCCCCATTCATCGAACAATTCCACCTTGATGATGTTCTGGAGCGGCATCTCATGTCGTCTAGAGATATTGCCCGTCCTCTGGCAACGATCACATTGCTTGTAAAAGTCTTGGGAATCTTTGTACAATGTTGGCCAATACAAACCAGATTGCAAAACTTTGGCCGCGGTACGAGTTCCTCCAAAATGCCCTCCATACGGTGAAGAATGGCATTGCCGGGGTACATTCTGTTGCTATTCTTCAGGGACACATCGGCGTATAACCTGATCTGCACATTGTTTAAACAAAAGAGGCTCGTCCCAAAAGTAATGCTTAGCATCATGGCAGAACCGCTTCTTCCCTTGGTGAGTAAGGCCATAAGGTAAAATACCACAAATAAGGAAATTAACTAAATTCGCGTACCAGGGCATTGCTGAGGCATGTGCTGTCGTGGCGACTGCTCCTAAAATTGTCGAGGCATGCGCGTCAAGGGCTACTGCGGCGTCGAGAGTTTTCGAGGCGTGCGCGTCCATGGTTGTTGAGGCGTCGAGGGTTGCCGAGGCATGTGCGTCCATGGTTGCCGAGGTAACTAAAAGTTGTTCATCCGGGAATGCATCACATATCTCTAGATCCACGTCTTCCTCCCTATTGCCTTCTTGTGTAACATCAACATTTTGATCAACTTCTTTTCCTGGTCGATTGACTAGCCAATTTGCCTTTTCTTGTTATTCCTCATTGATTGGTTCTTCATACTCCTCAGGTTCCTCTTGATCGGTAATGTAGTTGCCGAGGTAACTAAATTCCTCGTCGAAGTTAAACCCTGCCATGGCATGTAGAAGTTGGCATTCTTATGGATCATCGACATGCCTTAGTGTTTGGAACACATTTAGTTTAACTTGCTGGTCATTCACCCTCATTGTGAGTTCTCCCTTTTCAACATCGATCAAGGTTCTCCCTGTTGCTAGGAATGGTCTCCCGAGAATGATAGGTGCATACTCATCTACTTCAAAATCCAAAACAATAAAGTCAGCGGGAAAAATTAATTTATCAACTTTTACCAGTATGTCCTCGATTTTGCCCTCTGGATGCACATAGGATCTGTCGGCTAGCTGTAGCATAATTGTTGTAGGTCTTGCCTTCCTGATTCCTAGTTTCTGGAAAATCGATTTAGGCATCAAGTTTATGCTAGCCCCAAGGTCGCATAATGCTTTCCCGACATAGTGGTTTCCAATGGAACATGGTATTGAGAAGCTTTCGGGATCCTTCAACTTAGGTGGCATACAATTGTGAAACATTGCCATGCATCCCTCTGCTGCAGCAACTGTTTCAAACTCTCTTAGCCTAGTTCTCTTGGACACAATGTCTTTAAGAAACTTGGCATAGTTTGGCATTTGTTCAATTGCTTCCACCAATGGCAAGTTGATGTGGACTTGCTTTAGGATATCAAGAAACTTCTTGAATTGATATTCTTGCTTTTGTCGCTTCAACCTTTGTGGGAATGGTGGTGGAAGTCGGATATCTTCGATCCTTTCATTGGTTTGGAACCTGATTGACGGCATTGCCGGGACAACTGGAGTGGCTGAGGCATTATCAATTGGAGTTGCCAAGGCATGCTTATCACAATTTGCCGAAGCATCCTTATCATCGGTTACCGAGGCATGCTTATTGCCGGTTGCCGCGACAATTCCTAGTTCAACATCTGAGGCTTTGCCGCTAGGTTCGTCTTGATCTTTTTGTGGAGTTTTGTTTGTTGAACGGGCTTGAGCCTCTTTAAGTTGTTGGCCACTTCTAGTGGTGATCGCCTTACATTGCTCATGGCCAGTTCCTCTTGCGACTTCAGTATCGCTAGGTAAACCTCCTAAAATTCAGGTTTTGAGCAAACTGTCCAACTTGATTTTCTAATGATTTGATTGCCACCTCTTGGTTTTGCAATCTCATCTCGGTCCTATTAATAAAAGAATCAGTTCTTTTTATGAAGTTACTATTCTCAGCCATATAAGATTCAGTTTTCATCATAAAAGCATTTAGAGAATTTTCCAAAGAACTAGATGTTGTCGGTTGTTGCTGCGGCAACTGTTGCCGTGGCATATTCTGCTGGAATCCCGATGCTTATGCATTCTGATTATTCTGGTTTAGAGCATTGTTGGGATTACTCCATGAAAAATTAGGGTGCTTCTTCCAAGCTGGATTGTATGTATTGGACATCACATTGTTGTTCCGATTGTAATTCCCCACATAGAAGCTAGATTCCGGATTCTGCATACATTTAGAAGAATCATGGTTATCACCACATAACTCACAAAAAGAATCCATTACCTTGACCTCATGTGTGTTGTTTGGTTTTTGTATGTTCTGGACCATCTTGGTTAAAGTGGCCAATTATGCCGAAATTGAATCTGATGATCCTAGTTCATGTATTGTGGATTGGTGTCTAACTCCTCCTCTTCTAGTAGAGGGGAATTATAATCATTCTTGGCCAGCCTGTTTAGAATTTGCATTGCTTCCTCCGGCAACTTATCTAGAAGTATGTCGTTTGCCAAGGAATCTAGCATCATCCTTGTTGGTGTATTCACGGTGTTGTAAAACATTGCTACTTGAGTCCACACCGGGAATCCGTGTAGGGGGCATTTGTGTAGAAGTTCTCTATATCGCTCCCAATCCTCGTACATGGATTCATCATCTGTCTGCCAAAAAGAAGCTATGTCATTACGAAGCTTATCAGTCAAATTTGTAGGATTAAACCGTGCAAGGAAATCACGACAAAGATCGGTCCAAGATCCTATTGATCCGGCAGGAATGCTATTCAACCATGCTTTCGCCCTATCCCTTAGTGAATAGGGGAATAATCTTAATCGTAAAACATCGGGGGTGACTCCCTGTATTTTGAACGAGTTGCAAATCTCGAGGAAATATTTAAGATGTTGTCGTTCATCTTCAGTTGCTGAGCCACCAAATTGACCAATTGTGTTGATCATATTAAACATTACCAGTTTCAATTCGAAGTGGCCAGCTTCAATTTCAGGTGCGACAACTCCTGGATTACGTCCATCAAGATCTTCTTCAAGGTAGTCTCGAATAGTTCTGTTTCATACAAGAATCACTCCTCCTCCTCCTGGAACATCTTGATTCGTATTGCCGTCTTGATTAGACATTGCTACTGTTATCCTTCATTTAAATCTTTGTAAGGTCCGTTCGATTTCTGGATCAAAGGGATATTCTGGTGTAATCGGTCTCGCCCTGGTCATATACTAATGCAAAACCACAGTTTGTTAGCCCTTTTAATCTTAAACAAGAAAAGTAAAAATAAAGTGCAAGAAAATAAAAACAAAGTCGCTATTGCCAATCCCCGGCAACGGCGCCAAAAACTTGTTGCGCGTAATAAGTGCTACCCAATTGTGCAAGTATACACGTTGCAAGCTATAGTATAAAATATATCATCTCCATAGGGATTGGTGCCACTTCAAGAATCTAGTCTATTGCACTGTAAAAAGTAAAACAAAACAAAAGTAGAGGATTATAGGAGTTTTAACTAATAACTAATCTAGAAAGCAAATAAGTAAAGGCGATGTAATTAAAAGAGAGAGATAGTCCAGGTTATCGTGAGTTGAGGTGTGATAGCCGATTGGATCGTCTTGGTAAAAGAGTACACGGGCAACTCAGTTGCCGTGGAAACTTGTACAACGGGGTTGCCTTGGCAACTAATCGATGGTTGCCTGGGCGACTAGTTGGGCAACTACTTGGGTGTCTGGGCAGCAACCTTTAAGGTTCGGCAGAGCGTTCTTCAATGGTTTCTTCTTATCCCTAAGTCGAAACTCTAGCTACTTGTGCATGCCTTGATAATACATCCCTGCGTGAATCAAGGGTGAACAACAACCAATCTTGCGCTCCTCTTAGCTGTTGAAATCCTTAACTTATTCCTAAGCCGAATTAATCTTCACCATCAGTAGATTGAATAAAGATCATATTCATTCGTTTCTTGAATCTAACTCTCCCAAAATTAGATAAATAGATGAAGTTACGAGATCCTCTCCCAATTCACTTGCAAACAAGAATAAAAACCAAGAATGAATAAACATTGAATAGAAAAGTGCAAACTCTTATTACCTAAACAAAGTCTAATAGTTTCCCACAACCACAAGACAAAATAACCTTAGCCAAATAGATTTAGTTCATGGCTAGGTTCCAAAGAAACACAAGATAAAGAATCCCTAGCATGAACCTAATTGAACAAGAAGGAAAAAGATGAAGGATGAAGCTTGTCGAAATCTCCTTGCCCTAGATGCTTCTCGAAAACTCTCTCTTCTTGCTCTCCCCTTGGAGTTGACGGCATGGCCTCTAATTTATAGGGCTAGGTCAAAGTCCTTCTTTGAGGAGGAAGTTAAGTTGGAATTAAATTATCTTTAAAGAATATAATTCTTTATTATAATTATATTCCTTCTAGAACTTCTACTATCTTCTTGGAATTTAATTCTTCTTTAATCTCTTCATAGAAATCAAATTCCTTTAGGATTTAGCTTTGCTCCACGTCATCTTGGGCTTGTCTAGTCGACAATTTTGACTACCATATCACCTTATTCTTTGTTGACAATTGCCCTGGCAATTGGCTCGTTGTCTCCTTCATGCATTGCCCTGGCAACTAGCTCAGCATCTCCTTCATGCATTGCCCTGGCAACTAGCTCTAGCCTTGCTTTTGCAAGTGATCCTGCACATACACACAAAACACACCAAAGCAACATCTTTTCCCACAAAAACTACCAAGTTATGTAATCAAGCTCAACGATGGAAGGAAACATGGATTAATGCATGAATGGCTAATTATGCAACTAATATGAGCCTAAGTCTAACAATAATATGAGTAAAAAGGGTAAGAAAAATAGTACTTTTGAACACTTATCAATTACCGATACACGAGCCACCGTATCAGTACGGGTAAATGATATTTTGGCTAGGATTCTGGTATGCAAATGAGCTTATCAGTATGAGTTTTTAGCTACTATAATTTTTATTTTAGCATGGCAAGATCGTATACCGATACGTAAAGAGTTGTACTGGTACGAACCTTTGATACGCATACTAGTATCGATATGGTTGCACGTATACCGATACTGGTGGCCATTTTTGGTAGTTGATGTATTTTTAAGGTTAGTTTCTTCCATTTTGGTCCTTGATTTTTATGTACGCAATTGAATGAGATTGGTTGATTGTTTATAGCTAAAACTTGATAAGTAAGCATATAACCTGACTAATTATGGATTGGTAACTTCAAAACTAATTAAGTCGTCGTAATTGTCCATATTTGAAATTTGGTCCCTAAATTGCAATTACACACAATTAGATGTCAATTCGATGCCCGATTTAGTTGTTATTTCACCCGCTACCAGCATGCTCACATTAGGTTGTAATATTATATCTAGACGAGATAAAAAGAAAATTATGGAGCTAATCTTAGTTAATTATTTCATGTTTGATTTCGACAAACCCAATGTAGCTCTCTCAGTTTGGTTTAGTGTCTAGGCCAGGTCGAGGGGGTTACAGATTGGGTCGGGGATGGGTATACATGTCAAACCTCGGGGCAGGTCTAGGGTGGGTAAAGCTATAATATTTCTCGGGGTGGGGCGGGGTCAGGTTGAGACTATTTTATTTTAGATCGGGTTTGGGGCAGTCAAAAATCTTACCCCCTAGCCCTATTTACAGCCCTACTCGTTGTTATCCTCTGTATTATCAAGGTTAAATAAGTTGTTGATTGTTTCTGCAGAGAAGTTTACTATTTTGCACGGGCGAATGTGGTGGTGTCGTCGGCCTTTGTAATGTAGGTATAAAACTTGTGCACCCAAGAAACATTGATCCGCACAGGGTTCTGGACAAACTCACCCCATCCATGGGTTTCAATAAACTAGCATATATGTGTGCCAATAAACTCCAAACCTTCTTTCGGTATTAGCTGTTTGTGTTGGAAGATTTTGTAGCGCTCCTCGATCTTCAAAATTTAAAAGGTTCGGTGAGAGTCAACTTATTTTCTTGTCGGCATGGTGAAGCGAGACTTTGAAGTAGAGGGTTTTCTAGGGTGGTGTAGTTCTAGTGGGTTTTGGGGTGACTGGAGAGGCACTTGCACTAGTGTGGTTCGTGATTCTTGTTTTGTCCATGTTTGAAGGGAAAAAAAGTGAAAAAAAGAAGAGTTTTACGATGTAAGTAAATGCCAAGAATGCAAGAAGATAGGGAAACACAATTTTCTCAAGGTTATGAAGGATTTGCAAAGTTTAGAGTTGCGTGGTGAAGGAGGGAAAGATGGATTTAATTGTGTGTGATTGATGGGAAGGCGTGTGATGGCAGGTAAATAATGTGTATGGAAAAGAAGGAAAAAGAAAATTGGTTTAATGATTATAGGGGAAGTTAATGTTATGGAAACTAACGAGTGCGTAAATGTTCTATTTTATATGCCCTTGATCCTTGTATTTTGCATGTTTTCAAGCTCATTTAGGTTGCATTTAGGCTAGAATGTACATATATGCATGTGGATAGGGAGTTACACTGCATGTGAGTTCGACTGTGAGAGTGCTTGGCAAAAGGGTAGAAAATGTTTTGGAAATGTATAAAAATAGTGTCAAGATTTAGTCTTTTGCGTGCAAGTATACACAGTCGGCAAGTAATAGCAGTAAGCTGGTTATCGATCCCACAGGGATTCGCCAAGAGTTTACTTGCTTTGCTTGTTTACTTGTCAAGGGAAGAAAAATGTTATTTGATTTGAAGTTGGTTTTGAAAACGGTTTAAGAAATGAAAATAAAACAACTTTGGCAACGTAAAAGTATTCATATGGATGATGAGCGTTGGCAAGGGATACCTGGATTTCACGCTATTCATGTCAGCATTTAATAACGTTCTGCCTTGGTTTTATTGTCAAGCAAATTAAAAGTAGTAATGCCTCTGTCGATGGCAATACCCTAGATTAACCATGATAAAGCCCTATAAGTCTATAGTGACGTTTATCATTAACTAATTTGATTAAGTGTCAATCTTTTCTCCTAAGGGGTAGATTCGCTCCCGAAGTAAGTTCATCTACTTGAACATCTTCTATCGAAGCATCTCGCCTTAGTATCTAGCAACTGATCGTTGCCCCTTAAGTCTGTTAAGATATTAAGCTGCAATAAGCATATTGTGCCAGCGGTCGCATGGCACAGAATTTAGAAAACTGAAAATCATGCCAATTGTCGTATGGCAATGGATTCTGAAAATAGTTGAAGTGCACGCTAGATAGAAACTAAGACCAAAGCATATAGTTTATTAAAAACCAAACTTAAAATCAGTGTTCATCGCAAACATCCCCCAACCAACTAAAGAAAATTAGTTCATGGTTGGGGGTTCCATCCAAAAACCAAAATTGTTTAACATCATCAAATAAAAACCAAATAAACTAAGAGAGTATGTAAGAAGGTAGCCTTTTCTCAATTCGATCTCCAATGTGTCATCCTTTATGTGCTTGCTTGATGTCCTTTATATAGGCATGTGTGGGAAATCCTAGGATAAGCCTTAGGGATTGAATTTGGGTGGGCTAAGGCTTATGATCATCTTAGCCACACTTTGAATCCTAGGGCTGACATCATCTTGACTAGTGCTGACGTCATCTTGACTAGGGCTGATGTCATTAGTCTTTGATCTTTCGCCAGTTGAGCTCGACATCGTTTGGTCCATCTGTGCCAGACCAGCTTGGCATCTGATTTATCCGCCATCCTATTTTTTCAAAGCTTAATTAAGTGTTATTTTCTGTAGTCTAATCTGGTTCTATTTTTTCAGGCTGGTATTGCCAAGGGTTCTTGGGAAAACTCTTCTGGCAACGTGTTGCCAAGGATGCTTGGCATTGGTCTTCTAGTCCTCTTGCTTCCTGCTCCTGCGCTACTCTGCCATGCTTGCTCTACTCTGCCAAGCCTGTAATGATGACAACAAACAACCCTTCACACTAACAAAGAACAAGATTTCCCTATTTCCTAACTCCTTATGCAAATGCATGAATTTAACAAATAAATGCAACTAAATGTACGTAAAGGGCTAGCAAAGGCTTTGTAAAATAAGCATAAAATAGTACTTTTGAGGAGTTAACACACCCCCAAACCTAGCTCATGGCTTATCCTCAAGTAATGCAACTAAAAATATAAAAGCAGAAAAAACAAGAAAGTACCTCGAGAAAGATTGCCATGGTTCCCAACACCTGTCAGCTAGCAAAATATGATCCTAGGTCTATTATCAGATATTCAATATATCAATGCCAAGCAGATAAACAAATTCAAGTGCAACATTATAGCTCTAGTCTAAGGTCGTCTAGTATGCATAAAGTGCGGGCAATATGCATAAAGTTTACTCAACTCCCTTAGTCGACTTTACTACCCAAACTCAAAATTTATTGTCATCATTTTTGTTTTTATTCGCCAAGGGTTTTTGCTATTTTTTTCTCTGGCAATAATTTTAGGCTTGCTTTGTAATACTATTTGGCATGAGAAATAAGAGGAAGCATACCACGAACGCCCACGTTAATCCAAACATTACTAGGCTTTTACTCTTCAACTCATACCTTAAAGTTTTTGACTTGAGAACTAAGAGGGAGCAAACCACGAATCCCCAAGTTACTTATTATCTCTAAGGTAGAGGAGAGTTATATTTTTTTCTTGCCTTGGCAAAACATTGTTGCCTTATTCTTTTCTTTTTACCCTGGCATCGAATTTTTTTTCTTGCCTTGGCAAAACATTGTTGCCTTATTCTTTTCTTTTTACCCTAGCATCCAAATTTTTTTGTTTAACAATTATTCCGAGATCAGTTTCAAGAGGACCTAAGTTTTTTTTGCAGACTAGATGCATACCTCGTGTAGAGTGAAACTAAAGTTCCCTAAACTAGAGTCCAATTGCCAAGCTACTTGGAATTGCTAACCTGCCGGCAAACAAGTTCTAAAATTCCAGTTTCTTCATTGGACAGATAAATCTAGAACAAATTTAACTAGGCTAGCAGATTATTGACAAAAAATTTAATCTTAAAGGAGGCAATAAAAAAATTTAGTGGTTTGGTATGCAAATTTTAATCCTATATGACATTATTCTATATGGAAAATTGAAATTTAAACATGAATGTTGGCATACGAATGTAAGGATGTACACCCCCAAACCAATGTCGTGCATTGTCCTCAATGCATGAGAACAACATATATACAAATGAAAATAGTAAAATACGTGAATAATATGAAATGCAAAGGATTTTAGGAAGAGGAGGACTCCCCTTCGATGCGGCAATGGAAGCTCTGATGTCGTGGAGAACTTCCTTAAGAAGCTTTGCCAGCTCTGAGGCCCCAGAGACATCAGGGGTAGCATATGAGTACTCTTGTCTAGCAAGGAACCAACTGCTGAAGCATCAACAACAGTCATTGTTTGTGCATTCAATTTGTTGTATAATGTTTGAATTTGGTGTTAATTTGGGAATCCATGCATCGGACACCTTCTCAACATATCTTTAAATCTCTTCTAGGCATCATGTAATGTTTCGTCATCAGCCTGCCTGAATGTAATGATTTCACCCCTCAGCTTGGCAATGAGTGTTGGCGGCTAAAATTGTGTCAAAAACTTTTGACAAAGATCTGCCCATGAACTAATTGATCCCGGTGGTAAAGAATTAAGCCAAGCCTTGGCTCTATCTCGCAAGGAAAACATGAATAGCCTTAGTTTCACAGTATCTTCAGATGCTCCAGTTTGTTGGAATAATTGCCAAATCTCTATGAACTGCTTCAAATGTTGCCTAGAATCTCCAGTAAGTGCTCCACAAATTGACCTATATTCAAAAGAGTTTGAATCATTACTGGCTTAAGTTCAAAAGTGACAGCGTTTACCTCTGTACCAACAAATCTTGGCATCAAGTTGTCAATGTTAGGTGACAAATGTTCTCTAATAGGTATTTGTTCATCGAAAATTGAGACAACAGGTGGTGGTGGTATCTCATTGTTTTTTGTATTTCCTTTATTGTTCGCCACACCATTCCCTCGATTACCTTGGTTATTCATCTCTCAGAATCTTCTCTTTAACCATCTCAAGGTTCTCTCAATTTCTGGATTGTATGGCCACTCATCCACCACAGGGTGGCTTTTGGTCATACACCGATGCAAACAAAAGTAAGATGAAAAAAGACAAGTAAAAATTTAAAAACAATCAACTCTGCTGCAATCCCCAGCAACAGCGCCAAAAACTTGTACAACTGTGAGAGTGCTTGGTAAAAGGGTAGAAAACGTTTTGGAAATGTATAAAAAATGTGCCAATATTTAGATTTTTGCGTGCAAGTATACACGGTCGGCAAGTAATACAATAGTAAGCTGGTTATCGATCCCACAGGGATTCGCCAAGAGTTTACTTGCTTTGCTTGTTTACTTGTCAATGGAAGAAAATGTTGTTTGATTTCAAGTTGGTTTTAAAAACGGTTTAAAAAAATAAAAATAAAAAAATGTTGGCAACGTAAAGGTATTCATATGGATGATGAGCTTTAGCAAGGGATGCCTGGATTTCACGCCATTCATGTCAGCCTTTAATAACGTTCTACCTTGGTTTTATTGCTGAGCAGATTAAAAGTAGTAATACCTCTATCGATGGCAAAACCCTAAATTAACCACGATAAAGCCCTATATATCTGTAGTGACGCTTATCATCAATTAATTTGATTAAGAGTCAATCTTTACTCATAAGGGGTAGACTCACTCTCGAAGTAAGTTCATCTACTTGAACATCTTCTATCAAAGCATCTCGCCTTAGTATCTAACAACTTATCGTTGCCCCTAAAGTTTGTTAAGATATTAAGGTGCAATAAGCATACTGTGCCAGCAGTCGCATGGCACAGAATTTAGAAAACTAAAAAATCATGCCAACTGTCGTATGGCAACAGATTCTGAAAACAGTTGAAGTGCGCGTCAGATAAAAAATAAGACCAAAGCATATAGTTTATTAAAAACCAAACTTAAAATCAGCGTTCATCGCAAACATCCCCCAACCAACTTAAGAAAATTAGTTCATGGTTAGGGGTGCCATCCAAAAACCAAAATCATTTAACATCATCAAATAAAAACCAAATAAACTAATAGAGTGTGTAAGAAGGTAGCCTTATCTCAATTCAATCTCCAATGTGTCGTCCTTTATGTGCTTGCTTGATGATAAGCCTTAGGATTTTAATTTGTGCGGGATAAGGCTTATGATCATCTTAGCTGCACTTTGAATCCTAGGCCTGACATTATCTTGACTAGGGCTGACATTATCTTGACTAGGGTTGATGTCATTAGTCTTTGATCTTTGGCCAACCGAGCTCAGCATCGTTCAGTCCATCTATTCCAGACCAGCTTGGCATCCAATTTTTTCGCCATCTTATTTTTTTCAGAGCTTGATCTAGTGCTATTTTTTTGCAGTCTAATCTGGTACTATTTTTTGGGCTGGTATTGCCAAGGGTTCTTGGCAAAACTCTTTTGGAAATGTATTGCAAAGGATGCTTGACATTGGTCTTCTGGTCCTCTTGCTTCCTGCTCTTGCATTGCTCTGCCATGTCTGCTTTATTCTGCCAAGCCTATAATGATGCCAACAAACAACCCTTCACACTTTTGAATTGTGTTGAGGAAAAATGGAAGTCTATATCTAACATGGGTGAGATACCAATGGTGTGATGTGTTTATATACACCAACCCACGTGATTGTCACTGAGTGACTTAGGTTGAGATTGTGCCTCACATGTAGCCGCAATGCACACTCGCATGGAGTGGGCGATGCAAATGTCAAGCCCTTCATGCCTATGAATATTTTAGCCCAATCCAAAACATTTTTCCTTAAATATGGCAAGGAAAATTGGATATATTGTATAAAAAGCTCGTTCATTCGGATATTATTTTCGTAATCTTGATTAATTCACAAGATAATATATTTGGTAATAAACAATATTAATTAACTAATGTTCGAATATATTAATATATGGTATTAATGACCTAATTACTGATTTTATTCGGATGCGATATTAAAGACCTTAATTTCCAATATATAATTTTCAATTATTCTCCCATATGAAACTCCTATAAATATCGTGTAAACCTATTATGTTTGACACAACACACAAAGAATTTTCTATTGTTTTTACTCTATGATTTGTGAAAATATTTTTGGTGATAGAAGAAGATGAGGTTATGGTTCGTTGATCACTACACACATGCTACTGTTGTGCTCATTTTGTTCCTGTATCTTGGGAGATAAACATCCAGCGTTTCTCAAGCGTCAGAGGAGCGAACGAATATGTCTTAAGGAAATTGTAATTTTACAGGCCTCAACAAATCTGTTTATACAAATTGCCCTCTGGATACAAGTAAAAAATTATAGTTTTCCTTTTATTTTTATTTTTAATCTATTTGTATTAATTTATTCTGTTTGATTCAATAATAAATTCAATATTTATTGTAACATCCTCTTCTCGGCCTGGTAGAGAACCGGGTCGGAGTGTGTTATCGTTGATCAAAAAAATAAACGACACATTAATTTAATCATTGTTCAGTAGATTGACTACCACATCAAAACAAGGGGAAAACGATTCAATTCAAAATTATGATCGATGCTTTAGGACTGATTTTAAACTTTTACAAGTTTTAGGGGCTAAACTATAAATTTAGTAATTTAGGGGTCTTTTCTAGAATTAAAGCTTACCAATAAAAAATTAAGCCTATAACCAGTGAGCATACAAATTTTCATCCCTACAAGAGATCTTTTTCTTAGTCAATTAAGCCATTTGACAAACAATGACTAATTCGTAATTTATGAGGTTTATCTTGATAGCTTTTAACTGATTTACCTTTATCGGTACCGGTACTAAGGGAGGCTGTATTGGTACACCTGTGTTGTGACCGGTATTACCGTTAGGTGTGTAAAATCATACCAATACAGGGTTAATTTGTATCCATACACAATGCCTAACTTAAAATTTTAGGATTCTAGTAGCAATTTTTGTACCGGTACAACTCTAACTGTATCGGTACAGAAGGTCAAGGATTAGTAAACCAAGAATCCGTACAAAACCTTTTTCATAACTCAATTCCAGTGTTGATTTTTTGTACCGATATGCCCATAGCAGTATCGATACGCCATCACCTGTATTGATACGCCCTGCACTGTAATATCATTTTTAGTATTTTTTTTTTGCAATTTGACTAGTCAAAGAATGTCTAAATTCTATGAAATTTTACAGGTAATTTTATAACACCATAATTTACTATCATGCCAAATTTCATAGTATATGAATCCCTTTACTAGGATTTTACCTTTTTAGGGCAAATGTGCATATTTTGACTACTTTAAGCATTTCAAAAATGTCACTTCAAGCCCTTAAAGCATACAAAGGTCATACACAACATATATGCACCAAAATAGCCAACAGTGACTTAGACAACTATTATGCCACCATACTAGAAGTTTGTAGGGACAATAAACATTACTCTAAGTATCGTTGTGACTTGCGAAAAACCTTCAACTTCCTAATCTCGCGACAACAACTTTCTTAACCTGAAATGCATGAATAAAATGCATTAGGCATACTTTTCCTAGTGAGGTAATCATATTCAATAACAATAATAATGATATGCATTCCAATTCATGTTTTACCAATGACAATACTATGAATCATGCTCAATGACAATTATATCACATTTCAACATTATTCCTTGGATCGAATCAAGATAGTGGGTACGCGAGTTCGTACTCCTTGCCAAATCAATAAATGGTTTAGTTCTCCCCGCCTCGCCAATTGACCAATAACACAAATATCCTTCTGCCTCGCCACAATAAAGGTTGTAGCCCAAGGACCGTAATCCATATGTACCAATGAGCTCATGAATTCTATGGAATGCCAATTGTATCCAAAGTCTTTTTGAATCCAAGGTTGAATAAAAATATCAATGACAATATCAGTAACAACTTTTCAATGGCAATAACAATATCAATACTAGTGCTTAATGGCAATGGTAATATCATCATCAATGACTATAACAATACTTTTATCAATGTTCAATGGTCAATATTTCTATATTCCGATGAGGGCATTGACAATAACAATAAAAATGATGCTATGTTTAATATTTCGATGCAATAACTTACCGATGCTTACCAATAAAGCCTCCAATGAGGTTCGATACAATAACCTTTGACAAAATATTAGCTATGCAATAATCAATATCAATAAAATCGGGAAGGCACCTAGCCTATTCCTGAGACTCCGACTATACTCACCTAATTTTCTAAAGCTCCTATGGCTCTCGGATGATAACTCTTTTACTTCTATCTTTCGGTGGAGATGGCAACTCTGCCTTCTCCAACTCTTGAGCTAGATAGAATCAAAAGGAAATTGTTACAATCAATATAACGATATCAAAATCAATATCTAAGCTTTGAATAGCTATTAGCTATTAAACTTCCATGCATTAATATCTTAGGGTTCATAACCTTTCCTCTTAAGATTGGTCATCTTCTAGTTATGGAATCAAGGAGTTGATTGAGTGCTTTTACTTACCCGATCGATAACAACATGATGGAATCAAGAAATTGAAGAAAACCTGAACTTGGAACTATGCAAAAATAGAGGTGCTTGCTTAAAGGTGGGGAGGTGCTTGCTTGAGTGGGGAAGAAGATGAAAATAGGAGATGATAAATGATTTTTAAGTGTTATAAAACTCCTTATTTACTAGGAAGTGAACGGTGAAGCTTCCCCTCCTCAAAAGGTAAGCTTAAAATATTATTATTTTCTTATCTTCCTTTAACTAATTCCATCATCTTTTCTATCCATTTTAGGCAAGCCCGCGTGAAGATGAAGAAAGCAAGTAGGTGACCAAGCTTGATTTTGGTAGAATCATGGCCTTAGCCATTCAATGGTTGTCACTTTATACTTTTAGCCCAATAGTTTCAATCTTTACAATTTAGTCACCAATAAAGTTGTCAATGTATTCAATAAGGTCCTTACACAATGATTTGACTCATTTAGAGTCCAATATCAATGTAATTGACTATACGGTCAAAGTCAATGCAATATTTGGACCTTTTCAGTGTAGGGTTTCCGTTTGCAAGAATCCAATTCCGACTAGACCAGTTTTCAAGGTGTTACATTTATTTTATTTCTTGGATTAACGGTTGTTCTCTAATAATCTTAAGACATGCTATTTTTAAGTTTTAATCCAAGGTGAACATATTATTATTCCAAAGAAGTGCTTCATACCACGACAACTTTGTACCTCTTTCCAAGAGTTTTAGTCATTTCTTTCCTTTTAGGAATTTTGACCAACCATCAAATTAACATCGTTATTTTTTGTAAGATTTTGCCCATATTGATTTCCATTACTAGTTCAAAAGTTTGACTTTTATAAATGTGGCATGAATTTGGAATATCTTGTGTTTTACTAATAATTTCCTTTGAGAAATTTATAGAGACGAACAAGATGCTCATGTGAAATCTTGATCTGTTTGAAAAACCTAGATCTCGTAAATAAACTTGCTTTGGGATTTAATTCCTGTAGTTGAAACGAGTTTACTTGATCTTCCTTTTCAAACGAGAATCAACAAAATCTTCATCAGTTTGCAAATTGAGATCTTGTAATTAAATTTATTTCAGGATTTTATTCATGTCGTTTCAACGAATGTAATTGATCTCTTTTCCCAAACAAGAAGCAATCTTATTAAATATATTTTATTCAATTTTACTGTGGACAAACTATTTTAACAGAATTTTTCATTGAAAATAACATTGGTTATTGATTTTTTCATAATTTTAATTATATTGGATAACAAAATTGAAATAACCTAGGATTAATTTTCTAGTTATTACAAAATTATTATTAATTCTCGTTCGGAAAAGGAAAAACTTTTAAACAGATAATTGAGAATCTATTTGATAATGCATGTCTATGATTGATTTCTTGAAAGACTTGATATTTAAGCATGTCTACCGCAGCTCATCTCTTTCATGCTATCCTACATGGTACATTGTTCATTATTGAGATTTCTATTATACCGTGTGAATTTTGGTTCAAGTTTTTAGTTTACCAAGTTTCTATCATCTAACAAAAGTTAATACTTGTTTTTCATGTTTCCAGTTTCAATTATGACTACGAGTCATGTTAAAGGTACGACAAAAATGCTCAACAAAGAAATTTACCATAATATTGCCAAGGAAAATATTATGGAAATTACTAAGAACTTCAAAAGAGGTATAATGAATGAGACCAATGTTGTGGAAAAAAAATTCCAAACAAATATCCAATATGGATCTATGTGTTGTGCTTTCTGAAGTAAACATGGTTGACTTAGATCCAAGAGAATGGTGGCGTGATATTGGTGCTACATGTCACGTGACAAGGATAGATATTATAATAACCTAAAAAATGGCCTAGAAGTTTGTTTCAAGTTTGAATGATATCCAATTGTATTAATTTGCTCTTTGATAAATCTATTAAGTAATTTATGACCATTTTCGAAATAAAGAAAATTTGATTAGCGAAATTTGAAAGGACTAAACCAAATTATAGAAGGAATATGTGGTTGCATGTTAAAGAAAGATAAGTATAGGGAGATACACACATGTCATGCTCTTGGACAAGCATGTGGGAGAGATTCGGCCAAGGGGGAGAGCTTTTGGTTATCCCCTTCATTCCCTAAAAGAAAACCGAAACTCCATGGCTATTTGAGATAGAAAGAGAACTACCATGTGTAGGGTTTAAACTTAAAATTGAATAAACTATTTGGTCTTCTATCGAAGGAAATGAGAGAAAGGTATGAAACTCTTACTCCTATCTTGAATTAGTTTAATGGAATTAAGATACAATCATGTTTTCCTAGGACCATCCTTGTAGTTAGAATTGTTGAAGTATGTTTCTTAATGTGATCTTACGCTATGTGAATTGTGTGTATTTCTTTGAATTGTCATATTGATTATGCAAATTGCTTATCGAATTATAGTCAAGATTATGTATTGAAAACTTGTATGGAATTGTTGAAAGTTAAAAAAACAGTCATGAGCTACGATGGCAATGAGTTTAATAGTTATTAGGACACATGAAATGATTCTATTTGAAACAAACGAATGTTGCCATGAATGTGCCCTATTTTAGGATGAATCAGGTAGCTTTAATTGATGGTCTAGATGTGTCAATTGGTAGTATTTTGGAAATTTGTTAGTTACCTTGCTTATTAAGAATAGAAACCAAATGTATAGGATTAAACAGGGCTGTTAATGATTTATATGGAATGTTTTAGGGACTGTTTTATATCTATTTTGGAATATTTTGTAACTATAAGGGCTGCTTGGTAAACTAGAAATTTTGGGACTGTTTTACAAGGTCTATGGACTGTTTTGCAATAAAAAAGGATTGTTTTCTACATTCAATTAAGGGACAATTTTAAAAGAAAATCAGGGACTGTTTTTTCCATTGAGAATAGAATTGCTTTATGTTTACTTGAAATTGTTTTAGTAAATGGGAGAATGTAGTCATGCATATAAGATTGGGGTAACCTCTTGAGCATTGAGACTATTATGCTAAACGATAACCGAAATTGATAGTATGGAGTTAAACAAGGGTGGTTAATGTATTATATGGACTATTTTATTTAAAACTGGAAACTTGGGGACTGTTTTACAACTAGACTAAGGGGTTGAGTTGCAATTTTGATTAGGGGTTGTCTTGTGCTTGTTTAAGGGTTGTTTTGGGACTATGTCGGTATGTAAATCAAAATGTATAAAGTTTCATTTTATAAAGTATGTGCATAACATTGTTGTATCAAGGTAGAAGTAATTTTGATATGTTTGTATTCTTGGTTATGCATAGACCAAGAAACAATTGAAGAACAAGAGCCAAAGCGAGCAAGGCAGTAGAAAAGCCACCATGAGTAATAATTCGAGCTTGATCATAGCTGGAATAACTATGAGTGTAGTTAAGGCTTCGGGATAGGGTTAAACCTTCCCGGGTCTCTCTTTAATTACTATCTTACTTTAATATTGAAATCGAAGATAAGTTAAGTTGCAACCTAAGCATGGTCTTGAGGTAAGTTTTGCACTATAGATTGAGATATGTTGATAATCTATCTTATAAGCTTTGTGAATTAAGAAATGCTTTTTTTATGTATGAAAAGTTTATATAAGATGACTTCAAAAGTATATGAGAACTTACAAGATATAAGTATAAGAAATAATGGAGTTCTACTCCTCTTGATCTTTGAATGTGGAGCTAAGCTCACTATAAGTATGTGATATGATATAAATACAAATGCCTTGGTTTTGAGTTAGTCTTAGGTATAGTTGGCATGCCATAGAGTCCACAGAGCTCGTGTTCGGGGAGGATTATGGCCCTTATGAGGCGACAATAGGAGGGAAGTGTGTTTGGTCATTTGGCGATAGTAGGAGGGATTGACCGGTACCTTGGGTACTTTATGTTGGCGACGGTTGGTTGGATATTCGTGTACCTAGGCTACTTGATTACCAAGGTTATAAAGAAATTATGTATAGCTGGATCATTGTTCAAATTACTATGTTTAAAAGATTTCTTATGTGACGAGTAAGATTAAGCTAAGACCTTTAAATTCAATATTAAAGAATGTTATGTGATTAAACCTTGTTATGATGTAGTTGTATTCCAAATACCTGAACAAGTCATGTTTATACTTATGTATTGATTAATTTGATCACATGTTTAAAGCTAAATTTGAAATTATCATATTTTTAAGAAATTCAACTTAATTTTGAAATGAAAATATAGCTTTGATAAATTCATCTCTTTGACTAATATAATCGGTGCTATATGATTGTATTATCTCACTATGCATAAGGTTACTATATACTTTCATTTACATTTTAGGGTGAAGATTTAGAAGTGGTTATTATGGAGCTAATAATAACTAAGTTATCAAACTATTTGGATGCTTGCATGACAAGAAAAACTTAGCTATGGGATATCGGGACCTCTTCAAAAATAAATGATGCTACTTCAGTCATAGTGACTATAGTGCAAACTATTTTTACTCTAAAATTTATGCAATATTTTATCATTGATTGAGCTTTTCGAAAGTATAAACTAATTAAGTTCTAAGTTACCCTTTGATACATGCTTTAGTTACTTTTTTACTACCTCACTAAGTGTATACTTATTATGTTTACTTTGATTACGTTTTAGGGTGAGGTTAGTAGCGATTGCTTTTTGGTAGCTCAATCAAGGTCACAAGTACTACGTGTATGTTTTGGTTAATCCTTTGTCATAACCTAGATGGTCGCACCATGTTTGATTATGTATTGCATTTAGTAGGCCTCTGTTAATTTTTGAAAGCAATGCTCTTAAATATTGCAAAAGTTGTATAAGGCCTCTCTATTTTATGATGAATGCCTACGTGTTTGAAATGTGGTTTCTATGTTTTCTTTGAAAGGTATTATGGTCTTGAATGTTTGAATTATAAGTGTGTGAATGTTAGACATATATTTTGTTTGAATAAGGATGATATGGTTATCTAGGTCGATAATTGAATACATGCTGAGTAATAGTTAAAGGACCTTTTTATACTTGATAGAATTAATCATGTTATGAATTTCTATAAACATGTTTATAGTAATCTTGTTTTATATGTTGTTATAAAGTTCTTCTCTAGCTTGGGAAACTTATCTTTGTACTTTGAAATTAATTAATGAGTCATGCTTAAAATGTGTGAAATAAGATCTTAGGATGTGTTCTTGTTATGCATTCGAACATGGAAGTTTATATATGCTTAGTTTAAATTGTATTAGAATGACTGATGTTTGATCAGACTAAATGTAATTGTTAAGAGACCTTTATACCTTTGTTGAATTGTTATATTACGGATCACTTACATTATTTTTATGATCATATAAAGATAGAAGTAACGAATTAAGTCCACTTTTGGATGTGTTGGATTACATCATAATTTGTTAAACGAATTTATGCTTAGGTGTGCCAATAGTAGAACGATGTGTTTGAATAATTTGAGTAATCACCAAATCACATAGATGTGATTCAACCTTGATTAGTGCGTATGCTTATTGTGATCGTCATAATCTTGAATTGGTTGATGTATGCATAGGTATATAATAATTCTTGTTATGCTCAATTCAAGTATATTTAGGTTGAGTAATATCGTATAATGGTTATTTTGGGAATCCCTTACAATGTTTATAATAAGTTATTAGTAATTCAATGGGTTAAAGATGTCTAACTATCTTCAATCATTTGAATTAGACATAAGAATGTGGGCTATGGTTCTTCAATGATTCTAAAGTACTAGTACGGGTAGAATTAAACTGGTTATAACAAATGGGAGTAGAAATCAAGCTAAGGCCACTAATGAGATCCACTTTCAAATGGTTTGTACTAAAACTTACTTAGGTAAGTATGTTAGTAATCTATTAGAAGTTTAAAAGGTATGTTAAGATCATTTCAAATTTAATAATGAAAAAAATAGTATTGCAATTGTAAAGGATAGTCTTAATCTCTCTTGTTTTTGCTTGTCTTTGTTTGCTAGTAATGCTTCTTACTTAACTCGGTTTAGCTTCTGAACTGGTTAAGGGGTGTTACAAATATGTTAAGTTGGTTCCTGGTGAGAACGAGGAGAAGCTATACATAGGTTATGATGCAACTTCCAAGATCAAGGGGAAGAGAACTTTAGTTTTAAAAATGGCTTCAAGCAAAAAGTTGAAGCTTCAAAGTATGTTGTATGTATTTGACATACAAAAAAAAAACTTTTTTCTAAGACACCCCTAAGTATGCATGGCTTTAAGATGGTGTTTGAATCCCAAACCTTGATTTTGTCAAAAGTGAGAATGTTTATAGGAAAATGATATATAGTGAATGACGTGTGAAAACTCAATGTTATCTTTCCAAAAGCAAAAACGATCAATAAGAAAAATGATTCTTATTATATTTATATGCTTTAGTCATATGATATATGGCATGCTAGACTTAGACATGTTAATTATGATACCTTGCATAGATTAATTAACTTGGAGCACATTCTTTTTGTAACCCCTAAACACGGCTTACAAGAAAATATCAAATTTAAGAAATCATCGTTGAAAACTTGTCCCTCAATTAAAAAAATTTAGGTTCAAATATTTTATAAAAAAAAAATAATTATTAAATAATAATAATTATCATAAAATGTCACTTCGTTTATAAAAATCAAACGTTATAAAAAACTATACGTAACAAAGTTCATAAATGCATGCAGTAACATAATCCCAAAATATAAAACTCCCAAAGTCTGGTTTACATAAATGTCTCAATAATAATAGATAAAAAGTCTGAAAAGTAATTTGTACTGATACAAAATAAAGCCAAATAAAATGGGAAGATCCTCCAAGTACCGAGTCGTTTAAAGAGTCTAAAAATATCTGAAAAAGAAACTATGAGGAGTAAGCTAAAGAGCTTAGCGTGTCTCTAAAGAGCAAACACAAACAAAACAGTATTTTATTTATTTGATAAAATCTTTTGAAAACACATTAAATCTGAATCGTAATAATATGATATATGATGCACATGAAAACACAATACCCAAACTTCGTTGCACTATCCGAAGAGTAAGGTTCCCCAAAACCAATCTCTAGTTACACCATCCGAAGTGAAACTCAGCCCGAAGGGCGAAACCACTGATCGAAAGCAGAATTTAGCTCAAAGGGTAAAACCACTAAACTTCCTTGTACAATCTCAATCCATGTACACACAATAATATGATGCTGATTTTAAAATATGATACTCATCCGAAACTCGAATTATTAAAATTCAAGTAGCACAATTTTATAAATCCGATATTTTACAATTTTGCAAATATAATATCTCATAATTTGATAAATTTGATTTTTCAGTTAAATCACGATATGACATGTTATGCATGATATCTGAAAACTTTCACCAGTCACAATAGAATAATGCACACAAAGTCTATAAAACATTTATTTATAACACCAGAAGAAGCACACTTTAAGTGGTCAATAGCTCTATCGTCGAAAAAGACGTCTCTCACGCTCAGACCTACCACTTGGTCTAACTGAATCAGAACCTACGAGGTAAGAGCTCTATGTTAATATCTATCACTATGACTAAGAAATTATTCATAATACTTATTCAACGAAAATGAATGATACAAGTACATTTATCTGACTTATTTCTTTGATCTTCAAATCAAAAGAAAAAACAATTTGATTAAACGGTTCGAGTAAGGTCGATCGAATATGCTGAAAAAAAGGATAACCAAATCAGTTTAAAGTTCAGTTAGAAATGACTCGGTTCGGATGGTTCAGAGCTCGGCTTTCATAACGCAACCACATAATATTTCCATTAACCATAAATACATATATATGTTGAATAAAATTAAAACAAATAACAGTAATGAAGCCTATATAAATATAACAAGGAATATATATGTGTTAGAAACAATATTTGATGAAAACGTGTGTATATATAGATATAGGTAATATATAATAAAATAATAAGAATAGGAACATGAATCAGTGATGCAACCTTGAAAATGGTGAATAGCTCACCCCGACCTTGACTTTGAAGTAAACAATAGAGATGTGGTATTTATTGGAGCCCACAATTTGTTTTGATCAGACAGCGGTTGCACAATGAAGTGCTGGAGCAGAAGGTAGACGAGGGACAGCTGGACAGGGGTGTCGGTTACTAGGAGACAGCAAGAAAGCAACTGCTACAACGGAGGAGAACTGCAGCGAGGATGAACCGAACAATTCCGGTGATGATTCTTCCGAACGACAGCCGACGAGAGAGGTCTGACGGCTGGGGTTTATTCACAATAGGCCAAAGAAGACAATGACAAGGGCGGTGCGAAGCACGATCGTAGTATGGGTGGTGATCGAAGGCCGGACGGAAAATGGGTGATGGGAGATGTGCTATTCGAATGAGGGAGATGACGATGAAGAGAGCGGCAAAATTAACAAGATTTTCAGTTCAAACTTGTGAAACTTGGAGATTTAAATTAGGGTTTTCCGAATTGGGAAAAATTCAGGTTGTTATACTTTAATTATAATCACAAATGTGAAACTTGTGTTGGGGCAAAATTAACAAGATTTTCAGATCAAACTGTTTAAAAAGTAAATAACCCCTTGATCTAATACATAATGATTTTTGTGAAGGAAAGTTTGTCTAAACTAGAGGATGAAATAAATATTTTATTACCTTATTGATGATAGCACAAAATATTGTTATGTATATTTTCTTGACAACAAAGAATGAAGCTATAGAGAAATTTTTACTCTATAAACAAGAAGTTGAAAACCAACTTAATAAAAAGATTAATATGGTAAGAAGTGATCGTGGTGGTGGATTAATGGTATTGTAAAGAGCATGTATTTCCCCTTATTTATCCATTAATTTGTCCCCACATTGATATCTCATGCATGCATTCTTGCATTTTTAGTTTATTATTTGCATATTTTCTAACTCAGTTTACTTGGCTCGAGTTTTCTTTACTTTTGACTTTTTTGTTGTTTTGTCACTATACTGCTAATGTCGTTGTAAAAGCATCATATTATTGTAGCCAAGATTGCCATTATATTGTGATGTCGTTGCATAAGCGTTATTTAGATTACGTCCAATCATTGTCACTGCATTGACAACCATAAAAAAGATAAGATCAAATGACGCTAGCGAGAATATAAGATCAAAGGATAATGAGATTGCAGTTAGTTACAACAACTTCCGTCCATACATGTCGTCGCAATGAAATATCATTGTTGCCGCAATGACAGTTGTCAGGATTAGATCAAAGAATTATGAGTTGTCCATTAGTACATCTGTCCTATATGAATTTTATCCAGAAAATCTATGAATGACACATGTAAACACCCAATTAGAAGGTGATAATGATATATATATATATACACACACATATATTCTTACCCTAAAAATAGAGGCTCATCTTATCATCATCTTTGGTAAGATCGTTTTTCCTTATTTTGAACCTTCATCCATGGCGGCTTGAGCTTCTTTCTAGTGAACCAAGGTGAAGACGAGGTAGATCTCTTAGTGAAAAAGAGGATCCAAGTGCTGAAGTAATGAGGAACTTGTGAATTCATTCTGAATCAAGATAGGAGTAGAGGTTTTCATTTGTTTTTACAAGTTCTTTTATAATTCAATAGAGGGTGATTTACTGTTTCCTTTCCTTAAGAACGAGATATATTTTGGATTATGAACTTCAACTTATTTTATGGAGATTTCTTTCTTGTTTCAACTTTTGGATGTGAATGTTATTTTGCATGGAAGTGTTTAATGCAACCATTGTCACTGAAAGATGTGGTAATAGTTCAAGTTAACGAGCATCACAGCGAGAGTTGTTTAAGTTTTGGATTTGAATGTTATTTTGCATGGAAGTGTTTAATGCAACCATTGTCACTGAAAGGTGCGGTAATAGTTCAAGTTGGTCCACTCATTCGAGGACATGTAATATTTCCCAGCAACAAAATTTGCGGTAGATTGTTTGTTTAAGCCATTAGCTGAGAGTTGAAGGAAAGTTAGTAGGATAAGTTTGATTTATATTGCTTTATAATCGTCTCATGCTTTAACCTTTTAGCATTTGGTACACTGCCGAGTTACACCAAGGGAATCTAGTATTTTTATAGAATATCACTTTTCTTTACTATTTGTTAGTATCACATTCACAACAATCTCTAAAATATTTTGCATTTACATTTCTTTGCACCGAAAAGTTCACTCACATTTCCTTTTATTTTCAAAACTTTTGCATTGACATTAGTAGCCAGAAAACTGTTTTCCTCATGGGATCGATATCTAATAGGATCAACCTATCAACTATACTTGCATCGACGTGTGTACGCTTGCACAATTGCTATGACGTTTCATAGTCGATCAAGTTTTGGCGCCATTGCCGGAAAGGCATTTGTTTGATGTTTGTTTTTGTTTTTGCACTTTGTATATATTTTCGATTATTTATTAGTTGCTACTATCTTTTTTTTTCTTTCATCAGTGTTATATTTTTTAGATTTCATTTTAAATGTTTTATGACCAAAATTAATATGAAGTTTATAGCTGACTTTGATTCAAAAAATGAAACAACCGTTAGGAGGAAACTTCAAGAACAAAGGGATATGGTTTTACTAACAAATAATGGGGTCACATCTACGATACAGCCACAACATCCTACTGACTAACCGCTGCGTCCATGCGCTCAATCTCAAAATAGGACTATAAGAGATGTTATTGCACCTGTTTGGGATGATTTACAACCGGCATTTGTCAGGCCCGAACTTCTTGCTGGAAATTTTGAAATCAATCCAATCAAGTTTCAAATGCTAAATTTTAATAGGAAATATGTCAGATTGCCACATGAAGACACAAGAGAGCATCTCAAATCCTTTCTCTTTCTTTACACATCTTTTAGTCAACAAGGTATTCCTGACGATTCATTACGTATGCAATTATTTCCTTATTCTTTGCAGTGAAGAGCTTGTACACAGTTTCATGGCCTTTCCGTTGGATGTATCACATCTTGGAATTTATTGGCAATGCAATTAGTTCAGAGATTTAACCGCCGACAATAAATGCACATCTAAGAATTGAAATTACATCTTATCATTAGCTAGATGATGAGAGTCTTCCTAACACTTGGGAATGTTATAAATCATTGCTTCGACATTGCCCTATGCACATCATTCAAAAAGAGACACAGATTGAGGTTTTCTAGGATGGGTTGAATTCACAAACGAGGAATCTTATCAACAGATCACCCAATGGGCCTTTGATGGATTGCACTTTCAATGAGGCAGTTGGTATTTTGGAGAGATATGCTCAGCATGGTTATCAATATACTATTTCTAGAAATGCTTCGAGAGTTATAGAGTTGGATGAAATTTTTGTTCTTCGTGCTAAAATTTGTTCTCTTGACAAAAGGAATAAAAATATTCAAGGGACTATTAAAGTTGCACCTATTCCAATTGCTCAACCAGATGATGTCCCTACATTCTGTTGCAAAATTTGCAGTGACAACCATAGCTACGAAGTTTGCCTGCAGTATGTGGAGAATTCGTGTTATGTGAACACTATGTGGGGCAATACCCTTGGTAATTCCTATAATATTGCCACGCGTCAATTTTAGGGAAACTCAAATTCCAGGTAACATGTTGGGGAATTTAGATTTGAGAATACTACTTTACAAAGAAATTCTAATGTACAACAAGGGAACTTCAATCAACCGCAACAACAATACCCTCAGCAAGTTTCGTTGTAGTCACACCAGAACTCAATGCAGCCACAATATTTTCCTTGGCAAAATTCGCAAGCACAATATAGTTTACATACTCCGATGCAGTCACAACCTAGTACAAAACAATATGCTAAGACCTTTACATCTGATCCTTTTGCTAGTTTTGAAGAATTGATGGTGGAGAATTGAAGGTCACCAAACATGTTTTAATTCCATTCTCCATTGGTAATTACAAAGATGAAGTTTTGTGTGATTTTGTGCCTATGCATGTTGGAATATGCCCAAAGACAAATTATGAGATGGTTGTGAAAAACATACTTATTTTATCTTGTTTATTAATAAGAAGCCATTATTATTATTTCAGTCTTATTTTGTGTATCTATAAATAAACTGAATTATAATAAAGTCCTTAGAATAATATATTTATTATTGAATGTCCTTAGTTGAGAATTATTGTGGGCTTGGACAACAATAATGTATTAAGACTAATATGTAGTTGATTGATGACAAAGTGTTGTCATTGACATGGAGATGTTAAAATCAAAACATAAGTATGTGTTAGGGAACGACATACTGGACTGACCCGCTATGAGCATGTTTCTTAGATTATTATGAGACAGTCACAACATTGCTTATGGTGATAACTACATGTATGATCCTCAGACTTGAGATCATCATTATTTCAACATCGTGAGTGACATATTTTGATACGGTCAAACATGTGTCGTAACTGACTACGCTATAAAGACTGATATTGGATATGTCACAATCCATGTAGCGAAATATGGTTGATCAAGATAGGAATTGTCCCTCCTACATAACAGGAGTAATATCGTAGGACACTTGATTAAGTGGGACTAGAAAATGCGTGGTCATGCTCGAATAAATTGATATGGGATATCATAGTTATTCGTTTATAATAGTCTACTAAATATATCAGGAAACATTATATGGACTATACAAGTGTGACTAATCCATGACTTGTGTCCGATCTAGATATGAGGTCAAAAGGATGAAGTACATAAAAGAAGTTAATCACAGAAAAAGGTTAAATCAAACCACGATTTCATGTAACTTAGATAGCAATGATGTATTACTAGATGCCACTCATTGTTTGTAATATTAGAATTGTTCTGGATATTACTGCTAACGTTACATGAACCTAAAAGGGTCACACCCTATGATTGAAATGAACAAATATCGACTAGATATCATGTGTACAAACTTGTTGTACACGTAATTAGTGAGAAACCAAAATTATTATAATTATGGATAATTTAATTTTTATATATATGTTAATATTTGATAAATTATTGTAATTATCAAATACAATTAATATATATATATATATATATATATATCTAAAAGAAACGTAATTAAAGTATAATGAGATTCTACATATTTAATTATATTCGGTTAAATATTTTGTATATTTAAAGAATCCAAATTTAATTAGAATTAGGTTTTTAAATGCTATATAAAGGCATAAGGTCTAGCAACCCACATATGTTTTTTTCGAAAATCCTCTCTAACAGTTAGAGAAGAGAAAAATTGTTCACTTTATTCGGGTGGACTACGTAGAGGTCAGAACACTGCTTGATGACCCAAATTTGACCCTTGTACATGGATCACTAGTGGATTACGCTAGATAATTTTTCCACTGTGCCATTGGGTGTACCAGCGTTTCCCAACATTGCATGCAATCCACATTCTCCTTGGAAGGCCATGGCCTTAACAAACAGGCCATACATGATTACTTCACCAACCGTGATTCTTTCAAGCATAATGGAAAGAATATCGTTCTTGCACCATTAACTCCAAAACAAGTGCAAAACGACCAGATTTTGATGAAAAAAGGCCTAAAAGCTTGGAAGAAAGAACATGCCTAAACAAAGCCTAAAGAGGAAGAGACAAAGAGGACGAATTCTTATACTAGGCATGAGATGATTAGGGGATGTCTTTTGACATGCCCAATGATCAAAACTGTTTTTTCTAATAAAAACAAGAGATTTTGTCTCCTTTCATTATGCAGGTTGAAGATGTCAAGAAAACCAAACCAAGAAGTGAAAAACATAAGGATCCGCTTGTCCCAATAACATATGAACGTCAAAAAATGAGATGCTTCGATTTGAGGACAAATCGCCTTAAAAACGAGGGATAATGCAATCCTATTCCACCAACTAATTATGAACACCATGCTTTCATCTTGAAGTACGAGGGAGTTTTTGCTTACCTTCTTTACATTTTTTTAGTCACATATTTACATTGCTTTTATGTAAGCATGCATATTTCGCTCTAGTCATTCATATCATTCATTTTACTTATAAGTATGCTATGGTTATGCTTAGCTTCATGCATCATGCATTCGGATATTACCATGTATTTCTATATAGTATATTTTATACCTTGCACATAAAGTAACATCATGCATGCCTTAGCTAAAGCAAGCCATATCTTTACTTAGTTATTTCTTATTTCCTATTATATGCATTACTTATGTTTATTTGCATTGTTTGTAGGACATACCATCCACATAAACAAATGGGAGATTGAAGGGCAGCTCAACTAAAGCTCAATTCAAGGTCATTCATTTGGTTCAATTCATTTTAGCTCCTATTAGCTCCATTCAGCTCGAGATAGTTCAAGAACACCCAAGGAGAAGCTCACCTAGCTAAGGGCAGCTCGTGGAAGCTCAAAAGCAACTCAAACATCAAGTGTAGCTCATTCAACTAGTAGCTTAGCTCAAGTTAGCTCATACATAGATCAATCAGCTCGTCTCAGCTCAAGCTACCATACTCAGCTCAACACTCAAAGGGCATGTCCCCTCCCAAGAGACATGACCGATCACCTTTGGAGGGAACATGTTTAGGCGGCAAGAATTGGAGGTAAATATGGGTGGCTAACTCAATTGGAGGGAGATACCAAGTGGCCGAATAGTTAAGTAAACTTGGATGGAGGCATGATTCAAACCAAAAGGCTATTTGAAATGATACATGAACTTTCGGCTGAACCCTTTTGTAAACTATAAATAGGGCCATTCGACCAATTTATAAAATAACTCATATCTTTGAATTAAATATACTTTGTGAGGTTTCTTTCAAACTTTGTTCTTTTTAAGAACTTTATCAACTTCTCAAGATTTGCTTGTGGCATCACCTATTCTACCCACCTTGATACTTCGGGTTCTTGGTTCACATAACCAACAGGTGCAAGTCTTACCAACCATCCAAAAGAAATTTCTTTAAGGTTCGGGGTTATGCCTATATAGCATAGTTTGATCCTTGAATTCTTTGAATACTATCACCATATTATCCATTTCCTTTCACCATATCCGAACCCATATTTCCCTTAACTATTTCCTTTCTTTCATCCAAATCTTTCACCACGCCTAAACACTTCCGCACCCTAAACTTCTAATTATTTCCATCTTCATTCGTCGGAAACATTTGGATTTCACAAGGCTTATGATTTGATCAACGAAGGCTTGATGCTCGTCCTTCTCAATGTAAAGCCCGTAAAAGGTGTTGACATTTTCGGGACTTATGAGTATGGCCTTGTCACGAATAAAAACATAAGGATTATCCGGGTTAGGTGAGTGAGGATAGAATTCTCTTACCCATGAGATGTTGCCCGGTTCCGGTTGATGGCAAAAGATTTGCCACTTTTGATGTGCAATCCTCTCGAAGATGAATGGTTCAAGGCCGAAATCTTGATGAGAGTTGGAGTATTCAAAGCCTTGTTCTTCATAAATCTTCCGGCTTTCAAACTTGGAGTGAAATATTTCTTGAACCACCGGTGTAGCAAACTTGGATTAATCGGTTAAATAAGTTTCATGGAATTAATATTTTAAACATACAATTTGAGGAGATAAAAATTATTTTGATTTACCAAAAATATTTAAATATATTATTAAGTGTTTTGGTAATTAAATTGGGATTTAATTGAATGGTTTCAAGTGACATTTCGATTTAGTGACTAAATTGTAAAAAGTGTAAAATTGTTTGAATGACTATTTTGTGAATGGGCCAATACTAAGAATTCTTAGAGAGCTATATTTTCCAATTTTTTTAATCTAAAAATACCACCTTAATTGAGTAAGGAATTGACAGTTAATTGTTTTTCCAAATCATTTTCCTATTGTTTTGATTTCCCCTCATTTTCTCTCCTTATTTTCCCACACTTTCCATTTCAACTTCCAAACAAGATTCTCCATAATTATATGCTAATTTCGAATGGAGAATTTTTCATTTGATTCTAATTTGTTTTTTAATAAAACCTAATAAGATTTTCTCAAGGATTTCATCAATTTCACAAGTTAAGTTTCAAGAAAATCTTAAGTCAATTTTCGTGGGAGCTTCTTCAAAGGTGAATTTCTTTTCCTCTCTTTAAACTAAGGTTCTTTATTGATATTCCCTAGTAGTTGGTTGATTATGGATTGATATTAACCTGGTTTTGCTATGGATTTCAAGATTTGAGCTATTAATGGCAATTTTCATGATTTGCTTAAAGATTTGTATAACTTGATGAAATCTGGAGTTTTTAATTGGGTTATTTCATGTTTTGATAAGGTAATCATAATGTGAAATGAGATTTTGAGAATAAATCCCAAAACTATTTAATTGGCTAATTTTTAGATGGGTTTTTGGTCGTTTAGGGGTTGTTTTATGTGTTCTTGTGTTGCTGGATATATAAGGATGTTTAGAAGGTCTTTATGGACATATTTTGATGTGGTTTGAATGTTAGAATCGTTGGTTTTAAATTATGAGTTGATAGAGCAAAGATTGGTGTTGAATTCAGTAGTTTCGGTTAGTTTTTGGGAGGCAAATGTTAAAGATACAGGGGATCTTTGTTTAGCAACAGTTGAATGCATAATGATGCACTTTCCCTCTGGTTTTACATGATTAAAATAGGGGACGATTAAAGCAAGGTTTCCTAGTTGCGTACGTTGCTTACCGGTCGCTCGATTCGCATTGGCGAGCAAGGCGAGGTGTATCGATGAGTGTTTAAACGCGTTAAAGCTCTTTAAAGGTTTGATCGATGGATCATGGGGGTCTATTTATAGCCTAACAAGCTTAACTAAGCTCAATCATAAGTTTCCCTTATTTCGCTTGGTTATTGGCTTTGATATGAGCTTGCAGATTTCATGTATTGGGATTAAATATAGTTTGGTTTTTTTGTAAATGCATCATTTTGGATTAATATGCAATGTTTAAACAAAGTAATGAATGCCTATGATTATTGAGATTTGCTCCTTAAAAGGAATGTGTTGTTGCATTTGGCAATGTGGTTTTGCATATGAAACGGTTTTGAGAAATGCATTGGAAAATAATCAGTAATTGTATTTGAAAATGATATATTGGCTATGTGATTTATTTTCCATGGGATTAAAGTGGACTATAATATACAAAATCGATCGTGCCATGGTCCTTGAGGGAAGTGGTTTAACTAGGCTACTCGGACTATTGGGTTATCACTTGGGTATTCGGTTTAAATAGGCATCCCATTGTGATGGTATCATGTGATTTAACTAGGAAATGTATGAAATTTGGTGGAGGTTATCCCACCATGAGAAATCCGTGTACCCGAACATGCATGGATAGAGGTAGTACTATCCAAGGATAGAGGTGAGTTTATTCAGGTCACTCTAAATGTCAATATATGAGAATAAATGTGATTAAATAGTTTATAAATGATTTGATGCATAAGATTGTTAGCATGATTTGTTGTGGAAACAAATGAGATAATGCTTGGGTGATAAAGCATGTTTTGAAAACAAGATAGTTTATAGTTTTCAAATGGTTTTAATCACATATGAAAAATGCTTGGGAAGTAAGCACGATTTGGTAACAAAAGGCTTAATGGTTTAAAAGTGGTTTCAAATTGCATCAATGTTGTTTATGAGTATCCTCACTAAGCATTTGTGCTTACGTTCTCTTTTTCCCATTGATGTAGAGAAATAGAGTTGAGGTGCAGCATTGTTTTGGCAAGGAAGTTCCAAGATCAAGACATTTACTTGAGTATGAAACTTGGTTTTAAATTCGGTAATTAAGGCAATGCGTTACCATGTTTTGGGGGATTTGTAATCTGGATTTTGGTTGATTGTGATGGTTTGTTTGTTGCGGTTTGATGGCTTTTGAGGATGAGACTGTGGCATGATTTTTGATAATATGCAAGCATGAGTTTGTGCTTTGTGGTTTTTCCCTTAGCATGCTTATTGGTTGCAAATGCTTATGCCAATGTTTTTGTAAAGCTAACATACTTTAAGTGTTGCTAAAAGGTTGTTGATGCCATGCTTATGTTGATATGTGCATTAAATCTCTTTTTGGATGTTGAGTTGGAAGGTTCTTAGGAAGCATGCCTACAGGTTTACCTTGTTGATTACCTTTGATGCCATGGTATCTACGCTTCCATATCCTTATGATCATTGGAATGTCATTTGTGGGTATGATGTTTCAAGTGCGTCTTTTTGTGAGTTAGAGTGTTTGGGGCAGATTTGGCTTTGTTTAGGAAGGTTCCTAAGTGTCTCAAATATATATTTTCTATATATCTGCAGGTAAGTTTTGAAACATATGAACATATTTCGAAACCTTTTAAAGATGGTTTCAAAACCAGCCCCAAGGTTTCGAAAGTAGGAGGTCAATTTTGGCTACTGAAAAAAATAGTTTCAAAACCTTTCATGAGATTTGTTTTGCAATGTTGAAAAATAGTTTGAAATGATATGTTTTGCTCCTATAACATAAATTCATCAATTTATTGAGTTCTAAGTGTCTTTTTGATCTAAGAATTTACATGTAGGTCTAAATGTTGTTTAATTTCAGAATGGCGCTATTAATTTCATAGAGGTTCCTGTTGTGTTATGATTCTTTCGATTTGGTCCTTATTTTCTATGATTGCTAATTAAATGAGATTGGATGATTGTCTTGAGCCAAAATTTGGAAAGCAAGCATGTAATCTAATTAATTGGGGATTGGTAACTCAAATTCTAATTAATTCCTCGTGATTTTCTAGATTTGCAATTTGGTCCCTAAATTTGTAAACTTGTGCAATTAGATGTCGCTTCGACGCCCGATGGAGTTGAGTTTTCATCTGCTGCCAGTATGTACACCATAGGTTATAATTTTGCATCTAGATAAGATAAAATAAAAATGGATGTAATTTGAGTTAAATCTTTACAGGTTTGTTTCAGCAAACCCAATGTAGATCGCTTAGTTTGATCTAGGGACTAGGCCAGGTCAAGGGGGTTACATATTTGTTTAGACATGAGTTGAATGCATAATGATGCATTTTCCCTCTGGTTTTATGTGGTTAAAACAGGGGACGATCAAGGCGAGGTTGCCTAGTTCTGTAAGTTGCTTATCGGTGGCTTGATTCGCGTTAGCGAGCAAGGCAAGGTGTATCGGTGAGTGTTTAAATGTGTAAATTCTCTTTAAAAGGTTTGATCAATGGATCATGGGGATTTAGTTATAGCCTAACAAGCTTAACTAGGCTCAAGCGTAAGTTTCTCTTATTTCACTTGGTTATCGGCTTTCATATAAGCTTGTAGATTTCATGTTTTGGGATTAAACATGGTCTGGCTTACTTGCTTTAAATGCATCATTTTGGATTAATATGCAATGTTTAAACAAATTAATGAATGCCTATGAGCATTGAGATTTGTTCCTTGAAGGGAAAGTGTTGTTGCCTTTGGCAATGTGGTATTGCATATGAAACGGTTTTAAGAAATGCATTGCAAAATAGTGAGTAAATGTATTTGATAATGATATATTGTCTATGTGATGTATTGAGAAAGTTTCGGATATACTTGGCTAGCCATAGGATTAAAGTACACTATAAAATGTAAAATCGATCGTGTGAAATTCTTCAGTTACACAATATGAGTAATGATATTGTGAAGTGATAGGGGTAGTGCTATCACAACGGGATATGGGTAGTGCTATCCAAGGATGGGGGTAGTTCTATTTGGGCCACTATAAATGCCAATATATGTGAATATATGTGATAAAAGAGTTATATAAATGATGACGATGCATAAGGTTGCTATGCATGATTTGTTTGGAAACAAATGAGAAAATGCTTGGGTAGTTAAGCATGTTTTGAAAACAAGATGGTTTATTGTTTTCTAATGGATTTTCCATCAAATGTTAGATGCTTGGGTAGTTAAGCATGAGGTGTTAATTAAACATTTGTGACGATGCTTGGGTAGTTAAGCATGTTTCTGGAAAAAAAGATGTTTTATAGTTTTCAAACGGTTTCCAATTGCATAAATTTTGTATATGAGCATCCTCACTAAGCAATTGTGCTTACTCTCTCTTTTTCCCATTGATGCAGAGCAATAGAGTTGAGGGGAAACATTGGTTCGATAAGGAAGGTCCAAGATCAGGACATTTACTTGAGTATGAGAACTTGGTTTTAAATTTGGTAAATAAAGCAATGTGTTACCATGCTTTGGGGGGATTTGTAATCAGGATTTTGGTCATATTGTGATGGTTAAATGGTTGTGGTTTGATGGCTTTTGGGGTTAGATTTGAGACATGATTGTTGATGTCTTGCTAGCATGAGCTTATGTTTGTGGTTTTCCTTTGGTATGCATATTGGTCGAAAATACTTATGATCACGCTTTTATGAAGAAAACATACTTAAAATATTTTTGGAAGTTTTTTGATGTCATGCCTATGTTGAAATGTGCCTTGAATATCTTTTTAAATCTTGAGTTGGATGTTCATAGGAAGCATGCCTCTAGAATTGTGATTGAAGTATCTATTCATGAATTGGTTTTGTTACCTTGTGTATAAAGCATGGTTTGACCCATAGTTTAGTTGTATGTATGATTATGTTGATTTAAGGCATGTTTGAATCCATGTATGGGAGAAAAACCAACAATTTTGACATTATAGGACCAGGCGTACCGATACGTGGGGCTCCGTATCCGTATGAGTTTGTCCTTTTAGGGGGCATATATCGTTACACAGAGACGTGTATCGATATGCATTTTAGCCACTAGAATCTTATTTTAGCTTGTGATCCCGCGTACCAATACGCCTTGGGACCGTATTGGTACGACTGGTCGTTAAGTTGGTTATGGTGATTTATTGTTTTGAGATTTTTCCGTTTTGGTCACTAGTTCTTATTCATGCAATTGATTGAGTTTGGCTGAATGTTTTGAGCTAGTTTTTGACAAGTAAGCATATAACCTAACTAATTGAGGAATGGTAACTTCAAAATTAATTATGTCCTCATAATTTTCCAGATTTTCAATTTGGTCCCTATATTACAACTACACCAAATTGGATGTCGATTCGACGCCTGATTTAGTTGATATAATATCTGCTGCTAGCATGCTCACCCTAGGTCCTAATGTTGTATCTAAACAAGATAAAAAGGAAAAAATGGACCTAATCTTGGTTAATCGTTTCAGGTTTTGTTTTAGCAAAACCCAATGTAGCTCGCTCAGTTCAATCTAGCGTCTAGGCCGAGTCGAGGGGTTGCAATTTTAAAGTTGATTTCTACGTTCTCACTCATCTATTACGAAAAGCTTTATTCGTCAATGTGAACTATTCCTTCAATACTTCCAAAACGATGCCATAAGCTTGAGGATCAATCACCCGTGATTTAACCACACAAAAGTAGAGGATTCAATGCATCTAAATGCATTCAAAGACTTGACAACATTAATCCACAACAATTCTAACCAAAACCCCACCACAACAACCGGAATCAACATCAAACACCTTCCAAACTTAACCCAGCCAAAACTTAAAGGTTTAATCCATCAATTACCTTCAATTAACAACCTAACATCATCCTCATACCTCCAGCATTCATAAATCACCCATAACTCACCAAAAACACAACACTAACAACCTAAGAAATTAGAGAGTCACTTAGTTTCGGGATTCTAATGTTAAAACCAACTTATTAACATTACTAAACATCAAAATTATAATTAGAACTAATTAAGATCTCAACAAAATAGATCCAAAATGAAAATCACTTAATCTCATTAATTAAACCTTGATTTAACCAATTTCCATAATTAAATCATTAACACTCATTAGAAAACATTACACAATGATAAAATACTTGACAATTTCATTAAAAAGCCATTCATTAGTGGAGAAGAACGAACCTTACCTCTAATGAGTGAATTTCCTCTCAATTGGATGTTTTACTCTTGAAAAAACAAAGGAAAGCAATGAGATTTTGGAAAAACAAGATTGAAGAATCCATTAGAAATCAAGAATTTAAGAAATCAAGAACATTACCTCAAATCTTTGATGCAAAAGAGAGTGTTTGGCTGAAGAAACTTTGAAAGAAAAAGTTACGTCAAAAGCGGTTTTAGGAAAATAACTACCTTTCCTTAATTAAATTCCCTTTAATTCACTAATTAAAACTCATTTAAAATAATCCAAATTGAGTGAAAAATCAGATTAAAACATTTGGTAAATTAGCTCTTTACAGATTCTAAGATTTGAACCTTTTTCAAAATAGTCACTAGAATAAATTTTTACTCTTTACATTTTGGTCACTAGCCAAAATGTCCAATTTCCAAATTCCACTTTTCAAAATGGACTTTACCAAAAATATCCATGTATTAAATAATGATTTTAAGATATTTTTCCCATATATTTTCTCACACAAAAATATTTATTATGATTTTTATCCCGAAACTGACAATAATCTCTAATTCCGTTCCACCAGACCGTCTAATTGACCTAGAACTCCTAGGCCCAAAACTGGAGCATTACAACTTCTCCCGAGCGAGAGCTTGGGAAGTTGATTCATTAAAACATTGCACTCCATAACTAGAGTACTTTTTGTGCTCACCCGGGAAGATTCAGCCATGCGATGGTAAGAGAGTTTTACTCTAACCTTTATGAGGCATCTCTTAAGTTAGTGTTTGTGTGGGAAGGGTCTATACCTTGGAGTGCTGCCATCATTAATAAGGTTTTGAATATTACTGTCAACATTGATGAGCATTTTTTATTTGTTTGAGAAATTGATGATGAGAAGCTAGACTTGCTGGTTAGGGATATATGTGTTGAAGATGCATGTTGGCCATGGACCAATGTTGGTAACTTCACCATGTACAAGAATTTTCTAACTTTGCCTGCAAAGATTTGGTTTCAATTTGTTAACCTGAAGGACACGATGTTGAGCTAAACATAGCGAGACTGGCATAAGCTTATCCCTAAAGTAGAAGAACAATAGGACAATCCTCTTGCGATGGTGGTCTACCAAGAGCCATTTTAGCTCTTTCCTACTGCAAAGATGATTGATGATGCTGAAAAGGAGCTACAATCTGAGGATGAACAAGATGTTCCTCAAAAGAAGGAAAAGAAACACAAATGCTCCAAGTCCAAGGATAGGCAACGAAAGAAACACAAGGTAGAGAATAGGGGAAAGAGAAAGAAACAATGTGCTACCACCTCTACACAAGAGCCATTATTGAGTTAGTTTTTAGATTTATGTAGGCATGCGTGTCATGTAGTGTAATTTTCTTTTGTTAAAAGTATTGTCATTACATTTTCATTCTCATTGTAATTGCATTTAGTTTTATTGTCATTGCATTTATCGTTGTAATTGCATTATGCATTTTGTCATTGGATGATGTTTATGCATTGGGGACAATGAAATCTTTAAGTTTGGGGGTATACACCTGTGACTTGAAATGTACCCCCATTTCAAAAAATTAAAGCAAATGCAATGTTCATTTTATGTTATAAATCTTTTGCTTACATTCGATGCTTAAATCTTGAGTCATGTTAATTGTTTATGAGTTGGTTAGATATATATGTTGTAATGTTGCATTAGAATTCTGCATGCATAAATTTGCTTGCTTGAGTAATGGATACCTTGCATCATCTCTTTGATTTTAGATAAATTATACCTTGTTCAGTTGTTGCTTTATATGATAATAGACCCTATTAGGTGTAAATAAAAGGCACTCCAATGTGAGTGTAATATAAGAGTAGCTTCAAGGGGGAACACTCATCTGCATGCATTAGAAAAATGAATCTGGCCAGAGGTTGTCGTTGCATGAGTGTGTGTCGAAGCAATTAAGTACTGCCTAGGGATTCATTGCACAACATCTTACTTCTTAGGATTTTAGGGTGCATTCATTGTTCGATATCCCTCGCTGCTGAAAAAAATTATTAAATATTATATATATATTTTATATAATTGTTATGTGTTATTAAATAAATGTTGTTAGGGGACAAAATCTGAGATGATATGCATGATGTTATGTATTGATGAATTAGAGGTTCATTAATTCTTATGCTTGAGTTGTTTGTGCAATATTCTATCGTATAGATGCAATTGATTCATTTATTGTTGAGATGATTAAAGTAGCTAAAATGTTCTTAAACTTTTGTTTAACCTTGTTGTTTCCTATTTTGCTTGAAGACAAGCAAAAACTCAAGTTTGGGGTGTGATAAATCTCTAAAGAGTATGTTTTTCCTCCTCGTTTATAGATGATTTTTTCCTACATTAGTGTTTCATGCATTCAGTTTTTGCATTTTTGGTTTGTTATTGGCATTTTCTACAACTCTTGTCATTTTTGCTTATTTTTATGCCTTTCTACTGCTTTGTCATTGTAATGTTAATGTCCCTACATATGAAGTTTAATCACTCAGCTAGGTTCGTCACTACGATGAAAATTGGGAGTCGCCACCGGCCACTCGGGTAAGGTAGGCCGGACACCATAAAACCAGAGATTCGTTGCAAAATGGTCCGGGAGTTGGTTACGTGTGGGGAAGGATTAGCGCCTCCATCATGCCTGGGGATCGGTACCAGAAAATTTATTGCTCTTAAAAGAATATAAGTCGTTTAAATTTAAATTGAATTTAATTTGAAGTTCTTAGATAAAGATTAACCGTGATTGCATGGGCCTTAACAAATTGGTAGACTCAAATTAATTAAACATTTAATTAATAAGGGTGACGATATGTCGGACCATAGATTAAACTGACATCGAATAAGCCCGACTGCCGTGTTAATTTATGGTTTGACCTCCGTGCGTCAGCTTTATGCATGATGCAAATATTTAAATATGATGTAATGACTTCGTTAATTTTTAGTCTATTTACTTCGAGATGGAAAAAATAATTCAAATATTTGGTCAACGTGCTTTAAGCTCAGACTGTTACGACACAAATATTAGAATTAATAAGTACATCCTTTTTTATGATTTAAGTTGATTAACGATGTCATTAAGATATAAGATTACATGAATGTCAACTAATGTATGACAAGCAAGGGAATAAATGCTAACACTAAAACATAAAGGCCCAATTTGATATATAGCCTAATTACGTATTTAGCCCTAAAAGATTAAGAAACCCAATTTATTATGACTAAATTGTAATTTAATGCTAGATTAGACTTAAAATTGATTTTTCCCCTAAAGTAATTAAGAAATGTTCAATTAGCTTAATGAATTTAACATTTACCCCAATAAGCCAAGGATAAATTTAAATTCACTAAATTAATCCGAACACTAATATAATTAACACTAAAAAAACTAAGGCTAATGTGATTAATTCTAGGGTCATGTCCCTATAATACGAGCATACGACTTGTACGAATTAATTTGGCTATTCCCAACCTAAACCCAAAAGCTTAAAACTATTAAAATTTGGCTCATAAACATTTTCATACATTTGTTATCAAAATATAATTTGAGATTGTATTACAAACCTTAAAATTATTGCCTCTCCCCTTTATTTTTTTTAAAAAAGAAAAAAACTATATATGTTATACACTTTCAAAAATTATATGTTCCATATATGTATAAAAAATTTAAATATATTATAATCTTTCTATTACATAAAACTAGCATTAAAAAACTTTATTTATAGTAATATTCATATTTTATTTCAAAGAAAAATATATACCATAATGAAAATATTTTTATCTATATTTGTAGAAAAATCATGTATTTAAAAATTTTGTATACACGGTATAAAAGAAATTCATATCATAAGACATTAAAAACTACGTATAGTACATTCTAAAAATTTTACATGTATGTATTTCCTATAATACGTTAACAAGTTCTACATTAAGTATTATAAATATTTTATATATATACAAACATTGTAATATTTACGATATAACCTTTATAAAATATATTAATATTAGGGGGAGGTCATTTATTTGAATTAAAATACATATATAGTATATGTTATGAAGTAAATATTAAATCTTTATGTTCTACTTATATATTATGTACCATATATAGAATACATGTTATACAACATTTAATCACAAATAAAAAAAGATAAATAAAACATGTTATACCTAAAAAATATGGGCTGCAATTAGATAAATAGGGTAAAGGGTTTACCAAGCCCAAACAAATTGGGCTGCAGATTGCTGGGCTGGGCTGTTGGAGCGGACTGTGTCGTGTTCCAGAACGGGTTGCTATTCGGGTAGGCTAACCGGCCTAAACGATCATGAAACTGGTTATACTGGTTGTGATAAAAGGGGTTAAAACCCTAAACAAAACTCCTCTTTTTATTTCCCCCCTTTTCGTCGCGAGCCCGAGAGAGAATGTGTGTTCGGCCGTCGTTTGGCCACTGATCGTTCTCTGATGGGCACGTCATTGCCTCCGCTTGGCGTCTCCTAACCCACTCTTTCTTTCTGCCGGTGTTGATCCTCCAAAAGATGGGTCGTTCATCTCGAAACTGGTCGAAGCTCCTCCTTGCGCCAAACCTTTGCCAGCAACCCTTGCATCGACGCGATCTCGAAGTATGTGATTATCCTCATTACGACCCAGCTCCTCACCGTTGGGATGCACCGATAGAGCCTCCGTTTACCGAGAAGCGTCACCGCCGAAAGGCATAAATCCCCCTTTTGTTTTCGTTCTTAATTTTTTTGATTCGAACTTAAAAGCTCAATACGAAAATGATGTACTGAACATACATGGTTAACTATTTTTTGGTTGCTTCTTGTGATTATGTTCGAAAAAGAAAAGGAAAAATGAATGGGGAAATCAGATGGCTTTTTTTCATATATTCTTGAATCTGAAAACAGCCCTAATTACAAAATCGATTACATCTTTTATCCTCAATCTTTATTCACATTTCCAAGCAAACATTAATGGATAACACTGTGGCTGATTACATCTAATATTAGGCTTTGTTAGCCTCTAATTTCTTATTGTTTCTTCCCATGCTGGTGGTTGGGAGCCAGTGATAATATCCTGAGATTGCCGGCGATGAAGCCACGTGGCCAGGAGACAAAGTGGCAGCAGCATGTGGAAGATGAAGCGACCGCGCGTGGGCTTCACGGGCGCGTGGAAGTCGGCGCGTGGGGAAACTGGTGAATCTGGACGGCTAGCTCTGGTGCCGTCTGGACCGTTGGATCAAATCTGATCCAACGGTCAGATTTGTGGCTACAAAAAAGATGATAGATAATTAGATTTTTAGGGTTTTTGTTTATATCGGATAATGGCCATAAATGTGTATTTATATATTTTTTGGATTTTTTAATATGTATGGACTTGGACTTTTTATAAATACTTGGTCTAATGTTGTTTATTTAATATGTTTATATATATACATTTATATTTATATATTTTAATTTAGTTATATTTTTTAATGAACAACCCACATTATAGTGATTTTAGTAATAACCTTTTATAACACATATACATTCAAATGTTAATACACACGCACATGCAATTATACATATAATATATATTCTAACAAATACACACATATGCACACTCACATTAAAATAATAGTAAACACACATAATATACTAATAACACATATACATATCACATTTAAATATAAATGTATATATATAAACAGATTAAATTAACAATATAATCCCAAGTATTTATAAAAAGTCCAAGTCCATACATATTAAAAAATCCAAAAAATATATAAATACACATTTCTGGCCCATATCCGATATAAACAAAAACCCTAAAAATCTAATTATCTATCATCTTTTTCGCAGCCACCTCAAATCTGACCGTTTGATCAGATTTGATCCAATGATCCAGATGGCACCGGAGCCGACCATCCATATTCACCAGTGTCTCCGCGCGCTGACACATCGTCTACCACGCGCGCTTGAAGCCCACTAGCGGTCGCTTCATCTTCCACGGACTGCTTCCGTTTCGTCTCCTGACCACGTGGCTTCATCACCGGCAATCTTGGGATATTATCACCGGCACCCAACCACCAGCATGGGCAGAAACAATAAGAAATTAGAGGCTAGCAGAGCCTAATATTAGATGTAATCAACCACAATGTTATCTGTTAATGTTTGCTTGGAAATATGAAAAAATATTGGGGATAAAAGATGTAATCGATTTGTAATTAGGGCATTTTTCAGATTCAAGAATATATGAAAAAAAGCCTTCTAATTTCCCCATTCATTTTTCCTTTTCTTTTTCGAACATAATCATAAGAAGCAACCAAAAAATAGTTAACCATGCATGTTCAGTACATCATTATCGTATTGAGCTTTTAAGTTCGAATAAAAAAATTAAGAATGAAAACAAAATGAGGGATTTATACCTTTCGGCGGTGACGCTTCCCGGCGAACAGAGGCTCTATCAGCGAATTCCAACGGTGAGGAGCTGGGCTGTAACGAGGAGAGTCACATACTTCAGCCAGTTTCGAGAAAAACAACCCATCTTCTGGAGGATCGACGCTAGAGGAAAGCAAGAGTGGATTAGGAGACACCGAGTAGAGGCGACGATGCGCCCAACGGAGGACGATCGGTGGCCAAACGGCGGCCGAACACTCTCTCTCTCTCTTTCGGGCTCACGACGAAAAGGGGGAAAATGAAAAGAGGAGTCTAATTTAGGGTTATAACCCACTTTCTCACAACCGATATAACTAGTTTCATGACTGACTAAGCCGGTTAGCCTACCCGAATAGCGACCCGCTCTGGAACCCGACCCGGTCTGCTCTAACAGCCTAGCCCAGCAATCTACAGCCCAATTTGTTTGGGCTTGGTAAACCCTTTACCCTATTTTATCTAATTGCAGCCCATATTTTTTTTTAGGTATAACATGTTTTATTTATCTTTTTTATTTGTTATTAAATGTTGTATAACATTTATTCTATATATGGTACATAATATTTAAGTAGAACATAAAGATTTAATGTTTAGTTCATAACATATACTATATATGTATTTTAATTCAAATAAATGACCTCCCCCTAATTTTAATATATTTTAAAAAGGTTATATCGTAAATATTACAATGTTTGTATATACATATAAAATATTTATAATACTTAAAGTAGAACTTGTTAACGTATTATAGGATATACATACATGTAAGAATTTTAGAATGTACTATATGTAGTTTTTAATGTCTTATGATATGAATTTCTGTTATACCGTGTATACAAAATTTTTAAATACATGATTTTTCTACAAATATAGATAATATATTTTTCATTATGGTATATATTTTTCTTTGAAATAAAATATTAATATTACTATAAATAAAGTTTTTTTAATGCTAGTTTTATGTAATAGAAAGATTATAATATATTTAAATTTTTTTATGCATATATGGAACATATAATTTTTGAAAGTGTATAACATATATAGTTTTTTTCTTTTAAAAGAAGGGGAGAGGCAATAATTTTAAGGTTTGTAATACAATCTCAAATTATATTTTGATAACAAATGTATGAAGATGTTTATGAGCCTAAACTTTTAGATAGATTGGTTAGGAAAACACCATGCTTGGGTAGATTGTTCTAAGAAAAAGGTTTTTCCTCCTTGGATTAGGAAAAGAATCAATAATCTTGTTAGATAGGGAATCGTCTGAACCAACACCTGTGTTTGTTGCTATATCTAATATAAATGAAACCAAACTTACCCTCGAATCCATCCTAATTGTCTCTGAATTCCCTGATGTATTTCCTGAGGATCTTCTAGGATTACCTTCAACTCGGGAAGTCGAATTCAGAATCGGAGTTCAATCGGGATCTACTTTAGTTTCCATCACTCCTTATCGTATGGCCCCGATTAAACTTGAAGAAGTCAAGAGTCAGTTGCAAGATCTTTAGGACAAAGGTTTCATTAGGCCTAGTTCATCTCCTTGGGGAGCTTCGGTGTTGTTCGTGAAGAAGAAGGATGGATCAATGAGGCTTTGCATCAACTATCGGCAATTGAACAAGCTTACCATCAAGAATAAGTACTCGTTGCTAAGAATTGAAGATTTGTTTGATCAGCTTAAGGATGCTTCAGTGTTTTCCAAGATCGATCTTTGGTCAGGATACTATTAAATGAATGTTAATGAATTTGATGTTTCTATAACTACTTTTAGGACTCGATATGGTCACTACGAATTTCTTGTGGTACCTTTTGGCTTAACAAATGCTCTTGCCGCATTCATGGATCTTATGAATCGAGTTTTCAAGCCCTATTTGGATAAGTTTGTAGTTGTATTCATCGATGATATTCTCATCTACTCTAAAGACAATGATGAACATTCGAAATATCTTCAAATTGTTTTACAAACTTTTTGAGATAATCACTTTATGAAAATTTCAACAAAAGTGAATTTTGGTTGTTTGAAGTATTTTTCCTTGGACATGTTATATATGCAGAAGGGATCAAAGTTGATCATAAAAAGATTCAGTCAATCATTGATTGGAGACCTCTGAGGATTGTTGGTGAAGTCATAAGCTTCTTGGGGTTAGCCGGCTACTATCAGAGATTTGTAAAAGGGTTCTCCGTTTTGGTTGCTCATTTGACCAAACTACTTCGTAAGGATGTACCTTTTGTTTGGGCAGAAAGTCAACAGAAAAGTTTTGATTAGCTAAAGCAAGTATTTACTGATGCTCCAATTTTGACCCAACCCGAATCAGGAAAAATTATACAGTCTTCAGTGATATATCCCACCTTAGGCTTGGATGTGTACTTATGCAGGAAGGAAAAGTTGTAGCATATGCTTCTCGGCAATTGAAACCACATGAATTAAATTATCCAACTCATGACCTCGAGTTAGTTGTTGTTGTTTTTGCTTTAAAAATTTGGAGGCACTATTTATTTGGGGAGAAATGCTACTTGTATACAGATCACAAAAGTTTAAAGTATATTCTGACTCAAAAGAGTTGAACCTTAGAAAAAGAAGGTGGATAGAGCTACTCAAAGATTGTGATCTAATCATATATTACCATTTGGGGAAGGCTAATGTAGTCGCTGATGCACTCAGTCGTAAACATTCAATTGGTAAGACTTTAAATAAAATGTGTTTTAGTCTTAATAGAATTCCAAATTCTATTAACTAAAGATGTTTCATTGCATTGTAGCCCCTGCTGCAATCAATGCTCACTTTAGCCTTTAGAAGAATCAAAAGCTTTTGACTAAACTTCAAGTTCAATCCAATTTGATTTAAAGAATCAAAGCTCTCCAACAATCAGATCCAGAGCTTCGAAGCACAATGATTAAGTTAAAAGATAAGCCCAATCCAGACTTTACCTTTAAGCCAAATGGTCTACTCTATTTCCAGAATAGAGTATATGTACCAAATGATGAAACCCTTAAGAGGGAAATGCTTCGAGAAGCTCATAGTAGCCATTTTTGAATCTATCTTGGATCAGTTAAAATGTACAAAGATTTGAAGGAATTGTATTGGTGGCCGGGAATGAAGTCTGCCATTACGGAGTTTGTGTCTAAATGTTTAACTTGTTAGAAGGTTAAAGCTGAACACCAAGTCCCTACGGGACTTTTACAACCTATCGAGCTATCTCAATGGAAATGGGATAGAATAACCATAGACTTTGTAAGTGGGTTGCCTTTATCACCAAAGAAGAATGATGTAGTATGGGTGATAGTTGATAGATTTTCCAAGTCAGCTCATTTCATACCTATTCGAATGAATTTGAGTTTAGATCAATTGGTAGAGCTATATATAAAAGAAGTGAAATGTTTGCACGGTGTTCCCACTTCCATAATATCAGATCGGGATCCTCGATTCACTTCTAGGTTCTAAAATTCCTTGCAAAAAGACTTGAGAACCAAGACAAATCTTAGCATAGCTTTCCATCCTCAATCGGATGGTCAATCTGAAAGAGTAATCCAAACTCTTGAAGATATGCGTCGGGCTTGCGTGATTGATTTTGAGAAGAACTGGGAGAAATCCTTACCTCTGGTTGAGTTTGCATACAACAATAGTTATCGGACATCCATTTAGATAGCTCACTTTGAAGATTTATATGAGAAAAGATGTAAAACTCCTTTATGTTGGTCAAAATTGAGTGAAAACAAGGCCTTAGGGCCAGAGCTTTTTAAAGAAACAGAAAATCAAATAAACATCATTCATAATAGATTGAAGGAAGCTTTTGATAGACAAAAAGCTTATGATGATCATAAAAGGAGGGATATCCAGTATAATGTGAGGGATCATGTGTTCCTTAAAGTATCCCCATCGAAAAGGGTATTTAGATTCGAGAAGAAAGGGAAGCTTAGCCTTCGTTTTATCGGACCATTTGAAATTACAGAGAATATTGGTCATGTTGTTTATTACCTAGCTCTTCTTACTGAATTCGACAAGATATGCAATATGTTTCACGTATCTATGCTTCGTAAATACCGATCAAATCCCTCTCATATGCTTGAGAGTGAAGATGTTGAGCTCAATCCAGACTTGTCATGTGAAGAAGAACTAATTTAGATAATAGATCATGAAGTTAAAAGACTAGATAACAAATATGTTCCTCTTGTTAAAGTTTTATGGAGGAACCACAAGGTTGAAGAAGCTACGTGGGAACCAGAGTCAGCTATAAAGGAACAATATGCTCATCTTTTTCCCTCAAGTAAATTTGAGGAAGAATTTTCTTTTAGGGGAGGAGAATTGTAATATCCTAAACATTGACCTATAAGTATTATTCATTTGGACCATAAGTTAAATTGCAATAGAATTATGATCTCTTAGACTTATTAAGTGAATTAGGATCAAATTTGAAATAAAAGAAACATGAATAGCCAATTAGTAAATGACTAAACTGAATGCCTTGTAAACCTACAAGGTTGCATGCTAAATGAAAGTTAGTGGAAGGACATGCACAGTTGTTATGCCTTGGTCAAGGCAAGTGTTTAAGGGGAGGAAAATCTTGGCATTTTGGCTAAGGAAAGAGGAATCAAACTTTCATCCTCATCTTCTTCCATTCCCTCAATGACCGAACCCCATAGATGTGAGAGAGTGGAAAGCTTTCAAGGATAAATTGTTGGTGAAGCTCCAACTTGGTTAATTTAAGGTTTTATTCCAGTAGTTAAGGGAGAGGGTAAGAAAATTCTCTTCCATTACATGAACTAAGACTTAAATTATAGATTCCATGTGTATTATGTTGTTATTAGACTTGCTAGACATTGTCACTGAATTTTCACCTAACTTTATATTTTTGTTGTATTATATATTTTTTCATTCGGTTTAGTAGTATTATAGTGGTGTTATTACATTGTTAATGTTAGTGTTGTGTCTTAGTTAGTTAGTTTTCATAATTATAAAACCTAAAAAATAAGCCCTTCATTTGTTTTAAAATAAAACTCATTTTTATAGAAGTCCATACAAGTCCATTACATTCTTTGTTGATTAAATAAATAAAGAGTCCATCACATAGAATTAGGGTCCAACAAAATAAGGTACAAATCCACTTATTTTAGGCTTGATTTGGTCCATTATAAAAAATAATAAATAAAAAAATAAATTAATTTTAACTTAGAGTCCATTTAAATAAATAGATAGTCCATTACAGAAAATTAAGCAAAAATTTCATTAAAATGTTTATTTACATACAAGGCCCGTTCATCCCAATTCAATTAACCAAAGTTGAACCCTAAGTGCTTTCTTCTTGCAGCTAAAAGAGGACTGTTGGATCAAGAGGCTGATCCAATAGCGCGGATCACGCCAGCTGGAGAAGATTAGGCACCGCATCCCCATCACCGTTGGATACAATAGCAATCGAACGACCTAGATTGATCGTCAGTGGGACACGCGGATCACCACTCGAGCGTGGAAGTCACACGCCCGTCTTTCCAGCTTCCGAAGAATGTTTCATCTTCTTCGATAGGGCTCAGGCAATCCTTTGTCGCTTCGATTGCTCTCGTTGGCAGTGTTATCAACATTTGCTTTCATCAGAAACACAAAAGAAACAAATAGGGGTTAAATCCCTAAATTAAAGCAAAGTCAATCAGATCAAGAGAGAAGTAAAATTCCTAAATTAAAGCCTTAGCTGGAAATTAAAATCAAATCAGAGCATGGTCAACATAACATAGCCCTAATCTGGAGCATTTGCAAGAATCAGGTTGGAGGACAAATTGCGGGTCAATAGCCAAATCGGCTTAAAATCAGACTGGAACAGAAGCTTTACAGATGATTTTTAAGGATTCAAGCATTTTTTGTAACTATAAATACCATGTAATTCTTTGTATTACAACAGAACATTGATACGAAACATACACAAAAACAATGCATACAAAAAACATTTGGATTTCTAGGCAAGCAGTTGTAACTGAAAGTTCATTAGAGAAATAAAGCTCATTTTGCTGGTAATTTTCTTCTTTATAGTTTCAGTTTTAAAATAATGAAAGGGTAGCTTTTTTACCTTCGATTTGAATAGCACTGCCGTGAATTTGGTTTCGATGCAGCTTACGATTTGGGGGTCACCAGAATCTGAGAAAAGAGGTGGTTTATGGAAATTTTTGCCTCCGACAATGGCGGCCGGCGTCGGTGGAGGGTGGCCGGCACGACATATGTTCATTGTGTTCTTCAGTTTATGAAGAACATGTTTAGAGAATTTTAAAGGGGGATGGCTTGATTCGTTTTGAATATAATGTGGGAAATGTTTTTTGTTTCTGATGTTAACTATATATACCAACCCGTTTGACCGACCCATATCCGCCTCTAACCCACGCCCTTCTTCTTCAGATCTCATACCGTGGCTCTTGAGTTTTAGATCCTTAAAATTTAGTCATTTTCTTTAGAAATTAAGCACCATATTTTCAATTGCTTTAGAATTAGCCCTCACACTTCGTTTTTCTTTTAAGTTAACCCCTAATAGAAATTTTCTTTAATCTTTTAAATTGGTTATCCCTTTCTTTATTTATGAATTATTTTCTTAAATTTATTTAATTAAAGCAATTTGTTTGTTATTTGTTTTTTATATGTGTATGCTTGAAGACATAAGATTAGGCACTTTGAATTAGATTAGAGCCATGTGTGATGAAAAACTTTCTTCATAAATAAAATAAGACACTTAAAAACATTATAACTTTAATAGTTAAAATGAATGTAGACTTTTTAGGGTTTAATCAATAATTTGGTTTTAATTTTAAAAAAATTCAAACACACTTAATCTATGTTGGTTTGTTTAAAAAGCAAAAACTTAATTAGTGCAGTGCCTTATCAAACGGGAATGACGGTTTAGCGCCAGGAGTGTTGGCGGTGATTGAATTTCATTTCTCGGGTGATAAGACCGTTAAAATAGATTTATATTCACTAAGCAGACGAATAAATCAAAATCTTGCGAACTTGCAAATTCCAATTTTCAGAACACTTTTTGAAAATCAATTAGGTACAAAATTTTGGGCGTTGTGGGGGTGCTAACCCTTCCCCACACGTAACCGACCCCCGAACCTATTTTCTCTTGTTTTCGAGGACCAAAAATGTTTTTTAATAAATAAAATGTTTTATTAAAATAACTCTTGTTTTAAAAGCGATCCAATCACACTTCCTTCAAAAAGGATTGGTGGCGACTCCGTGTTTTCTTAACTTTTCCAAATAACGTCCAAACCTTTCCTAAAAAAAGGTTGCGACAACTTCGTGACTCCATTGGGAAAAAAATGTTTTTTAAAACAAAAGAGGGTCACGCCACAAATTTTTTTAAAAATATGTTTTTAGAAAAGTAATTTGCAAGTTCACAAATCTTTCAATCTATTTGTCCGTTTAATGAATACAACTCTATTTTACGCATTTTTAAACTGTTGCAAAAAGAGCTTCGTCCTAGTTGTTAAGTGAGGGGAAAACGCTTTACTCATGTCAGAATATTGATTCTCTGTATGAGCCTAACAAGTACCTTCGGGACTCATATGCCTCATGTCTTCGTAAGGATATTGATCCTTCGAGAAAACATAGGAAGTGAGTCCTCATGAGTTGAACTTGGTTCCTTTGAAGCCTATAATGGGTGAGAACCAAGGGCTTTGCTACCCTTAGTAGGGGACAACAAGGACAACTCAGGTACCCTTTTAGAAGCTAACCATGATAATGAATATAGAGCCTACCCTAATAGAGCCATGTGAAAAACCTAGGGTCTTAGTTTTAAGTCAAAATTATTTCGTAAGGATAATCCATGGAAACATGTCATGGAGTGTTGGAAAGTGCTACCCAAAATTATTCATGTATGAAATTATTCTGAACCGTCTGTGTTTTCCTAATTCTGATATTTCTTCCCCTTGTTTGGTTGTTTTGCATATTCATTCATGCAACATCATTCCATATCAGAAGGGGTGGATTCTCAAAAATATTTTCTCAACTTTGAAAAGCTCTCTTCATGGACGGAAGGATCCTAAAAAGTGAATATGAGAATGCAAAAGTGTGACATTGGTCTGAGGTTAACCAGCAAACATTTGGGGATAGTTTAGGAGCTGATCATGAAATAAAGACTTCAGAATATGCCCACATCAGTGTCAAACAGAATAACATGCAGGAGCTGCAAGAAATCTGGGATCATTTTGATTATGAAACTAAGCAGTTGTTCCATGAAGTCTATGGTGATATAGCATATCTTCTGCACGTGAAGGTGGATAAGCCATTTCTGAAAGCCTTGGTACAATTATGGAATCTTGGGAACTGTTGTTTCACTTTTAATGGAGAAGATATGATGCCTACATTTGAGGAATACTTGGCTCTTTTCGATCTGCACAAGGTAAAGAAGAGCTGGGTCTATGCCAAGCCTCCTAAAAACAAAAATCTGCACTTAAGACTTCAAGCTTTGGCTAGTACGAGTGACAGACGGAAGAGAGGAGGTAGCTTTAATTTCCCTTGATCAGGCATCAGAAATATAATTTTGATCCACCCCGATAGAGAAAAGAGAGTTGATCTCCTGGCCATTACAATCTATGATTTGGTCATTTTTCCAAAAGTTTTAGGGAACATCGATGTGGCATTGCTTGATTCCTTTGAACAGTTGAAAAGGGGAGTCAACCCAATGCCAACTGTACTTGCTAAAACCTTCATTTCCCTTAATGCATGCCGAAAAGTGGATGGTGTGCGCTTTGGTGGATGTGCTCCGTTACTCAAGGGTTGAGCCCTTAGTCATTTCTGGAAGTGCCCAACATTGGCTCTATCAAATGTGTTTTCTTCGAACTTTTCTCCTCTCTGAGAGTTCTTGGCAAAGGAATAGCCCGTTGTTAAAAAAAGTAAGTGGATTGAAATTTTCAAAGACTGTTGTGACGAAAACATCAAATGGAGGGTTCCTTGGATGGGTCATACTAAACTCTTGTATAAGTTTAGGGATTTCAACTTCTTGATGATGCTCCTTTGCTAGTATCTCGTCAGTTTGGGTCTCGACAGTTCATTCCCTTCACAACTGGTCTTGGTTCGTCAGAATTCAAATTTCAAGGAGAGTTCAGATAGAAAGTTCAGACAATTAGTGATGCATAGAATCATTGTTATCATATGGAGTTAGATTTTGATAAACATTGTATGTACACCCCTGACTATGATATTCGGAGGCATACAAGAGTGAATGATAAAGTCATAGCACCCATACCTGGACAGGCCAAGTCTTTTGGAAGAACATTTAAAGGTAGCCCCTACAGAAGCTGACATTCTAAGAGAAGAACTGAGAAGGGTCAAGTTGGAGATGGAAACCCTACGAGAACAAAACCAACAGGACAGGTTCGACTCAAGCCTTGACCTAGAAAAGTATAAAGGGGAGACGAAGCGAGTGATAAAATAGTATGAAGACTTAGAGAGGAAGTTTTAAATTCAAAGGGTTGATTTCCTCAAGTTTCAAACTACTGTTCAAAATGTTGATATAAGAAAAGCCCAAGAACAGTGAAAATAGGAAATCGAGCATGCTATGGGAAAGGAGAAAGAGTGTGGAAAGCGGGAAGTTAAGAAGTACAAACGGGCCCTTGCTGAGGAAAAGAAGAAGGGCAAGCTGGAAACTAAAAATGGAAATGGCAAACGGGTTCTTGAAAAAGAGAAATAAGGTGTGGCTGCATGGAAAAGGAAGGCCCATGATAACAAGATCTATTTATTTGAGCCCCAGACAACATATGACAAGACTAGTTAGAAGCTGAAGCAAAGCCAGGCTTGTGTTGCTGAATTACAAGTGAAGGTAGATGAATTGAACTGTTCACTGCATGAATTTCAAAACCATTACACCTACATTAAACTTAAGGCATGTTTAAGTGATAATGATACCTTGAAGAAACAAGTTGAAGGAATGGACAACATCATCTAAGAATATAGGATGAAGATCTTGGTCCTTGAAGATGTAATAGAAAGAGGTAATGAATACTGGTTCACTCACCTCAAAGACAATGTTAGAAGATTTCAGGAGCGGGATGAGTTCGATAGGATCGTCATGACCTAGGTTCAGGATGTGGCTCGACATGTGACGATATTAGCCACTAAAGCTTCAGCTCTTCGATAGTACATCAAACCAGTAGGGGAAGTTGGACCAAGACTTATGTGGCTCATTGAGGAAGTCAAGGAATTAGGAATTCGTGCAGAAAAGTATTTGTAGAAATATGAAATTTGATGTAATAAAAACCTTTCATATTCCATAAAGAGTTGTTTCTTGAGCAGATATTTTATAGAATTAATGGCCCTTCAGTTGCAATGCATTTTTTTGTTTTACTGCTTTACTTAGCATTTGTGTGTTTACATTTGTGATGCATTCATGACGTAATCTAATTTAAATAAAAATTCAAAATAGCATAAACAACTCACAAGTACGGTACCCGGTCCCAAGCCAGACCGATGGAGGATAGAGTGGTGGCCTTGGAAACTAGTCACAAAAGTACCCATTATAGGTTAGACAAGCTGGAAACGGACTTGAAGCAACAAATAGAATTAGTTCACCAGAAGACAGTTAGCTCGATTACGGTAATGCTGGGATTCAAGGACCCAGATGCAGTAGAAGTTGGAGAGGAAACCAATGCTCTACCCTGATTCCAGGGAGTGATTTTCACTCATCCTAGAGTGCAAAAGAAAGCTTCAACACCAAAGGCTAAGCTGACTCCCCATTTTGCTGAGTCTTCCATCTAGAATGAGTTTAAGGCTAATACAGATGGAGCTCACAACTATGAAGTACCTGACCTGGATAAGATTGCCGATAAGGCTAAAACTAAGAAGAAATGGGAAGACCATTATGAGAAGTTAGAAGGAATGATTAAGTCTTTCCAAGAAGGAAGTATTCATGGCGGTGTGGATGCCAAAGACTTGAGCCTGGTGACAGACTTGGTAGTACCTCTTAAATTCAAAGTTCCAGACTTTGAGAAGTACAATGGAACTACATGCCAGTTAGCACATCTAACCATGTATTGTAGAAAAATGTCCATATATCTTGATAATGAGAAGTTGCTCATTCATTGCTTCCAAGACAGTCTAGTAGGGTCAGCTACACACTAGTACACGCAGCTAAGCTGGGTTAACATCAGATCGTGGAAGGATTTATCAGAGCTTTTAGTGAGTAATACAAGCATACCTCAGACATGGTTCCAACCCGACTGGTCATGCAAGAGATAGAACAAAAACATCATGAGAGTTTCTGCCAGTATGCGCAGAGATGGAGGGAAGTAGCAGCTCAAGTTCAGGCAACATTACTAGAGAATGAAATCACTCCAATGTTCGTGGAGACATTAAAAGGCTCATTTTATGACCGCGTACTCAATCACTCCACTAAGAGCTTTGCAGACATGTTAATGAATGGAGAGTTGATTCTGGCAGCTATGAAAAGCGAAAAGTTGGATAATGGAGAAATGAAGAAACCCTATAAAAGGAGGGAAAGCGAAGTTAATGCCACCGGTGTTTATAATCCCAATTATTCAAAGGGTGTGGTCTTTAATAAGCCCAATGTCTCGACTGCGGCTACAATAGTTACGAACCCTCCGAAGGAAGAATAAAGATATCAAGGGAATTCGAAGCTGTATTTCCCTCCTATTCCAATGACGTATGTGAAATTGTTTGTTGAATTGGTCAAATCCAGATGGTGTTACCAAGACATGCCCCACTTTTCTCACCACCATACCCTCTATGGTATGATAAGAAGGCATAATGTGAATACCATGCAGGAGTTAGGGGACATACCATCGAGAATTAGACCACATTCAAAAGATTTGTAGATGATCTGAGAAAGTCAATCGTGTTTTCTTTCGACACGTCAGGAGATAAAGGAAATCCTCTGCCAAATCACCAGAAGACAGGTGTGAATGCAGTCATGAAGGAAGAAAATAAGGTGACTAAAGAATGTGTTGTTGAGGTTAAAGCACCCATGAAGTGGATATGGGCCCAAATGGTGGTAGTTGGGATACTAGAAGGAGAAACCCAAGAGCCAAAGATCGAAGAAGGAATGTATTGTGAGTATCACAAAGTGAAAGGACGTGAGATTGAACGTTGCTTAGAGTTCATGAAATTGGTCCAAGACAAGATGAATAAAAGAGAACTTGAGTTCTTTAAGAAAGAAAACAAGGAGTGTATGTTAGATGTTTGTGCCTAAGAGGAGTCATCATCCAAAGGAAGCTATACTAGAATGAAGCCTCTGGTTATCAAGACCAAGGCAAAAGCAAGTGAACCCACAAGGGGTGTAACCCCGTGACTCATAATCAATGCACCAACTTCATTTCCATACAAGGACAGTAAACAGGTTCCTTGGAAATACGCTTGTACAATAGCAGCCTCAGAAGGGTCACCTGTTGAAGAAAGAGCAAAAGACGAATTAGTCAATAAAGTGACCCGTTTTACAAGGAGTGGAAGGCTGTATTCCCAGCAGATGGTAGATGATAGAGATGCAGCTCAAAGAAAGGCTGGTATTGAAGTGCTTGAGAAAGAAGATGATAGAGATTTCTTCAAAGAAAAGTTTTCAATGTACCATGTACCAGTGAAGGAATCAAAGGCTCAAGAATTCTTGAAAATTCTTAAATATAGTGAATATAACGTGGTGGAGCAACTCCACAAGTTCCCAGCCCGAATCTCCATGTTATCTCTGCTGCTAAGTTCTGAAGGTCACCGTAAGGCCTTGTTGAAGATTCTAAACCGAACATTCGTACCAAAGGAAATCACAACCGGCAAGATGGACATGCTAGTTGGTAACATTGTTGTCAACAACTTTATTTTGTTCAATAATGAAGAAATGCCTAAAGAAGGAAGGGGATCGTGCAAAGCTCTACACATCACCACATGATGCAAAGGATATATGCTACCAGGCGTCCTTATTGATAATGGGTCAGCCCTGAATGTTCTGCCATTAGCAATGCTAAAGAAGCTACCTATAGACAGCTCTCATATGAGAGCCTATCAAAATACAGTAAGAGCGTTCGACATAACTCAGAAAGATGTGTTGGGGAAAACTAAAGTGCCTTTGCAGATCGGGCCATCAACCTTTGATATTGAGTTTGTGGTCATGGACATTAGGCCCAATTATAGCTACTTGCTTGGGCGCCTATAGATCCATACGGCAGAAGCGGTCCCTTCAACCTTACATCAGAAGTTGAAAATTGTGATTGACGGACAATTGATAACTGTGGGTATAGAGGAGGAAATTATTGCATCAGTAACTACTTATGCACCCTTTATCGAGATTGATGAGGGTGCACTCCAGTGCCACTTTAGGACATTAGAGCTAGTCAATGCGACCTTTGTCACTGAAGGGAGTAAGGTGCCTAAACCAGAATTATCCAGCTGCACAAAGATGCATGTTAAACAAACTCTAGGAAAATGAGCAAAAGTTGGAAAAGGATTTGGGAAGAGACACCAAGGGGGGTTGTATCCCGTGGTAATCCCGACATAGAAGGATCGGTTTAGCTTGGGTTTCAAGCCCAACAATTGGCAAAGGAGGGAAGAAATAAGGAAACGCCAAGAAATAAGACAAGAAAGGCTGAAAGGAGAGGAAATTGAGTGGGAGCCGGTGACATTTCTACCCATGAGCCATAACTTCATATTCGGGGGCCTGCTGGATCCAAGTACCCCAGATAATGAGGAAGAGAAAGGAAAGAATGATTTGTGCGAAGCATTTGAGAAGCTGAGCATCAACGATGTGACGGACTAGGAAGAAGAGAACAAATATCTGTCCAAGATTTGCCCCTACTCTGAACTTGACAATTGGACTGCTGAAGAAATTCCCATAGTCTTTAAGACAGTTTCAGAGTAATTCTCAAAACCCACCCTTTTGCCTTTAGACCCGAAGGCAATTAGGGATCTTATGTAAAGGGTCTGTGTCAAACTTTATAATTTAAATTTCAATAAAGATACATTCTCTTTCTTCTAACAAATCTTGTGTGGCAAACTCTTGCCATAAATAAAACTTAAAGTTAAAACTAAAAACATTCATTCCATTCATCTATTTTCTCTGTATATATCTCTATCCCTTTTCTTTGCAGGTCTTCAGAGATCAATGACTTAAATGACTCGTAGTCCAACGCTGAAGTTGACTTTGAATTACCTTTATGCTTAGAAGAAGTCGATGATGTTGATAATGAAGAAGAATATGACTTGCCTAGAGAACTGCTCAAGATGGTAGAAGGAGAGGAAAAACAGATTCTCCCGTACAAAGAAGAGCTAGAAATACTGAACCTTGGCACTAAAGAAGGAAGGCGTGGGGTAAAGATTGGTACCACCATTACAGCCAATACTCAACAAAGCTTGATCGAGCTTTTGAAAGAATTCAAGGATATCTTCGTCTGGTCATATCAATACATGTTGGGTCTCGACACTGACATCGTTGTACATCAGCTTCCAATAAAATTAAGATGCGAGCCTGTAAAGCAGAAGCTTAGGAGGATGAAAGCAGAAATGCTCCTAAAAATCAGGGATGAGGTAAAGAAACAGTTTGATGCAGGATTTTTATATATAGCTAAGTATCCAGAACGGGTGGCCAATATCATCCCAGTTCCAAGAAGGATGGACAGGTACGTATGTGCGTTGACTATAGAGATCTCAATAGAGCAAGCCCTAAAGACAACTTTCTGTTACCACACATAGACACATTAGTAGATAATACAGCTGGACATTCCCTTTTCTCTTTCATGGATGGGTTTTCTGGGTATAACCAGATTAAAATGTGCCCAGAAAATATGAAAAAGACCACCTTCATAACACTTTGGGGAACTTTTTATTATAAAGTAATGCCCTTTGGTCTAAAGAATGCAGGGTCAACTTACCAAAGATCCATGGTGTCTCTCTTCCATGACATGATGCATCAGGACATAGAAGTATACGTAGATGATATGATCTCCAAATCCTGATCTGAAGAGGAGCATTTGGTGAATTTAAAGAAACTCTTTCAAAGGTTGAGGAAGTTCCAACTAAAGCTTATCCCAAACAAGTGCACATTTGGGGTCACATCAGGAAAATTATTAGGCTTTGTGGTGAGTATGAGAGGAATTGAGATTGATCCAGACAAAATTAAGGCCATAAAAAAGATCCCACCACCTCAAACACATAAGAAGGTTCAGTGTTTCTTACGAAGGTTAAATTATATCGCCCGTTTTATCTTCCAGTTAACTGATAAGTGTGATCCAATGTTCAGACTACTCAGAAAGAATAACTCAGGCACATGGAATGAAGAATGCTAGACAGCTTTAGAAAAGATCAAAGAGCAATTAACTAATCCTCGTGCGCTAGTACTACCAGTTCCCGGTAAGCCATTGACACTATACTTGACAGTATATGAAAACTCTATGGTTTGTGTGCTGGGCCAACATGATGAAACTAGAAAGAAGGAAAATGTGATATATTACTTGAGTAAGAAGTTCACTGATTGCGAAACTAGATATTCTTCAATTGAAAGACTATGTTGTGCTTTGGTATGGGCAGCTAAAAGGCTCAGGCAATATATGTTATATCACAGTACATGGCTAATCTCGAAATTGGATCCTTTAAAGTTCATGATGGAAACGCCAGCCTTATTGGGAAGATTAGCACGTTGAAAGATGTTACTATCAGAGTTTGATATCCAGTATGTGAGCCAAAAAGCAATAAAAGGGAGTGTCATAGCTGACTTTTTGGCAAGTCGCGCCTGTGATGATTATGAAGCATTAAATTTTAATTTCTCTGTCGAAGACTTGATGTGTATCACAAAAGATGATGAGGCTCCAACAAAATATTGGGTGATGAACTTCTATGTGTATCCAATTTTGGTTTTGCTAGAAGGAAATTATTACCCTTTTACCAGTCGATTGAAATTCTTCTGCACTAATAACATGGCAAAATACGAGGCTTGCATAATGGGTCTAAGAGAGGCTATAAAGAGGAAAATCCATACTTTAAGAGTTTTTAGGGACTCTACATTGGTCATTTATCAAACACGTGGTGAATGAGAGACAAAATATGCAAAGTTGGTAGAATACCACAAGTTGGTCCTTGAGTTGACCAAAGAATTTGATGAGATCACTTTCAAGTATCTCCCCAAAGAAGACAACCAAATGGCTGATGCGTTAGCTACTTTAGTAGCCATGTTTAAAGCAAATGAAGGTTCTAAGATGATGCCCATCAGGTTACATATGCTAGACTCCTCAGCCTATTATTATAATGTGGAAGAAGAAATAGATGGTTTGCCATTGTACCATGACATCTTGTAATATGTAAAATTTCAGCAGTACCCACCACAAGCTACAAAGAATGAGAAGAAAATGATCAGGAAAATGGCATTAGGGTGTGTCCTTGATGGAGAAATTTTATACAAAAGAAGTCGAGATCTGGTGCTCTTAAGGTGTGTGTACGCAAAAGAAGCTCAGTTAATTATGGAAGAAGTTCATGAAGGAGTTTGTGGAACTCACCCCAGTGGCTTCACCATGGCTAGAAGAATCATGCGCTTTGGGTACTATTGGTTAACCATGGAAGGTGATTGTATCAATTACTCTTGAAAATGCTACAAATGCCAAATTTATGCTGATAAGGTTCATACACCTCCACAATCACTTCATATTTTGTCATCTCCTTAGCCTTTTCCATGTGGGGCACAGATGTTATCAGACAAGTTTACCCGAAGGCATCAAATGGGCATTGCTTTATTTTGGTAGCCATTGACTACTTCACGAAGTGGGTAGAAGTAGCCTCGTATGCAAACGTCACCAGGTCTATGGTTTGCAAATTCTTAAAGAAGGAAATCATTTGTCGGTATGGCCAACCAAAAAGCATCATTACCGATAATGCTTCCAATCTGAATAACAAGATGATCACTGGTCTATGAGAAGATTAATGTCAAGCACCATAATTCAGTGGTATATCGCCCGATGATGAGCGAGGCAGAGGAGGCTGCAAATAAGAACATTAAGAAGATAATTGCAAAAATGGTTGATACTTATAAGGACTGGCATGAGAAGCTACCTTTTGCCTTATATGCTTATCGAACCGCAGTAACAACTTCTACTGGGGAAACCCCTTCTCATTAGTATATGGAATGGAAGCAGTACTACCAATTGAGGTTGAAATACCATCGCTTTGTGTCTTAATGGAAGCGAAGTTGGAAGAGGAATAATGGGTTCAAGCAAGATATGACCTGCTGAATTTAATTGAAGATAAAAGATTGAAAGTACTGTGTCATGGGCAAATGTATCAAATAAGGATGGTAAGGGCTCACGAGAAGAAAGTTTGCCCAAGAGAAATTAAAGAAGGTGACTTGGTACTAAAAAGAAGTTATCAATCCAAAGCAATTCCTGAGGAAAATGGGCTCTAAATTGGGAGGGACCTTACATTGTAACAAAGGTTTTTTTAGGTGGGGCATTAATTTTGGATGAAATAGATGGAGATGAACTTCAAAGCCTGATAAACTCAGATTCAGTCAAAAAGTATTATGTCTGGAGAAGAAGAAAGAAAAATAAAAAGGAAAAAGGAAAAAGGAAAAAAGAAAAGAAAAGAAAAGGGGGGTTCAAAATGAAAACCCGCAAAGGGTCTTTTGAAACCAAAGTATGACTTGAGTTGAAAACCCACAAAGGGCGGCTCAGGTAGTTGATAACCAGGAAATTCTTTCAAGAACATAACACATATAAGTTATATACTTTCTCGCATTGTCACCATTGTCGAAATCTACTCAGCATGGGTAACATTCAGGACATATCACAGTGTTTTGACAGGAGGAGTTTTGGCCATTGATATTTGAACACTTGTAATCTCTTTTATGTTTGTCACAATATTAATAAAGTTTTGTTTCTTAGCATTTCTTTTTTTGCTTAGACCATTGTTAACCATGCAAAAGGTTAACATTTCATGCCTTTTTTTACTTAAGTTATTGTATGAAATCAAGCCCATTTCATCTCATTTCATGGCATATAGATGCATTTAGTTCGTATAGTTGCATTTGGTGTTGTTGGATTTGTTTTATTTTATTATTTGCAAGAATAATGCTATTTTGGAAGGTTTTGGTTGGTGTGGTGATGCGCAGGGAAATAAGGAGCGATGCAGGGAGAAAATGCCATAGCATTCTGGATGGCATTTCTGGTGCAGAAAAGACAAAAAGAGAAGATATTTTGAGAGCCTCAACATGTGATTCCTCCAACCAGTTGTGCCACTCGTGTGACGTAGAGAATATTCCTTAGGTCACACATGGAATATTTAGGGCATAGAACCCTAGGAGCCCCCACTATATAAAGGACAAGACACCTACATTAAAGGGGGATAAAAAAGTGCTTTAGGAGATAAGAAAGAGAGAAAGGAAGAGGCAGCCACTCTTCTTCTTCCTCTTCTTCATTGCGTCCTCCATTGTTGATGCTCCAAAGGGAAGATCTTGCTGGAATTTGAGAGAAGCAGCAAGCTTAGGGTGGTTCACGGTAGTCCACGACGGCTTGGGAGTTTCCTTCACTCTTAGCTGTTCGTTGCTGTTGCATTTTTATTTTGGAATGGGCTGTTTAAAATGGTTAATTATGGATGATGTTTGCCCAGCCATGAAATAACTCTAAGTGGCTTGGGTTTGTTTTGGATGATTATGTTTTAGTTTAAATGGATGTTTTTAGCTTTTTTCTAGTTTCGTTCATGCTTTGTTTACTGTTTTATTGCCCTAAGTTTGTAAGAGCTCTCGAGAGTTATCCTTTACTTGGGTGCTAGATTAACTTAATGGTCGAGAGAGTTAAGCTTAGATCCACGTAGACAATAGGGGTTGGATGCTGAGAGGCACAACTCTAACTCACCTTAGAGATAAAGGAAGGGTTTCAACGACTAAAACGAGTAGAGCTTCATCGATAAGTAGCTTGCTAGGGTTCACACTGAGAGGTATTGCAGTAGCATTCTTGCTGTCAGATTCCTGGCTAGAGTAGTTTAGAAACACCTAAGTAAACTCTGTCGAGCATGTTATAAGCTAGAATGTGTTAGTCATTCCTGAGAGCTAGGCATAGGATTCCTTGTGTAATACCCCAAAACCCAGCCTAGAATTATGATCCAAATAAGAAAGCTAAATAATTTATTGGATCTATCATTAATGAAGTAATTGAATAAGAGGGACCAAAATAGAAACATTAAAAACATGGATAACCATTTTTAGAATGGATTAAACCGAATAAAGGATTAATAAAAGAATCAAGGGCCAATTTGAATGAGAATTAAAGACTAAGAGCTTAATTGGGAAGTTGGAATTGTGAGCATGCAAAACTTGATAGATTGCATTAAAAGTAATCTAAAGCATGGGACCTAAACACATGTCAACAATTTATGTGAACATGTGTTTAGGAAAGGTGACTCACAATTTGGGGAGGAAAGATGAAAACAAAGGTGTCATCTTCATCTTCCCTTAATCGATCATGGGGAGAGAAAATAGAAAAGAGAGAGAAAGCTTGGAGCTTATCTATGGACGTTGGAGATAGAGCTTTTATTTGCTTAGGTTCTTCAAGTTTTGCCAATTGATAAGAAAGTGGGTGAGGTACTCTATCTTCCATTTTAATTCCATTGAATTGCTAGAGAAATGATTTAGATGCTACTAGAAATTTGCTGGAAAATTAATTCCATGTAATTCAAGCTTGAAATGTTAACACAATGCTCAAAATATAGTTAGGATGTTACTTAAATGAATCCATTTGAGGATGTAGCTTAAATGCCCTATTTTCACATGTTTAATGCATAAAATGGACTGACCTAAACAAGTAAAAGAATATATAAATTGAATTAACATGCAAAAATATGATCTAAATGAATTAAGGAAGCTAGAACTTGATCTAGTGTAATCTGCCCAGAATACTCTATTTTGTGCAGTAACTTTGAAAAATCACCCTAAATTGCATGAATCGAATTTAGGGCTAAAATTTAAATGGAACAAACCTTGACATGTATACTTTCACTAGGAACAAACAGAATTGAATTATGGGTAGTAAAGTGAATTCTGGAAATGAAAACCTCTGGATAGTGCAATATGTCCAGTAATGCAATTGCCCTATCTTTGAACTAAAAACTGTATTAATTGGCAAAACATTAAAATGCAAGACCTATACTGTTGGAAAGAGGGTTAAATAATCTTTCTAATGGTATAAACTAATTGAAATTCTGACGTACAAAATAAAAGTTATGCGTGATTAAGTGAGCAGAGTACAAGCATTCTGGACAGTTTTGAAAACAGTTTTGGGACAGTGGTTACTGCCCTGTTTTACATGAATTAGAGTATAGACAATTGTAGTTATGTGTAGTAAAGAATATATATGAACATGCTGCCAAATTTGTATACGTTGTGTAGTAGTAATATTTCCTTGGTTGAATGATCATGTGAACTTGTTTTAATATGTATTTACTTGTGTAATGTGTTAGAACCAGGAGTGAACTTGGTGGAAGAGGAAGATGGAACATCCTAAAGCTAAGAACAAATAAGTGTGGGTCCAAGACTAGCTAAGCTTGGAGTATTGTGACTGTAGCTTTGGTAGGGTTAAGTCCTAACCAAATATACATGTTTAAATTTCCTGCCATCCTTGTATTGTTTTAAATGGACTTAATAAAAGCTTGATCATACATATAAAGGGAAGATTGGCTAAGCTAAACTTGTAAGTAAATAAAAGCATGAAAGTTGACTAGATAATCAAAAAGAAAAGTGAAAACAAAAGTGTGAATTCTTGTTATTGAATGTGGCTATTCGAATAGTAGCATATATGTACTTCCGTGATATATGATGTGTGATCTTTGTGTCTTGAATGCTATTCATTTGAATGCCTGCTTAATGCCTAAGATAGTGTACGTTAAATGCTTACTTGATGAATAAGATGGTTATGTGAATGCTTGCTTGTATATTCTCCATGGTTTAATACTTGCTAAAAATATGTGATTCATGATTTACAAGACATTGCTTGATCCCTTGTACCTTGATTGTGATCTACTTGACTTGCTTGATGCCAAAGATGGCATGTATTCAAATGGCTGGCTTGAAATAACATGTGTACTTGACTTAACAATATGTAAGCATGAACTACTTGTTACATGAATGGTATACTTGACTTGTTACATGTCGATACTTGAGTGTCTTGCTTGAATATGTTGCTTGACTTGTGAAGTATGCATAATGCTTGTACATGTTAAATGACTTGAATCGGGTATGCTAAGCTTGTACTCGAATGCTGGCTTGATAATACTCTATGATGTATATGTTGATAGCACGAATTGAACCATGAAATAAAGACATTGTTTGTTGCCTAAGGGTATATATTCGAAATCTTGCTTGAATGTCAAGGTAAAATGTGAATTGAAGAGCTAATGCTCAACTAGCCTAAGGGCTAAGCATGATATTGCTATAACTTGCTTGAATGTGATTCTTGAATACAAGTATCTTGACTTGAACATTAAAGCATAAAACATAAGAAATAACAACAAGCTTTAAAGTAAAATAAGAATTCTTGTGCCATAAGATACCCTCTAATGAAAGTTAAAGATTTAAAAGACCTAAGTTACTTTCAATGGAAGTCCTTGGATAGAATGGTATGATGCATGGTATACTTGGGACTACGGTCCATGAGCTACGGCACGGGGGATGCCCCATTACATGTAATACGTTATTGGCGACAGTATGAGGTAACAAAGGATTTGTACGGAGATTGGTGACAGTTGGTTGGATAGTGAGAAGTATAGGATTCTTTGACCTTTATGGTCAAACACGAACCAATGTCATCCATAACCAATTGTGATCCAAGGCAAACATGTTAAAAGAAATGAACTTTATTGACAAATTGAATAAGAAATTCAAAAGAAAATCTTGAACACTTGAATTATATCTTGAAATACTTAAATTACTTGACAAGAAACCTTGAACACTTGAATCACTTGACATGAATTCTTGAAATACTCGAATTGCTTGACCTGAAATGCTTGATTCTTGACATGAAACTCTTGAAATGACAATTGCCTATGCTTGAACCTTGTATTGCATTTTTTATTTCTTGAAATGGCTTATGGCCTCACTTGAACCAATGTTTACTTGATTGGCTTGCTTAAATTGCTTGACATGCAATTTTGATCACTTGACCATATTACTTGACTTGTGTACTCGAATTTCTTGTTGCATGATTGTTACTTGAAAAAGATCTAGATCTTACTCGAATTAATGAGTGTTTTTGCCATGTACAACTTGTACATGCAATTAATGACTGTTTTTGTGTGATTAAACTATGTAACATGAGTAATGCTGCCTTGTCTACTTGTACATGCAATTATGGACTGTTTTGTGATGATAAAATTGTGTACACAAGTCACATGGACTGTTTTGACTATATATGAATATTATGGCCTGTTTTGTGATGATAAAATTGTATACACAAGTCACATGGACTGTTTTGTGATGATAAAAATTTTATATACAAGTCACATGGACTGCTTGGACTATGTATGAACATTATGGACTGTTTTGCGATGATAAAATGGTACATACAAGTCACATGGACTGTTTTGACTATATATGAATATTATGGACTGTTTTGTGATGATAAAATTGTATACACAAGTCACATGGACTGTTTTGACTATATATGAATATTATGGACTGTTTTGTGATGATAAAAATTTTATATACAAGTCACATGGACTGCTTGGACCATGTATGAACATTATGGACTGTTTTACGATGATAAAATGGTGCATACAAGTTACATGGACTGTTTTGACTATACATGAATATTATGGACTGTTTTGTGATGATAAAATGGTACATACAAGTTACATGGACTCTTTTGATTATACATGAATATTATAGATTGTTTTGTGATGATAAAAATGTATAAACATGTATAATGGACAACTAAGTAATACGGCTTAAAACTAAGGAAAGTAAACAAGCAATAAATAAGGCTTAAGGCTTACATGTTACTTGAATTGTATACTTGTACACTTGATATAATTGTACATGATATGTAAAGCTTGATACTTGATATATAAACCATGAAATGCTTGTACTTGATACGTAAGCTATGTAATGTTTGTTACGTGAGATATAAGTCATGTAAGGCTTGTTACTTGTCACGAAAGCAATGAAATACTTGTTGTTTGACATGTAAACTTGGTCTACTTAATACATGCTTGCTATGCTTGATCACTATTCGAATGGAACTAGAAATTGGATAACTTGATAACTACTTGATAAGCTTGTCATGCTACTTAATTTACTTGACAATGTGGTTACTTGACACTTACTTGCTATGCTTGTCTTGATGTTCGAATGCCTTAGGTATGACAATACATGATTTCATGATTTTGCTTGACTTGAAATACTATTAACCTTATTAGGTATACTTGATTAATTAATACTTGATTTAAAAAAAATGGTTAGAATTTGTGCTACCTCACTAAGTACATTTTTGTACTTATCACTCTCATTTCCTCTCTTCCCAAACCCCAGGTTAAGAGTGCTTCAAGAAGACTACCTGGCCTTGAAGCCAGATTCCTTGATCTTGAAGTAAGACACAAGCAAAAGCACAAATATGAATCCACGCTTGTTATAATGCTCCTAGTAGTTGGTGGCACCTAGCTTGTATTTAGTTAACACTAGATCATGCATTTTGGATGTTTGAAATCTTATATATTTATATGTTCTTGAAATGGTTCTTCCATGTAATCGAACTTGGTTGCTAGAACTTGATATGTAAATACCTGGCTCGATAAAATCATGGGCAGATCTATGCAAGAGCTTTTTGCTGCGATATAATACACCCAACATGAACGCCCAACTAAGGAATGATATTGCTTCCTTTCGTCAAGCTGATGACGAGTCGATGTTCGAGTGCTACGATAGATACAAGGGACTGCTTTGCAAATGTACAAATCATGGTTTTCACGATTGGACGCAAGTTGTGATCTTCTATAATGGTGTCAATGCTCCTACGAGGATGATGCTAGATGCTTCAGAAAATGGAACTTTGTTGGACAAGTCACCCGCAGAAGCATTTGGTATCCTTGATAGGATAGCAAACAATGACTGTCACTTCCCTTCTTCGAGACTAGGAACAGGGAGGAAGACTTAGGGGACATTTGATCTTGATGCTAAGGATTTTGTTTCAGCTCAATTGTCAGCAATTAAAAACATGTTGAAGAATCTCCAACGTCCTAGTGAAGTGAAGGAATTCAAGGTTGTGAGCTCTTCTTGTGCACCTTGCCATGGTATTCTTCATATGAGTGAGTACCTTGAAAACCACGAGTCTACCAACTATGTGGGGAACTTCTATAGGAGCAACAACAACCCCTATTCGAACACTTATAATCTAGGATGGCGTCAACATCCTAACCTTTCTTGGGGGAACCAAGGAAACAATAATTCTGGAAGCTCGAATTAGCAAAAAAATCTGATTGAACCCCCAGGCTCCCAGCGGATTATGCCATGGTAAAACAATAGAGGTTCAACGGCTTCATCAAATAACGATTCTTTGGAAGCCACTTTCCAAGATTTTATGACGACAATGAAGGACTTTATGGCTACTACAAAGGTTCTACTTTAAGATCATGTTGCGTCCATCAAGAACCAAGGAGCATTGCTACAAAGTCATAGCTCATCTTTAAGAGCTTTAGAAACACAAGTTGACAAATTGCACAAGCTTTGCATGTGCGACCTTAAGGAAGTTTGCCTAGTGATACTGAAGTCACTAAACATCAAGGAAAGGAGCAAGGTAGTGCATTCACCTTAAGGAGTGGCACCCAGATCACCAAGGATGCTAAGTTTGGGGGGAGACACCCGGAGAACCCAACCATGAGATTGTGCATGAAGAATCTCAGTTGCAAGAGGACTCACCTTCAATGGAGAGCAAAGGTAAGGGTTCGATGAGTGAACCCAGTGATGACTGGCAAAATATTGCCACAACAAAAGATAACCTCCCACCAGTAGGAGTGGATGACCAAAGGGTAACTATCAATGTCTTCAACCCTCTCAAATACGCTAATGATTCTAGGGAGTGTCAATCACTTCAAGATGTAGAATCTATGATGGAAAAGGAAGCTGCAGAATTTTGTTACAGTAATGTTTTGCACAATGATGGTCACTTGAAGCTCGATGAAGAAGACAACGATGAGCTCAAGGAATATCCAAGGGAGCTGCAACAGTCTAGCTTACTCATAGCTAGACCAGGTATGCAATTTGAACCCTTGGATTTTGTTGAATTTAGTTCCCCTAAACCCTCATTTGAGCACCCACCCACTTTAGAACTAAAGCCTTTACCTTCATACCTTAAGCATGCTTATTTGGGGTCCAATAAGACTTTGCCTGTGATTAATGATGGTAATCTTAATCCTGAGCAAGAGAGTAGTTTGATTCATATTTTAGTTGAACATAAAAAGGCTTTAGGTTGAACCATTACTGATTTGAAAGGCATTGGAAACCAAGTAGTTGGTCATCTTTCTAGGCTAGATATTATGAAATAACTAAGGATTGAAATAGATATTAAGGAAGAATTCCCTAATGATAAATTATTATTTTGCTGCGGCAATTCTGTGGTATGCTAACATTGTCAATTTTCTAGTTAGTGGTATTTTTCTTCCTGATTTGAATAGCCAAGGACAGAACAAGTTCATGCACGACATTCCTTACTATCATTTAGCTTCATGTGGAGAGCACGTTGGATGAGAGAAGACTACTACAAAGGTCCTACAATCTGAGTTTTATTGGCCTACACTCTTCAAGGATACCCAAGATTTTTATAAACCTTGCGATAGATGCCAAGAGATGGAAAACATACACGGAAGACACAAAATGCCCATGCAAAATATATTGAAGGTGGAACTGTTATATGTGTGGGGTATTTTGGTCTACACTGGTGCTCCAGTCGAACATGACAAAAATTGCCACGTTAATTTAGGATGTTTGAGAGTTTGCATCCCTTCAATCCTCTCTAAATTCTGCAATAGCAAATTTTGTTTTGTTTTGTTTGTTTGTTTGTTTTTCTTTGCTTTATTTTCTTCATTGTTTAATTTTAACATTAGTTTTTTTAGCAAACAGACTCCCAAACATGTGGACAAGGGTAAAGCCCTTTATGGATGCAAAACCTACTAAGAAAGAAAACCATTCGTTGCTGGTACAAACGATGAGATGAATGATGATGTCCCTCCTACAATAATGCCACAACAAATTACAACACCTCAGTATTAAAGAAGAGGCACGTCAAGCATATGGCGCACAAGACAACCCCACCACCATCAAAGTAGAGTTAGTCAAGGTACCTTGCATTGCATGGCATTTAGTTTAGTTTTAGTTGATCTTCATGCACCGAGGACAATGTCTTCTTCAAGTTTGGGGTAGGTAGTGTTCATAATTAGTCATTTGCATTAGTAGTGATGAACGGATTTTTGCTATGGCATTTTGTTTGGTTTAAAGACAGTTATTTTGCATAAATTGAAGATGTCCGATGATGAGATTTTTTTTGGCTATGGATGGATTGAATACACATGACTGTTGAGATTGGTAGAACTGCCTTTAGGGCTTGATCCTTTGAAATTAAAACCTTACACGATTGCATACTCTCTATGCTTATGGATGTTAGATAATTTTGGTGAAAAATCTCTTGCATGCCTTAATATGAATGATCTTAATAAACTTGATAGATAAATGAAAGCATGGAAGGCTTATTTGAACTCCCTTTTTGTTTATTGTATGTGTTGGTTACAAATAAATGCTTCAGCATATCTGTAGAGGGATACTCCTCTTTGTGTTGTTTGCTTGGATACTACGTTTAAATAAATGGCAGCAACAACAAATGAGTGAATGAAAGTAGTCATGAGATTACTCCACTTACTAGCTCGGGGATGAAATGTATGCTCCATATTCATCTTGAGTTAAGGACGGTAGTTGTGATGAGTTGACTCCCCTCATAGCAATAGAAAAAAACAAAGAAAAAAAATAGAAGAAGCTAGAGTTATGGGAGTAAACTTGTGCTCAATTGATTAACAAATACTAGGGTATAATTTAGAACTTTCCTAGAATTTTTCTAGCTCTGTTAAGCATAGATTTGATGCAATTACGCACACACATGCAAAGGATCTTGTCCTAAGGAAAAGTTCTTAAAATCTCAAAACTGTCTACCATGTTGAAGCCCATATTTCCTAAGGACTGAAATTTATGCCATAGCATTGCCTTGATCTGAACATCGTCGTAGTTTTTTTCTCTTTTTTTTCACTACTCATTGCTTGAGGACAAGCTATAGCTTAAGTTTGGGGGGGTGTTAACCGTGCAAAAGGTTAACATTTCATGCCTTTTTTTTACTTAAGTTATTGTATGAAACCAAGCACATTTCATCTCATTTCATGGCATATAGATGCATTTAGTTCATATAGTTGCATTTGGTGTTGTTGGATTTTTTTATTTGATTATTTGCAAGAATAATGTTGTTTTGGACGGTTTTGGTTGGTGTGGTGATGTGCAGGGAAATGAGGAGCGATGCTGGGAGAAATGCCATAGCATTTTAGACGGTATTTTTTGGTGCAAAAAAAACAAAAAATAAGATATTTTGAGAGCCCCCACATGTGATTCCTTTAGCCAGCTGTGCCACTCATGTGACCTAAAGAATATTCCTTAGATCACACAAGGAATATTTAGGGCACAAAACCCTAGGATCCCCCACTATATAGAGGTCAATAACCTACATTAAAGGGGGGCTAAAAAGTGCTTTAAGAGATAAGAAAGAGGGAAGGGAAGAGGTGGCCACTCTTCTTTTTCCTCATCTTCATTGTGTCCTCCATTGTTGAAGCTCCAAAGGGAAGCTCTTGTTGGCCTTTGAGAGAAGCAACAAGATTAGGGTGGTTCACGGCAGTCCACGGCGGCTTGGGAGTTTCCTTCACTCTTAACTGTTCTTTGTTGTTGCATTTTTAATTTGGAATGGGCAGTTTAAAATGGTTGATTATGGGTGATGTTTGCCCAGCCATGAACTAGCTCTAAGTGGCTTGGGTTTGTTTTGGATGATTATGTTTTAGTTTAAATGGATGTTTTTAGCTTTTTTCCAGTTTCGTTCAAGCTTTGTCTACTGTTTTATTGCCCTATGTTTGTAAGAGGTCTCGAGATTTAGCCTTTACTTGGGTGTTAGATTAACTTAATGGTCCAGAGAGTTAAGCTTAGATCCAAGTAGACAATGGGGGTTGAATACCGAGAGGCACAACTCTAACTCACCTTAGAGATAAGGGAAGGGTTTCAATGACTAAAAGGAGTAGAGCTTCATCGATAAGTAGCTTGATAGGGTTCACGCTGAGAGGTATTGTCGTAGCATTCTTGCTGTTAGGTTTCTAGCTAGAGATAGTTTAGAAACACCTAAGTAAACTCTGTCGAGCATGTTATAAGCTGGAATGTGTTAGTCATTCATGAGAGCTAGGCATAGGATTCCTTGATAAACCCAGCCTGACATCCTGTTTGAGAGTTTCACACACGTGCGAGGACGTTCGAAGTCTATTCAGTTCAGTCCAGTTTTCATTATAGTTGTTTGCTACATCATTTTTTAACATGTTCCCACTTGCTATTATATTTATTTTCAGTTTGTGTTTTGTGTGCTTGAACTTGACTTGAAATACCTCCAATCCTCGTGGACACGATACTCACTCATCACTTTACTATTTGTTCGATGTGTATACTTGCACTATTTGTGTATCATTTATAGTACACCACAACACGCAACAAGTTTTTTCTCCATTTTTCGTATAAGCATCTTGCATTGAAATGAGAATTAAAAAATTTTACATCAATTAAAACATACAAAAGATTTTTGGGCATTACTTTGAAATTTGTTTAAAAGGGTATTGGAACTATGAGGTATTCCATGGTTAAGTTTGGAGCTTAGGGCATATAGAACTGTAAACACATGAAGAGATTCAAGGTGGGAATAGGTTTTGCTACAAAGATTTCCATGTAAGCAATTCAAAGACCTCTGCAGATACAAGAATTAGAGAACCCAAGAGATGTTTTGACATTACCCTAAAGGCAGAATGATGCAAAACAGAGATGCTTATACGAGATAGTTTTTCTCCTATGACAGTCAGAACAATTTTATAGACATGGGAGGAAATAACTAAGGATATGGGGAACTTTCATTCAAGACTACTCAAGAAGGTCTGTCATTTAATATTGATGACACCATAATCCATGGTAATAAGAATAATTTTACAGACATTTACAGAATAGCAGGATTCAATGAGGTTTGTCAATGAACATTGATGTATCAACTACAATGATAGCTTGACAAAGGTTAAAAGAGTGTTGAAGAATATGAGGATAAATCAATCCTCTTAACCAGGAATACAAGATAACTGGATTGGGCAAGCACATGTGCAAGAGATCAGAAGCCATCTATGAGGAGGCATAAATAATGAGAATGGTAAAGATTCATTTCCAAAGAATAGACAGTGGAATTTTAACAACAAGAAATTGGTGAAGCCAACTAGGATTGAAGGATGGGTTGTTGCAGATCATCTAGCTCGTTGTGATCCTAATAACGTTGTGCAAAGTCTTTCGGTGTGAAGATGAGAAAATGTTTGATATGATACAGTCTAAGATCTCTGAACATTCACATTTTCTTTTGTGTCCGCTATCTGATAAGAAAATTAATTCTGAGGAAAATAAATTGAAAAGCAAAATAAATTATACATGCATTCATCCTTAGTGGCATGATCATCATAACTGCATCATATATCAATTTTTTACAGGTGTGAAAGCTTTTTTCTGCAAAGGAACCCGTTTATATATTCAAGCATAACGAGAATAGAACTCACCTATCAGTTTAGGCATAAGGAGAATGGAGCCCACTTATCTATTCAAGCATAAGGAGAATAGAACCCGCCTATCTGTTCAGGCATCAGAAGAATGAAACCTGCTTGTCTATTCGAGCATGAGGAGAATAGAACCCGCCTATCCGTTCGGACATTTGGAGAACGGAATGTGCTTATCTATTCGAGCATAAGGAGAATAGAGCTTGCCTATTAGTTCAGGCATTTGGAGAATAGAATCCGCTTATCTATTAGAGCATAAGGAGAATAGAACCCACCTATCCGTTTGGGCCTTTAGAGAGTGGAATCCGCTTATATATTCGAGCATAAGGAGAATAGAACCCACCTATCTGTTCGGGCATTTGGAGAACGGAATCCGCTAATCTATTCGAGCATAAGGATAGTAGAACCCGCCTGTCTTTTCAGGCATTGACGGTTTGGTAACCAGTGAAAATCAGTGTCCTTTTGTTCTTTGTTCTATTCTTGTTTCAACGGAATGATAAAATAGGGGCAACTGTTGTCACTGAATTTTCACCTAACTTTATATTTTTGTCATTCGGTTTAGTAGTATTATAGTGGTGTTATTACATTGTTAATGTTAGTGTTGCGTCTTAGTTAGTTAGTTTTCATAATTATAAAACCCAAAAAATAAACATTTCATTTGTTTTAAACTAAAACTCATTTTATAGAAGTCCATACAAGTCCATTACATTCTTTGTTGATTAAATAAATAAAGAGTCCATCACATAGAATTAGTGTCCAGCAAAATAAGGTACAAATCTACTTCTTTTAGGCTTGATTTGGTCCATTATAAAAAATAATAAATAAAAAAATACATTAATTTTAACTTAGAGTCCATTTAAATAAATAGATAGTCAATTGTAGAAAATTAAGCAAAAGGTTCATTAAAATGTTTATTTACATACAGGGCCCATTCGGCCCAATTCAATTAACCAAAGATGAACCCTAAGTGCTTTCTTCTTGCAGCTAAAAGAGGATCGTTGGATCAAGAGGCCGATCCAACAGCGCTAATTACACCAGCTGCAGAAGATTAGGCGCCACATAACCATCACCGTTGGATCCAAGAGCAATTGAACGACCTAGATTGATCTGCAGTGGGACACACGGATCACCATTCGTGTGTGGCAGTCATGCGCCCATCTTTCCAGCTTCCAAGGAACGTTTCATCTTCTCTGGCAGGGCTCAGACAATTCTTTGTCGCTTCGATTACTCTCGCCAATAGTGTTATCAGCATTTGCATTCATTAGAAACACAAAAGAAACAAATAGGGGTTAAATCCCTAAATTAAATCAAAGTCAATTAGATTAAGAAGGAAGGAAAATTCCTAAATTAAAGCCTTAGATGGAAATTAAAATCAAATCGGAGCATGGTCAACAGAACATAGTCCTAATCTGGAGCATTTGCAAAAATCATGCTACAACCAGATCAGGTTGGAGGACAAATCATGGGTCAATAGCCAAATCGGCTTAAAATCAGAGCCCGAACAAAAGCATTACAGATGATTTTTAGGGATTCAAACATTTTTGGTAACTATAAATACCATGTAATTCTTTGTACAACAACAGAACATTGATACGAAACATACACAAAAGCAAAGCATACAAAAAGCATACGGATTTACAGGCAAGCAGTTGTGATTGAAAGTTCATCATAGAAATAAAGGTCGTTTTACTAGTAATTTTCTTCTTTATATTTTTAGTTTTAAAATAAAGAAAGGGTACCATTTTTACCTCCGATTTGAATAGCATCACCGTGAATTTGGTTTCGATGTAGATCTGGTGAAAAATATGATTTGGGGATCACCGAAATTTGGGAAAAGTGGTGGTTTCTAGAAATTTTCACCGCCGGCAATGGCAGCTGGCGCCGGTGAAAGGCAGTCGGCACGGAAGACTTTTATCGTGTTCTTCAATTCATGAAGAACACGAAGAACATGTTCAAAGAATTTGAAAGGGGGCTGGCTTGATCCGTTTTGAATATAATGTGGGAAATGTTTTTTGTTTCTGATATTAACTATATATACCAACCCGTTCGACCGACCCATATTCGCCTCTGACCTGCGCCATTCTTCTTCGGATCTCATACTGTGGCTCTTGAGTTTTAAATCCTTCAAATATAGTCATTTTCGTTAGAAATTAAGCACCAGATTTTCAATTGCTTTAGAATTAGCCCTCACACTTCATTTTTATTTTAATTTAACCCCTAACAGAAATTTTCTTTAATCTTTTAAACTGGTTATCCCTTTCTTTATCTACGAATTATTTTCTTAAATTTATTTAATTAAAGCAATTTGTTTGTTATTTTTTTATATTTGTATGCTTGAAGACATAAGATTAGGGACTTTGAATTAAATTAGAGCCTTGCGTGATGAAAAACTTCCTTCATAAATAAAATAAGACACACTTAAAAACATTATAACTTTAATAGTTAAAATGAATGTAAACTTTTCTTTAGGGTTTAATCACTAATTTGGTTTTAATTTAAAAAAAATCAAACGCACTTAATCTTTGTTGGTTTGTTTAAAAAGCGGAAACTTAATTAGTACGGTGTCTTATCAAATGGGAATGACGGTTAGCGCTAAGAGTGTTGGCGGTGATTGAAGTTCATTTCTCGGGCGATAAGTCCATTAAAATAGATTTATACTCACTAAGCGGACGAATAAATTGAAATCTTGTGAACTTGCAAATTCCAATTTTCAGAACACTTTTTGAAAATCAATTAGGTACCAATTTTTGGGCATTGTGGGGGGTGCTAACCCTTCCCCACACGTAACTGACCCTGAACCTGCTTTCTCTTTTTTTCGAGGGCCAAAATTGTTTTTTAATAAATAAAACGTTTTATTAAAATAACCCTTGTTTTAAAAGTGATCCAATCACACTTTATTCAAAAAAGATTGGTGGTGACTCCGTGTTTTCTTAACTTTTCCAAATAACATCCAAACCTTTTCCTAAAAAAGGGTTTCGACACTAGAAAGGAATCAATTTATACTATGCAATTCTTGAAGAATTCGAATGGTATATATGAAAATTTTCATGTTTTATGTAAATGTGTAACATAGTTGAGATGTTAGATTGCTTGTTAATGAGCTCTAGGTTGATTGAGGTAATTCAAATGTTTGGATAGATCATTACTTGACTGTGTAGTTGAGTTTGGAGCTTGAATTTAGTTTCATTGCTTAGTAGTATCATTATTTGAGCGTTTTAATGAATAAGATGGAGAGCTAAGCTATGAAATTAAAATGGGAATTTGGTTGATAATTTTAGGGACTGTTTTATGAATTTAAATAAGTAAATTGGACTGTTTTGACAATAGAAGATGGGTAGTTTTTTATCTATTAAAACAAGGGTCTAAACTATAAAAATAATGGGGACTGGTTGCAAAGAAATAAGGGTTAATTTGATGAAATTGTGGATTGTTTCGAGTATTTAAAATAGGGGACTGTTCTGTGAAGTTTATAAGGATTGTTTTATAAGTTTAGGAATCGTTCTGCATGTATATAAGTGTATTAAAGACTGTTTAGATGTATAAAATAAATATGCAGGTATAATGGATTGATTTGGCATGTATATAAACATTAGGGGACTGTTTTGAGCATGTACATGTATGTATATGAAATTTGGGACTGTTTTGCATATATGTGAACAATTGTGGATTTTTTTGTATATGTGTATATGAACATTTGTAATTAGGGATTGTTTTGAACATTTAAGAATGTCATGGACTGTTCTACATTGATATAAATGTTGGTGGGCTATTTTGAGTGAAATTATAGGTACACATGAATAATTAAGTAGTTTTTCAAGTGATAGGTTGATAGGAATTATTCTAATACATGATTTTGCTCCTTGTTACATTTAAACCAAGAAGGAATTGAAGGAGTAACGACCAAAGTAGATCAAACAAAAGGGGATCGTGATTCAGGAGCAAAACTAGCTCGGAACAAACTGTGAGTGTAGTTTAAAGTCTCGGGATAGGCTAGTAACCTTCCCGAGCATTTCTTGTTGTTTTGATTACATTACTTTATCTTGAAACATGCTAAGCACAAATAAGCTTGGAACTAAGGTAAGTACCTGTATGTTAGGTATGATATGTTATGCAATATTTGATTTAATGATATGCTCATATAATGACCTATGTTTGTTCATACATATGCTTAATAAGAAACCTTCGCTATGCTAACTTTTGAATAAGATATAAGTCTTGTTTTTGATTAAATGAACTTGAAAATATGCTCATTTCCGAATACCTTGATAAAGAGCTAAGCTTATTTCCGATTCTGATTTGATAAGATATAAATGGAAAACCTTGGTTATGAGTCAGTCATAGGTGTAGTTGGCATTCCATAGAGCTCATGTTTTGGAGTGGAATACGGTCCAGGACTACAGTCCTTATAAGGCGACGGTAGGAGGGATGTATTGTGGTCATTTGGCAACAGTAGGAGCGATTGATCGATACTTCGAGTATCATTTTGGCGATAGTTGGTTGGGAATTCGTGTACCTAGGCTACTTGATTCTCAAGGCTATGTTATAAATAAATCATGAGGATTTATAAGTTAAATCATTGAATTAATATAATAACTTGCTTAATAAGTAATTTATATCTATTTGATCAATGAATATGCTTTGGGTAAATAGATAACTCTTGTAGAATCTATTTGAATGATTGTTTGTTCAATTGCTTTGTTATATATTTATATATATATATATATACTATTCGAGCTACATCACGTGATAATGGATATGCTTGATTAAGAAACCTTTTTAATTTAGCCATCTCCTTATCCAAGCTTAAAAATATACTTGATTAGTAGAATTTAGTGAAAGGGTAGATTGTTATTTCATGCTATAGCTACTTTTAATTGCTTCACTAAGTAATTACTTATGAAATCCGTTGACTACATTTCAGGGTAAAACGTTGCTTTAATTTACCTCTGGAGCTTGGTTGGATCACAAGTACACCAAAGTATGTTTCGTAAGCTTTTTTGTAAAACTCCTAGTTGGTGGTACATATTATGCTTATAAGATTAACATAATGAGTAAACGAGGCCTCCAATATACTTTTTTGTAAGCTTTTTTTGTAAAACTCCTAGTATGTTTTGTAAGTTTTTTTGTAAAACTCCTAGTTGCTTTCATTTATGTCATGTGTAAATGAGGCCTCTAATATGTTTTGTGATTGGTTGTTTGCTTAGTTGATCATAGCACATGGTTTGATAGATTAACATCTTTAGTAATGGTATGCAAATGATATTCAAATTTGAATATGATTAATCTAAGATGTGAATAGTTTAATTCATGTGTTCAGAATAAAAAGAATTGTTAATGTCTAAAGTTGTTAATATGAACGAACCTTAATAGATGTTGATAGTCGAACCATATAGCCTTGCCCTAATCAAATTCTACACCACTATTTGACTCGAATATGGTCTAAAATGAACAAGTAAAGGTTTGCGAATTAGGCTTGTCTCATTATAGTGTTCAAATGGTTGGTTGCTCTTAGAGAATAAAATTTAAAATTTGTGAATACTTGTGAGATGAAAGACAATGAATCGATGCTTTAATATTAAGTTAAGTTCCTAAATTTTTTATAAGACATCATGAGTTAAGGAATAGAATTGTAGCTCAAGTGAGTATGTTCTAGTAAGTATTGACTTAAATTTTCTTGGAGGTTTAGATTTAAGACTTGCTTGTGTAAGTCAAACTTTTGTTTGTTCTAAAACACTCTCTAGTTCGCTTTAATATTCATAAATTTTTTTATAGATACTTGTTGTTGTCACTAAATTTTCACCATTTTTATTTTATTTATTTGTTTATTTTGTTTATTTTATTTTATTTTTATACGTAAAATCCAAAAAAGAAAATAAAAGGGGTTCATTTCAAATAAAAAAATGCATGTACATAATAACCCACTAGGCCCAAAATAAAACCCAAGTTAACCCTATTTTATCCCATGTGCAGTCTTTAATATCAGCCGTTAGATCTAGGGTTAGAGATCTAACGGTCCAAATCGAACTGAAAAAAATAGGGAGGGACTAGCCCATCGCGTGTACGCCACGCGCACACTCCCCTGGCCGTTCGGCCTCTGTTAGAGTGACACCGCACTACTGCGGTACGTCGCCAGGTCACTTCGGTCGGCCTTCTGCGATCATCCAGCTCCCGTCCACGCCTTGTCATGTTGTCGTCGTCGCTTCAATCGCGTGCAAAGTTCCAGACGCGGCATCTCGCCCCCGCGTTGCCCCCTAGCACTGTTTCCACGACGCCAATGCAACCAAGGCTCGAGCTGCGCCATCGTCGTCGTCCACTCCACCTCCTGTCGAAACCCTACAAAAGCAAAAGGAGAAAGTTAGGGTTAAGGTTTCTTTTGGTTCGAATATGGCAAGAACCAGATTTGATTCGAATCAAAATTCAAATCGAATTTTCTCTAAATCATATTTGAATCTGCATTATAAGAAAAGTGGAAAGAATCAGCCCAAAGTTCGAATCAAATCTGCCCTAAATCGTATCTAAATCTGCATTAAATGGAAAAAGGGGAAAATCACCCAAAAATAGTTTTTTTATTTCGAATTTTGGGATTTTTAAGTCAAAAAATACCTATATAAAGGGGTTGAAGCCTTTGTAATTTTACAGAGTTTATTCTTGAGAATTACACAATTCCCTGGAGAGAAACACAATTGATTTTAGAGAGTTTGAGAGCTTTTTGAAAGAATTCTATACAGTTTATGTTCGAGCCTTTGCACTTGGATTTGAAGTTGGAATAAAAGTTTGAAGCATCTTTCGAGGTCTTCATTTACCTTTTTATGTGTTCTTCTTGCTCGAATGTATGTATAAAAGATATTTTTTTAAATTTGATTTTTCTGTTGTGTTTTAAAAATAAAAAGGGATGATTGATCTATTTTCTTTGAAAGAGAAATTTGAAAAAAGTGTTTTTAAATTGAGTTATTTATATTGATCCTTTAACTTTTCAAGTTTTTTAAACCATCATTTTAAATTAGTCTCGTTTTTAGTTTTAAATTTAGCCTTTTTGAATTTTAGTGGAATTTAACTTCTTTAATCTTTTTTAAATTTTAATTTGCACATATGTGTTTTTAAGGAAAAAGTAAATTCGATTTATATATCGTGTTGACCCATTTTAGGGAAAGATACACATTCCTTTTAAAAAGGGATTTTCTCTTCTTTTTTATTTCTTTTACTAATTTATTTAAAGTTTTTGTATTTATTTAAATCTTATAACTATGATTGTTTAAATTTAGTTCCTTTTATAATTCAATTCCTTCCAAAAAACAAGTGTTAATGGTTGTCTTAATTAAATGATTAGGTTAAATAAGGCCCTAGGGTTAGGTACTAAATTACCTTAGTTAGAGCCTTTAATATTCATAAGATACATTTAATCACTAACTTAGGGTAAATAAAAGGCTTCAACACACTAATTCTTTCCTTGCTTGTCTGATAAAAAAGTGAAATTTAATTAATGTGGTGTCCTACTAAAGGAAAGTGACGGGTTAGCGCCAAAAATGTTGGCAGTGATTGTAGTTCACTTTCTAGATATTAGGGCCGTTAAAATGATATCATATTCACAAATGGACAATGAGTTGAATTTCATACGAACTTGTAAATTATATCATTAAAATATTTTGTAATCGGCTAGGTACCAATTTTTGGGCTTTGTGGGGGTGCTAACCCTTCCCCATGCATAACCGACTCTGAACCCATTTTTGTTTTCGTAGACCAATATATTGTTTTAATAAAATAAAATGGTTTTATTAAAATGACCCATTTTAGGTGATACAATCACACCTTTTTTAAAAAAGATTGGTGACGACTTCATTGTTGTTTTTGTTTTAAAACGTCGAGATCTTCGAAAGACGGTTACGACAGCTTGGCGACTCCGTTGGGGACAACTTTTTTGTTTTCACAAAAAAAGTCAAGCCACAAGCCAATTACACTTTGTTTTACTGTCATAATTTGCTAAGTTCGTGTAAAATTCAGCTTAATTTACGCATTTAAAGCTTAAAGAAGCTATACACCCGAGCTTTTTCCTGGTTGTTTAAGTGAGGGAAAAACACTTTGCTCATGTAAGAATACTAATTCTCCGTATGAGCCTTGCAAGTACCTTCGGGATCCATAAGTCCTATGCCTTCGTAAGGATACTGATCCTTCGTGAAGACATAGGAAATGGGTCCTCCTGAGTTGAACTTGATTCGTTCATAGCCATTAATGGGTGAGAATTGTAATCACTAACATTGTCCGGGGTATTAACCCGTTTTATGTTTTGCAATAATGGGCTCTCTTTATTTATTTTATCTATTTTCATGTATGGTTGAAACAAAAACAAAAAAAATACTAGAGCTATTTTAATATATGTATTTGAGAAAAACCTTAAATATTACTAGTTATATATATATTCTGCTATTATGTTATTGATATAATTTTATGTTAATATAGTATCATTATTAGTGGTATTACTATTATTGTATTTATTATTATCGTTTCCTATTATTTATTATATATTCCTATTTATCACTATTATTATGATTGTTATTATTAAATTAAAATCGGAAAAGACATAAAAACTAAACTATAAACTATGATTAATAATAGCCCAATGAAAGAATAGTTTAATATATTATTAGTATAAATTACATAAATAAAAGCCACTTCTATTAATATAACAGTCCATTAATATACATAGTCCTTTTAAAAACTCAAAAACATAAATACTGCGTAGGGGCCTGTTAGGCCCAATTCACTAAGCCTAATTACATTTAAAACCCTAATCTGATAACACCCAATTGTTTTGACGCAACCTAGCCCCCATTGTTAGATCAAATTTGATCTAACAGTCACAATTCAACCGAGAATGTCTCCCGGGTTTCCGCATGCACCGCACGAGCGGCTGCTCCACGCGCGCGTAGAGCTCACGCACGATGCTTCAACTCCTTCATGACCGTCTGATTTCTACCAACGGCCCAGATTTCATCCTCAACTTTGCTCCACGTCGTTCATCTCTTCGGTTGGTCCACATCCTCCTTATTCAGCCACGACACATGCAAAAGAGATAAAAAAAACAGAATTATCAGAGGCATATTTCAACAGCATTTCGGGGGGCGCACCAATAATTTCAGTGTTGCAAATGAATAAAGACAAGGAATTGCAGAAAAAAAGGGGCAACCAATAGGAAGTTTCTATTTGATTTTTATTTATTTCTAAATTCATGTAATACTCAGTTATAAAAACCGAACCTAAACAATTGAAAACCCTAAGCTACTATAACGATTGGAAAAACCAGAGCAATAGAAAACAAAAACCTCAAAGCTTTTGAGGTAACCTTTCTCTCTTTTCTTCATATCATCCTCATCATTTAAGCATGATATACTATAGAAGTTAGGGTTTTGTATTTTTACCTCTGATGTTTCATCTCCCACACGTCCGTTCGTCTTCCCTCACTGACGATAAACTTTTCGGTCTTCCCAAGTCCGTGTATGGTGAGTCAAAGGGAATAGTGAATTAAAAAGGGTCTTGTTTTTATGGGAATGAGGGTTTCGGTTATGTTTCCATCGAGAAAGCGGATGGCTTTTGTTTTTTTTCGAAAGAAAAGAGGTAAGACTCGAGTTTAAAACTCGAAAAGAGGGTTTATTAATGGTTTTGGCACCGGCCAGCGCCAGCCGGGGTGATGGCTCGTAACGGCCAGTCATTAGATTTTGGAAAAGGTGGTTTTTCTTGGTTTGGGGATGAACCATGGTAGTGTTCATCCCCGTTCTGGGAACTGAAGATGGGCATGGAGAAAATTTAGCAGAATTTCTTTACCAAACGAAGCAAAAAGAATGGTTTTGTGCTATAAATAGTAGGTCCTTGTTTTAAAAAGGGTATAATCACTTTATAAATCCTCCCGCCCCATCAAAATAGCGCCAGCAGTCCTTCCGCATGGGCAATTAATGGTTTTGGTCCTTCCATGTGGGTAAATTACACCCATAAGGGGCTTGCGCCTTTTATAATTCTGTCCCTAACCCTTTGAACTTTACAAATGTTTGCAATATGACCCTCTATTAACCAAACCTGTTCTATTCTTTCGATTCAGCCCTTAGAGTTTTTTTCTTTATGTTTTGGTCCATATTTCAGTGGATTAACCCCTTGGTCATCATGTATTTTTTTGTCTCTGTTCAATTCCTTTTTATTTATCTTGCAGCCTTTAGTTTCATGTTAGGTGTTTTGATCATTTGTGGTAAACTTTTTAAATGAGGCCTTGATGTGTATATGTATGTTTGTTGTACTAGTGTAATATATGTTTTTTTAGTTAAAATGTGTTTTTTACAATATATATACATATATATAATACATGATATATATGTGATGCAGTTTTTTTTAATTATATATATATATTATAAAATATAGCCTTCCCTTATATGGAATATGTAATATATGTAATTTTCATGATATATAATATATAATACATATATATAGTCTTTACATAAAGTATAATGTATATTTTTTATAATGTGTGTATAATATAGTTTTTCTTTATGATAGTGTTTGTAATATGAGGTTCTCTCACGTATATAATATAGGTTTTTATAATAAATATATAAATATATATAATATAATTTTTTTTATGAAGAGCACATTGAGTTGGAAATAGTTTGAAGTTAAAGACTAGATCAATGCAAGACTTAGTCCATAGCAGTGATGAAAAGAATTCTGATGTTCAGATATGGTCGGAAGGGGATTAATTACATGAGGGAGACAGTATTGCCACTGGGTTCAGATCAGCCATGTCAGCCACGACATTCATGAATACAGAGTTCAATGATGTGTCCGAACTAAAGCTGGTTTAGAATATTTTGGACTTTGAAACAAAGAGTACTTTCAGAGAGGAGTATGGTGACATTGCGTACTTATTAGAAGTTCCAATTGATCAGGCACTACTACAAGCCTTGGTGGGTTTTTGGAACTCTATCTACAGCTGCTTTACGATTGGTAACTTTGACTTAACTCCAAGGATTGAAGAAAACCGAGAACTTATAAACTGCAAGAAGGTTGACATGAATCGGGTATATTCAAAGCCAAGTAAGAACAAAGCCTTCCGAGGAAAGTTGAAGAAGTTCTCAGATAAGTTGTTATCTTGGGTCGAGCATCAAGTCACTACATGGAATAGCAAAGAGTATCTTAAGTGGGAAATAATCTTAACTTTAGCCTTGGTGCATCCTGCTAGCCGAGTCCAGCAGAATCTTTTTACCTTGTTTTTCTATGGATTGGTACTATTTCCCTGAGCATTAGGACCCATCGATCTATTGGTTTTGGATCTATTTGATCGTTTGGATAGCGGGACTAATCCAATACTTGTAATTTTGGCTGAGACTTTTCGATCTTTGAGGTTCTGTCGGGAGCATGGAGGAGGTCACTTTCGAGGATGCCCACAGCTTTTGACTGTTTGGTTCTATAACCACCTTTGGACCAATCCCAGTTTTTCAAGGCCCCTTTTATGACGGCAAGTTCTCGCTCTTCGAAGAATTCTTGAGAATGAATGATTGGCCAACCCGATGATCCGAGGAAGTATGGCAGGATGTCCTCCGAAATCTAAAAGAGAGGATATAGTTTGGAGAGCATCGTGGTTGCTGGCAAAGAACATTCTCTATAGATGTAGAGAGCATTCGTGGGTACCATTGCTTGTCCTCTGGGGGCATACCGCGTATGCACCTCTTCTAGTTTCAAGACAGTACGGGTCGAAACAATTTGTGCCAGCCACTAAGGGACTAAATGAGTTCAACGTGGATTATGTAAAAGAGAAGGGCTACAAGACGATGGTATACAACGCCTCTTCAACTTGGAACAACGCAAGACAGGTTGGGATTGTAAATGCTCTGTACATGGTCACTCCCAAGTATGAAGCATGGCGGTTTAATCGTATCAATGACAACATCCCACAGTTGACTCTCGATGGAAAAAGATCTTTAGAAGAGAGATTGGCCACGCTTCCTACCGAGGCTGACTTGATAAGGAAACAACTTGAAGAAGAGCGAAAGAGGTACCTCAAGCTCAAGGAGAGATTCCATCAAGAAAAGTTTGACTTCGAGTTAGAGAATACGCAGTTCAAAGGGATGGTTAAAGATCTATAAAGAAAAAGAGATGAGATGGAACTTGAACTCAAGATGGAGAAGGAAGAGATTCAGAAACTTAAAAGCTTGAATAAGAGCAAAAGAGTTGCGAAAAGCAGACCAAGTGAAGGGTTGGAGCTCCAATTGAAGGAAGAGAAAGTGAGAGATGAAAATCACAAAAGAACGTTTTACGAGCACAAAGATCAAGTACTTGCTTTAACCGAAGAAGTGAAGAACTAACGAATCTCCCATTCAAGATAGATCGAGAACGAGCAACGCCAAAATAAAGCTTTGAATGATAAAGTGAAGTGCTTGGAGAAGTCTCTCTTCAAGCATAAGGGTTCAACTAGCAAGCTGAAGGCCAACAACTTGGAGAATCGTGTCTTGAGGACTTGTGTCGACGAGCTGGAAACCGAGGTTCAACAGCTCAATGATCACTTGGCAAGCCTTAAGGGAGCGATTCAAGTAAACTCAATGCCGAGTTTAGAACAACTGCACTTCACCACCTACACAATTTGGAGGCAAGAACAAGAGCTGGCACATTAGGTGACTAAATGCAAGAGGTTGCCAAAAAAATAGATTTTGGCGGAATATGCTATCGAACCCCATGACTGTGTGGATGATGATTTTGAGGAAAGAGAGAGGATCGTTTGGATTTTGCGGGAGATCATTGACCTTGATACTACCCTGAAGGCATATGTGTAGTTGGTTCTTTTTAAGTTATTGTAACAAGACAACATTTTCGTCAAAGAAAGTCGTTTAACGATGATATTTGCCAATCTCAGTGTTTTTCTTGCATTCATGCATGATTCTTTCATTTGCATTCTTTGTTAAAAGCTAATAATCACCTAATTAGTACAATTTCTTGCATTTTTTTATTAATCTCCATTTGTTAATTAAAAGGCTTTCTATTTCAGAAAGATTGCATTTTTCTTCTTGAAAATTGTCATCATTCCACACCGTTATCACACCCGCTCACGATCAAAGCAAATGGAAGAAGGCTTTACCAAGTTGGAGGCCGATCTACCTAGCCAGATGGAGCGAGCCCAACAGGAATTAAGTGACACCATGATCAAGTCTCAGCATGACATGATGAATGAAATATCTCAACTGCTGCAAGCTCAACTGGGACCGGATCTAAGGGGAAAGAGTACCCTTGAGAATCCTACCCAAAACATAGGAGATCGCCCTCATGCCCAGATCATCCATAACCCTCTGATCATTGACCCTTCTCTTAATCCCCCATAAGGGGCATCCTCTTCTCATATCAGTCTAGGCCCCCAAACCCAACCAATGGTGACTTTTTGGAATCCCAAAGTTGTCGGGGACAACATCCCAGACTTTGATGAGTTGGAGAAGATTAACCAAATGAAGGCAGAATTCACTAAGCAGCTAGAAGATACTCAGAAAGACCTAGAGGAAATGTTTCGAGTAAAGGAATATAAGGATGACTCTTACGGGTTAAGTGCTAGGGAACTCTGTTTGGTCCTCGATGTAGAGATCCCATATAAGTTTAAGACCCCCGATTTTGAAAAGTTTGATGGAGCCACCTACCCATCTGCTCACATAGTGATGTTTTGCCGAAAGATGGTTGGATTTACCAACAATGAGAAGCTCCTAATTTATTTTTTTCATGACAACTTAGTAGGTTCTACATCGAGGTGGTATAATCAACTGACCAGAGCCTAAATTAAGTCATGGAGGGATCTAGAAAAAGCTTTCACAAACCAATATAATCATGTAACCGACATGGTTCCCAACCGACTACTGTTGCAAGGCATGGAACAAAAGCATAACGATATTCTTCGTGAATACGCCCAAAGATGGCGTGATGTGGCAACACAGGTTCAACCACCACTTCATGAGCACGAGATCTCCCTAATGTTTGTAGACACGCTAAAAGGGACGCTTTATGATCAGTTGATCAGCAACCCTATTAGCAATTTTACGGAGATGATCAAGACTGGCAAGTGCATTGAAGCAGCCATTAAGAGCGAAAGAATTGATGGAGGGGATCATTCACGCAAACAATACAAGAAAAAGGAACATGAGGTGAACAATGCAAATACCTTTGAGGCAACCAAGAACTTCACTATTACCCAGCCCCAGGCCCTAGTAGGGAATTCCAGAAACTTCAATAAGAGAGAAGACATGGGACCTAGGAAGGAAAGGGATGAGAGATCCTTCACTCCTCACAATTGTACAAGGCTAATTTAGTTCGTCCTTATCATGTTACTCCTTACAACCCACCTTACCCAGTATGGTATAACCCCAAGGTTCATTGCGAATACCATGCCGATGTTCTTGGGCATTCAATAAAAAATTGTGTGGCGTTCAAGAAGTTTGTTCAAAACTTAATCCATATCGGGGTCTTACAATTGTGAGAACCAAGCACAACCAATAATCCCCTACCAAATCACAAAGGCCAAGGCGTGAATGCTATTGAATAAAAGAATGTCTGAAAAACTAGGGAGAACGTGTCCAAGGCCAGAGAGGTAAAGGATGTGGTTCATCTCACGAGGAGTGGCTGAAACTATGCTCTAGAGAACCTAAAGGCATTGAAGAAACCAAAAGAGAAAGATATAGAAGTCGAAGTTCAACCCGAGAGAGTTTTCAGAGACGAATCGCCACCGAAAATCAAAGATCCAGTCACAGAAACTCAAGATCAAGAGTTTTTGAGGTTTTTGAAGCAAAACGAGTATAACGTCGTCGACCACCTTCAGAGACAGCCAGCTCAAATTTCTGTGCTCGACCTTTTACTGAACTCAGAGAAGCATCGTGAAGCCCTGTTGAAGGTTTTGAATGAAACCTGTGTTTCGAAGGATATCTCAGTTAGGAGGTTGCATCAAATTGCCAGCCATATCACCGACGTTAATCACATTACCTTTGGTGATGACGAAATCTTGGAAGAGGGTACGGGATCCACCAAGGCCCTGAACATCACCACTCACTGCAAAGGTCATGTGTTGTCGGGCGTGCTCATTGGTAATGGCTCCATGCTAAATGTTATGTCGTTAGATACACTACAACGAATACCAGTCGACGGTTTACATATGCAGCCATGTCATAATACGGTGCAAGCTTTCGACGGGACCCATAGAGATGTGGTTGGGAAAATAGAAGTACCCTTGCTTATTGGTCCCACCGAATATGTAGTCGATTTTGTGTTTATGGTTATTCGACCATCTTACAACTATTTTTTAGGGAGGCCATAGATACTCTCGGTTGCCACCGTTTCGTCTTCACTTCAACAAAAGTTGAAATTTGTCACTGAAGGGAAACTAGTAATAGTGAACACCGAGGAAGACATCGTCGCTTCCGTGACTTCAGATACACCATACATCCACATTGATGATGAAGCAATGGAGTGTGCTTTCAGAGCCTTTGAACTTGTCAGTGCTACCTTTGTTGTCGAAGGAAGCAAGATTCCATGCCCTAACTTGTCCAATTGCACTAAGATGGTGGTGTACGAAACCCTGGAAAAGGAGCAAAGAAAAAGAAAGGTTTGGGAAAGAATCTGCAAGGACGCTTCGCCCAATCAAGGTGATCCACAAATTTGACCGCTTCGGACTCGGTTACAAGAAAATTTCTTATAGAAAAGGCAAGAATGGAAGAGAAAGTATAATCAAAGAAGGCTAGGGTTAGAGGGAAGGACATCTCATGGGCCCCTATCATCTATGGAGACTTCAAGGGTTCCTTTATATCAGGCGGAATTCGAAATCTATAGGTGGACGTCCAAGAGGCAAACTGAAAAGGTGAGAGATGCCTCCAAGAAGAGTTGATCAGTGAAGCTTTTGAATGTGGGTATGATCAGCGATGAGGGTGAGGCTAATCAATTTCTGGCCAAGATTCGCCCTTGCCTCCTAGGAGAAGAGTTCAATAATTGGTCCTCTGGGGACGTACCAACCTGTTTTAGGAGCCAATCAAAGTAATGCTCAAAACAATCCCATTACTTTTTCCCGAAAATAACGGGCATCCTTTGTAAAAAGGGCAACTATGTCATATCTATCCATATTAAATGAAATAGACCATGTATACATTTTCCTCCTCAAATGGAAAACACGGCATTCATTTCATTCTATTTCATTTATTATTTTATTTATTTATTTAATTTTTTATTTTTATATATACCTATTTATTTGTTCCCATCATAAATTATACCTTTCCTTTCCCAATACGCACTTTCAAAATTGTGCATGCCTCTTAATATAAACTGTATGAGTGATATGGAACCTAATCCTGAAGTAGATTTTGAACGACCCACGTATTTGGTGGGGTGGAAGATGAGGATGATGAGATTCTCGATGAGCTGCTAATGATGGCTAGTGAGGAAAAGTAAATTCTCCCACACCAAGAGAGGACAAAGGTTTTGAATTTGGGAACTAACAAAGAAAGGAAAGAAGTAAAGATAGGAGGTGCCCTATCACCAAAAGCCAAGCGGGAGTTGGTGGAGTTGCTTATAGAATTTAAAGATGAGTTCGCATGGTCATACCAAGAAATGCAAGGCTTAAACACAGATGTTGTAACACATAAGCTTCCCATTAGGCCATAATTCAAGCCTGTCCAGCAGAAGCTTCAAAGAATGAGGACAGACATGTTATTGAAAATAAGAGAAGAGGTGAAGAAATAGTTTGAGGCCGGATTTTTAGAGGTTTCTAAGTACCCAGAATAGGTGGCCAACATAGTGTCGGTACCGAAAATGATGGGAGGGTATGTGTGTAGATTATAGGGAACTTAATAAAGTGAACCCCAAGGATAATTTTCCATTGCCTCATATTGATACTCTGGTTGACAATACGGTAGGGCATACTTGGTTTTCCTTTATGGACGGCTTCTCGGGATACAATTAGATCAAAATGCATCTCGAGGATATGGAGAATATCACTTTTATGACCATGTGGGGCACGTTTTGCTATAAGGTAATGCCTTTTGGGTTGAAGAACACCGGGGCGACAAATCAAAGAGCCAAGGTGACCTTGTTCTATGACATGATGCATAAGAAGATCGAGGAGTACGTGGATGACATGATAGCCAAGTCTCAGACCGAGGAGGAACACCTCCAAAATTTGCAAAAACTCTTCGAGAGTCTAAGAAAGTATCAATTAAATCTCAATCCCGCCAAAAGTACCTTTGCGGTAACATCCAGAAAACTCTTAGATTTCATGGTAAGTCAGAAAGGCATCGAGATTGATCCGGACAAGGTAAAGGCAATACAAGATCGTCCACCATCTCAAACTCAAAAAGAAGTCTGAGGATTTTTGGGAAGGTTGAATTACATCTCCTGATTCATATCCCGGCTAATTGATAAGTGTGACCCTGTCTTTAGACTACTCCAAAAGAATAACCCGTGAGTTTGGGATGAAGAATGTCAAGAAGCACTAGAAAAGATCAAGAAGTATCTAACCAATCCTCCAATCTTAGTAGCACAAGTACCAGATAGGCCATTGATTTTATACTTGTGGGTTTTTGAAAACTCTATGGGCTATGTGTTGGGGCAGCACGATGACATAGGAGAAAAAGAAAGGGCAATATATTACTTTAGCAAGAAATTCACTGAGTGTAAGACGCGATACCCGTTGATCCAAAGGTTATGTTGCGCCTTGGTATGGGCTACTAAGCGGCTCTGGCAATACATGTTGTATCATACCACTTTTTTTATTTCCCGAAAAGATCTGTTGAAATTTCTAATGGAAGCACCAACATTAGCTGGGAAACTGGCCCATTGGTAGATGTTTTTGTCATAATTTGACATTGTTTATGTAATTGAAAAGGCGGTAAAAGGAAGCGTAATGGCAGATCTTTTAGCAAGTCGTGCCTTAGATGATTATGAACCATTGGATTTCAGCTTCCCAGATGAAGATCTGATCTGTGATCTGTCTGAAGGAACTTACTATCGATAATAAATGATGGGGGCTTTATTTTGATGGGGCATCGAACTCCCTATGCCACGAAATAACGGCAGTTTTGGTTTCCCCAGACAATGTCTATTACCCTTCCACAAGCAAGTTGGAATTCTTTTGCACCAACAATATAGCCGAGTATGAGGTTTGTGTCATGGGACTCTGAGCGACCATAGAGAGAAAGGTCAAGGTGCTTCGGGTTTTTAGAGACTCTTCTTTGGTGATTTATTAGCTTTGGAAAGTATGGGAGACTAGAGATCCAAAGTTGATCAAATACTACTACTTGATCCAAGATTTGGCCACTGATTTTGAAGAAATCGGTTTCACCTACTTGCTAAGAGAGAATAATCAGATGGTTGATGCCTTGGCGACTCTGGCCGACATGTTCGAAGCAAGCCGAGCAGTCGAGATAGGGTCAATCGAAATGCAAACCTTTGAGGTACCAGCCTATTGCTATAGTTTGGAAGAAGAGGAGGATGGAAACCCATGGTATTTTGACATCTTCCAATATATCAAGTTCTAGACCTATCCAGAAGGGCTGATGATAATGACAAAAGGACTATTAGAGGAATAACATTAGGATACGTCCTTGACGGGGAAACTTTGTATAAAAGAATCAAGGATCAGATACTGTTGAGGTATGTTAGTGCTCGAAAAGCCGAAACCATTTTAGTAGAGATCCACAGAGGCTTATGTGGGACCCACACTAGTGAGTTCTCGATGGCAAGAAAAATCAACACCGTGGCCCTTTGCTTTGTTTACTTATCAGACATCCGTGACAACTTCCATCGGGGCAACGTCATATTCCTTAGTATACGGCACCGAAGCAGTGCTACCCATTGAAATGGAAATCCCGTCACTTCGAATTTTGAATGAAGTAAAGTTAGATGAAGCTGAATGGATGCAAGCCAGGTTTGATCACCTGAACCTCATCGATGAGAAAAGGTTGAAAGCTATTTCCCATAATTAGATGCACTTGAAGCGAATGATACGAGCTTATAACAAGAAAGTTTTCTCGGGGGAGATCTGGTGCTCAAAAAGATCTTGTTGAATCAAAAAGACTTATGGGGAAAATGGATGCCAAACTAGGAGGGGCCCTGTAACACCCCCTTCCTGGTCTGGTAGAGAACTGAGTCGGAAAGTGTTATCAGAAACTTATTCAGAGATTGGAAGACGAAATCGAAGTTCCAAACTTGTTTAGAATATTGTATTAATTATTCTCAAGCCTTATCGAACCTATTTGTTACTAGTCGTATTAGAATCGGGGTAAATTTTAACCTTTTTCAACTTAGGGGATAAACTGTAAACTTCACAAATTAGTGACCCTAATCCAGATTCTTTTTACCTACTTGTAATGAAACTTACCAATTATTAATTTGTAAAGTTTCATTACTATCGGATATCATTGGCCTACTTAATTAGACCGAATTGTTATTAGTGACCCAATTGCAAACTACCTAAAACTCCTTTTTATTCATTATAACGGAATTAACTAACACCGTATCGATACCCTAAGGGTCGTATCGATATGCTAAACCTAAATTCAGATTTCTAGATTCGAAGGACGTCAAACCCGTACCGATACAGCTAGTCCAGTATCGATACACGTTGATCGCGTTGACCCCGTACCGATACCCTCTATGACCGTATCGATACCTTTTTCCCATCAGATTCTAGTGACCAAAATCCATACCGATACGCTCTAACTATTTCGATACGCCCAATTTTCTTTTAGCCAAATTATGCCTAATTGTATCGATACGTCGACACCTGTATCGATATGCTTAGACCTATAATGACAGAATTTTACTTGTTTTTATTCGAATTACCCAACCAAACGTTATTCAAATTTTACTAAACTTTACCAGCAATCTTAAAAACAACATTTCTAATCACATGTCAAATTTTAGAGCAGTTCGAATCCATTTACTAAGATTTTACCCATTAGTGCATTTAAGCTCATTTTAGCTAGGTTACCAATCCCAATATATACTATATTACACATACATCACTTAGGCTATTTTAGGCTTATACAAACATATCAAAATAGGTCAATTCAACATGTCTAGACCATATACCACCTTACTAGGAGTTCAGAAACGAAAGTAAACATACATATAACTTGCTGAAACTCACAACCGGAAGATTGCACGATCGAGCTCAAGAGATCTAAAGATCCTGAAATACATGAGACACACACATATGTTAAGCTTATATAGCCTAGTGAGGTAGTCATAACAAACATAATAGGATAACATGTCATGCATAACAATCTATCATCAAGAATAGCATGGTAACATAATTAGGCATCATGTTTGGAATCATTTATCATATTCTCACATAAACATAGCCTAATTAAACGCATATTAATCCCTGTGGATTGTGTAACAAATGGATACATAGATTCCCCTTTACACCAACACGTATATCAGAAAATAGGCCGTAACCTTGAGTGTAGCTCCGGATAAATTCCTTACACAATCCATCCTTATCTTTCCCATATATAGGCCGTAGCCCTGAACCGTAGTCCACCCTTACTTATACGAGCTCAAATAGCCCTATGTCATGTCAATTGTATCCAAAACTCACAAGTGTCCAGGGTTTACATGAATCAATGTATTTTCTTACCTTTGTTCCCGTAGGCCATAACATATCGAAAATGAAAGTGAGCCGTAGCTCCATAGCATATCATCGTACATGTATAAATCAAATCATTACATAGCCATATCAATTTCACATAATATAACAAAAAGTTGTTCATATGTCAACATACCATTTTCGTAGTTCATTTATATCAGGTCATATGTCACATGTATATCCAAAAACATATCAAAATGACACAAGGGCTTACCCGACCTTGCCATTCGAATTTATAGCCGGTTGTTCTACTTAAGCTTTGACTCAATGCATAGCAAACCACAATAATGCAACAGGATGGCACCGAGCCTATCCCATGACACGAATACACTCACCTTGATTATGAAGCTCTCGAATCGAAATTCCGATGTACCTAGCTTCCTTCGGGGATGACAATGAGTCATTCTCCAACACTTGAGCTAGTCAGAGGCTTTCAAATGGTGTATTGAAATCGACCAAAGGATGAAGGATAAACTGAGGTGCTTGCTTAGCTTGGAGGTTGAAGACAAAGAAGGTGGTGTGTGCTTGTTTTAAGGGAAAAGTTTGAGTTCTGGTTACCAGGATGAATAAGAGAATAAGGAAAGCTTTGCATTTTTGTTGAATTTAAAACAAAACTTCTTTAATCATTCGTTCACCTCCCATATAGCCAATAGAAACATTTCCCTCACTTGAGGGTTTGCTTATCCCCATCCATTTCATGAACCCATGGGATTAAAGCTAGTAGCTTTTCAGCACATAGGCGGCCCAACCACGTGGGATGGCAGTTAGAGTGATGAATCATCATTTGCAACTTTTGTTTCTTTTCAAATCTGCTGTTAACTTCATTTGTAATAGGGGACTTGTACCGATACGTCTATAGTTGTATCGATACACCCACGCTAAATCAGGTAAGTTGGTTATTGACAGTTGGACTGTGTCGATACTGGCTTGACCATATCGATACGCCTAGCTCAGAATTTGCATCTTGGCTTTGAATTTCATACAAAGAAGTTCATTCACTCAAATAGGACCAAATTGTGATTTATTACAAAAGAGGGGTACTAAAGCTCATTTATTACAACGTTTTACATATCAGATTTGAATTTTTGATCAACGGAACCTAATTCCGACCAGGCCAGTTTTTAGAATGTGACAACTCTCCCCCTTAAGAAAAATCATCCTTGAATTTTCATCTCAAGCAAAAAGATGTGGGTACTACTTTTGAATGGTTTCTTTAGGTTCTCACGTTGCCTCTTCAATAGAATGACTTCTCCACAAAACTTTTACGAAGGGCACAAACTTGTTGCAAAGCCCTTTAACTTCTCGAGCAAGGATCTGCACAGGTTTTTCCTCGTACGTTAAATTGGATTGAATCTCTACATATTCCTGCTCGATCACGTGGGAGGGATCTGACCAGTACTTGCTTAACATAGATACGTGGAAGACATTGTGAATCCGACTTAACTCCTTGAGAAGAGCTAATCGGTAAGCTACAGGTCCAACTTTTTTAATTACTTCGAACGAGCCGATGAAACATGGGCTTAGTTTCCCCTTTTTGCCGAAATGAATTATCTTCTTCCACGGAGATGCTTTGAGGAAGGCCTTATCACCAACCTTGTACTGGATATCTCTTCTTTTCAGATCAGCATAGGACTTTTGTCGATCGAAGGCAGCCTTGATTCGATCATGAATAATGATTGTCCTTTCTTCGGTTTCCCAAAGTAAGTCAAGACCTAGCATCTTGCCTTCACCGAGTTCGGTCCAACAAAGAGGAGCTCTACATCTCCTTTCATATAGAGCTTCGTACGAGGCCATTTGAATAGAGGTTTGATAACTATTGTTGTATGCAAACTCGACTAAAGGTAGGGATTTCTCCCACATATTCCCGAAGTCGATGACACAAGCTCAGAGCATATATTCCAGAATCTATAAGGAAGAATCAAGTTTAACACAAAACATCATAGACACATAATTCAAAGGAGGATTTAGAGTTACCTAAATAACTCTCTCGGATTGGCCATCGATTTGAGGATGGAAAGCAGTGCTAAGGTGCACTCGCGTTCCCAAGGCCTTGTGCAAGGTACTCTAAAACCGAGATACGAATCGAGGGTCACGATCGGAGATAACAGACACAGAGACTCCATGTAACAGAATAACTTCACAGATATACAACTCTGGGAGCTTAGGCAAACTAAAATCCATTATCACTGGAAGGAAATGAGTGGACTTAGTAAATTGGTCCATAATGACCCAAACATCATCAATCTTCTTCGGTGTCATAGGCAGGTCACTTACAAAGTCCATTGTAATTCGCTCCCATTTCCATTGTGGAAGCTCAATAGGCTATAGAAGACCGGTAGGCACCTTGTGCTCAGCTATGACTCATTGGCAGGTCAAACACCTTGCCACGAAGCCCGTGATCTTATTCTTTATTCTAGACCACCAATATAGCTCTTTTAGATCTTTGTACATTTTAATAGCTCTCGGGTGAATAGAGAAGGGGCTAGAATAAGCTTCACTCAGAATCTGATTTTGAAGATCATCATCATCAGGCACACAGATGCGGTTGCGGAAACCTAACAAGCCTTCAGAGTTCATAGTAAAGTTAGGATCTGTGTTATCCTTGACCTTAGCAATGAGATACTACAACTCTTCATCGTTTCCTTGGAGTGCTTTGATTTGGGATACAATGGTCGACTGCACTCTTAATTTGGCCAACAGCTTACCATACTTCTTGAGCCAAAAGTGGGCATTCAAACATTTCAGAGAAGGAGTGGGCTTTTGGCTAAGAGCATCAGCCACAACATTGGCTTTATCGGGATGGTAATCAATGACCAGATCATAGTTTTCTAAAAGCTCCACCCACCGGCATTGATGAAGGTTCAACTCCTTCTGAGTTATGAGGTATTTCAGGATCTTATGATCGGTGTATAGATAGCATTTCTCACCGTACAAATAATGTTGCCAAATCTTCAAAGCAAACACAACTGCGGCTAACTCCAGATCATGAGTCGGATAGTTTAGCTCATGTGGCTTGAGTTGACATGAGGCATAAGCTATGACTTTGCCTTCTTGCATCAGAACACAACCTAATCCCAGGTGGGATGCATTGTTGTAAATAGTGAAATCTTTGCCCGACTCGAGTTGTACCAAGACAGGGGCATGAGTAAGGACTTGCTTGAGCTGATCGAAACTCCTTTGCTGATCCATAGTCTACACAAAAGGAGTGTCATTGAGGAGGAGCTTCGGTAAGAGGGCAAAAATCAGTGAGAACCCCTTAACGAATATACGGTAGTAGCCTGCAAGGCCTAGAAAACTACGAACTTCTCCCACATTCTTCGGAGGAACCCAGTCAAAGATGGCTTGGATCATCCTTGGGTCAACTTGAATTCCCGCAGAAGAGATCACATGGCTAAGGAAAGATACTTCGGATAGCCAGAATTAACATTTACTGAACTTTGCATATAGTTGATTTTTTGAAAGAGACTAAAACATAATTTGGAGATATTCTACATGAGTAGCAACATCATTCAAATAGATTAGAATGTCCTCTATGAAAACCACCATGAACTTATCTAGATAAGGCCGGAACACACAGTTCATCAAGTCCATGAAAGCTGCAAGTGCAGTCGTAAGCCCAAATGGCATTACTATGAATTCATAGTGGCCATATCTAGTTCGGAAGGTAGTCTTTGGAGCATCAAACTCCTTCACAAGCATTTGATAGTACCCGGATCGAAGGTCTATCTTTGAAAATATGTAAGCATCTTTCAAGTGATCAAAAAGATCGTTGATCCTCGGTAACGGGTAGTTGTTCTTGATTGTCACCTTATTCAACTGACGATAGTCAATGCATAGGCGCATCGACCCATCATTCTTCTTAACAAACAACACCGGTGCTCTCTATGGTGAAGAACTCGATCGAATGAATCTTTTATCCAAAAGGTCTTAGATTTGTGCCTTTAGCTCTTTTAACTCCACCAGAGCCATTCTATATGGAGCGATAAAGACCGGAGTAGCCTCAGGTTGTACTTCTATCCTGAATTCCACTTCTCGAATGAGAGGGAGTCCTGGAAGTTCATCGGGAAACACATCGGAGAATTTTTTCACAATAGGTACATTTTCAAGTTTTAGGTCTTCCATGGTATACATGAGAGTCTTCTTAGGCTCGAGTTCAGATTTCATCAGGGTTATTCTTTCCTTACCGAGTCCACGGAGGTAAAATTTCTTCTTTGAACAGTCTAACCATGCTTGGTGTTTGGCTAACCAATCGAGGCCTAATATGAGGTCGAATTCTCAAAACAGCAAGGCCATCAAATTAGCCGGGAAAGGGATTCCATGGATCCTTAGGGGGCGAGCTTTACAAACCCATCTAATGATCACACTATCTCCTAACGGATTAGAGACAACAATCTCAGAAGTGATCAGTTCTGATTTGAAGCCATACTTTGCAATCAAAGGTTCACTAACAAAATAATGTGTAGAGCCTGGATCTACCAGAGCATAAACAAGATCAGAACATAGTTCCACAATACCAGTAATCATATCAAGATCATCCTCCTACTCACGACCCCGAACATGGTACATTTAGGCTGAAGTCTGAGGGTCACAACTAGCTAGAGAGGCAATAGTGTTGCGAGGTCTCCCCGCTGATCTAGTTTGCACTTGCTTTGCTCCTCTTCCCTTGCTAGGGTTGTTCTGAGAAGCTACAAATGTAGGGGTGTGTGGATTCTGTGGGCACTACCTGATGAAGCAGACAGATTCACTGCAAGGATAGCACAATCCAGATTGTCTATGGCACTACCCAGGGTGCCTCTTCTGGCAGAAATTACACAAAGGGATTTGAGAACCTTTTACAAAACCACATGTACTGTCTATTGAAGCTGTGCGAGCAACAAATGTTCCTGCAGACTGGAACTATGGTACATAACCAGATCGTGGTAGCTGTTGAAAGGTAGCAGACTTCTGATCCCACTGGATACCCTTCTTCTAAGATGAGGGTGGCTTGGAATCATCTTAGAACCTCTTATCAGATCAGGCCGTGTTCCCTTTCCTTCTTTTAGAAGTATTTTGGGAGGCTTCAGCAACAATGGCTCGATTAGCTAAAGTTTGGAAATCTTCTAACTCCAAGATGGTGAAAAGAGGACGTAGTTCGTCACAAAGGCCATCAACGAACATCCGACATTTTTCTTTCTCAGTGCGTATAAGCTCAGCACCATATCTTGCATATTTGTAGAAATCCTGGATATACTGTTCTACGGGCCGTCCTCCTTGCCTCAGATGGAGGAATCTCTTACGCCTTTCAGCAATATAGTAGTCACTAATGTACTTCTTGCGGAACTCCTAAAGGAAGAAATCCCACGTAATTATACTTTCAGGAACGGTGAGTGTCACGTATCCCACCAACTTTGGGACTCCCCAGAAATCAAGGCTAAGGCGCACTCGAGTTTATGTTCTTTGGGGCACTTCATTTGCTTATTCAACACTTTTAGAGTGTTCTCCAGCCAGTATTCTGCGACTTCAGGGTTGTCCAAGTCCTGGCCGATAAAGGTGTAAATCGGGTATTGTTTGAGCTTTTCAATAGGCACCCTCGAGACAATCGAGGTGACTGTAGCAGGCTGAAGGGGTGGTTCTTGTCGAAGGGACACAACCACTTGCGTAATCATGTCAGCCATGGACATCAGATATTCTTGCTGAGCGGGTAGCATCGACGGAGGATGAGGCAGATCATTTTGCCCCACTCGTTCAGGCCTAACTTCTGCCCTCAAATTATCCCCTTGAGTAGAGGAGGAGCCAAGATTTGGTTCATCATTAGTGCGTCTATCAGTATGCGCAGAAATATTCAGAACTAATCATACAAAAAGATTAAATCGTGTAAGCTGCAGGTCACATATGGCATATACAAATAACTCCTAGGTGGAATAAGTACATACGGACTCGTAACGGGCTTCAGTTTAGTCTTAGAATCGACTAAACCTAGGCTCTGATACCACAACTGTAACACCCCCTTCCTAGTCTGGTAGAGAATCGGGTCAGAAAGTGTTATCGAAAACTTATTCAGAGATCGGAAGACGAAATCAGAGTTCAGAACTTGTTCAGAATATTGTATTAATTATTCTCAAGGTTTATCGAACCTATTTGTTACTAGTCGTATTAGAATCGGGGTCAATTTTAACCCTTTTTCAACTTAGAGACTAAATCATAAACTTCACAAATTAGCGACCCTAATCTAGATTCTTTATTACCAACTTGTAATTAAACTTACCAATTATTAATCTGTGAAGTTTCATTACTATCGGATATCGTTAGCCTGCTTAATTAGACCGAATAATTATTAGTGACCAAATTGCAAACTGCCTAAAACTCCTTTTTATTCGGTATAACATAATTAACTAACACCGTATCGATACCCTAAGGGTCGTATCGATACGCTAAACCTAATTTCATATTTCTAGATTCGAAGGACGTCAAACTCGTACTGATACAGCTAGTCCAGTATCGATACGCATTAACCACGTTGACCCCACACTGATACGCTCTATGACCGTATCGATACCTTTCTCCCATCCATATTCCAATGACCAAAATCTGTAACGGTACACCGTAACCGTATCGATATGCCATGTTTTCTTTTAGCCAAATTATGTCTGATCGTATAGATACGCCATCACCTGTATCGATACACATGTATCCATTTACTAAGATTTTACCCATTAATGCATTTAAGCTCATTTTAGCTAGGTTACCAATCCCAATATATACTATATTACACATACATCACTTAGGCTATTTTAGGCTTATACAAACATATCAAAATAGGCCATTTCAACACGTCTAGACCTTATACCACCTTACTAGGAGTTTGAAAATGAAAGTAAACATACATATAACTTGTGGAAGTGACTTACAATCGGGAGATTGCATGATCGCGCTCGAGAGAGCTCAAGATCCTAAAATGCATGAGACACACACATATGTTAAGCTTATGCAACCTAGTGAGGTAGCCATAACAAACATAATAGGATAACTGTCATACATAGCAATCTATCATCAATAATAGCATGGAAACATAATTAGGCGTCATGTTTGGAATCATTTATCATATTCTCACATAAACATAGCATAATTAAACGCATATTATTCCCCGTGGACAATGTAAAAAATGGATACACGGATTCCCCTTTACACCGACATATATATCAGAAAATAGGTTGTAGCGTTGAGTCGTAGTTCCGAATAAACCCCTTACACAATCCATCTTTATCTCCCCCACATATAGGCCGTAGCCTCAGACTGTAGTCCACCCTTACTTATACGAGCTCAAATAACCCTATGGCATGCCAATTATATCCAAAACTCACAAATGTCCAAGGTTCACATAAATCAATATATTTTCTTCCCTTTGTGTCTGTAGGCCATAACATATCGGAAATGAAAGTGAGCCGTAGCTCCATAGCATATCATTGTACATGTGTACAACGAATCATTACATAGCCATATCAATTTCACATAATATAACATAGTTGTTCATATTTCAACATACCATTTTCATAGTTTATTTATATCGTGTCATATGTCACATGTATATCTATAACCATATCAAAATGATACAAGGGCTTACACGACCTTACCATTCAAATTTATGGACCATTACTCTACTTGAGCTTTGACTCAATGCATAGCATACCACAATAATGCAACGGGATGGCATCAAGCCTATCCCATGACATGACTACACTCACCTTGATTATGAGGCTCTTGAATCGAAATTCTGATGTGTCTAGCTTCCTTCAGGATGACAAGGAGTCCTTCTCCAACACTTGAGCTAGTCGGAGGCTTTCAAACGGTGTATTGAAATCGATCAAAGGATAAAGGATAAATAGAGGTGCTTGCCTAGCTTGGAGGTTGAAGACAAATATGGTGGTGTGTGCTTGTTTTAAGGGAAAAGTTTGAGTTCTTGTTACTGGGAGGAATAAGCGAATAAAGAAAGTTTGCATTTTTGTTGAATTTAAAGCAAAACTTCTTTAATCATTCGTTCACCTCTCCTATAACCAATAGAAACATTTCCCTCACTTGAGGGTTTGCTAATCCCTATCCATTTCATGAACCTAAGGGATTAAAGCTAGTATCTTTTCAGCACATAGGTGGCCCAACCACATGGGATGACAGCTAGAGTGACGAATCATCACTTACAACTTTTGTTTCTTTTCAAATCTACTACTAACTTCATTCGAAATAGGGGACCCATATTGATACACATATAGTTGTATCGATACGCCCACGCTAAATCAGATAAGTTGGTTATTGACAGTTGGGCCGTATCAATATTGGCATAACCGTATCGATTCACCTAGCTCAGAATTTGCATCTTGGCTTTGAATTTCATACAAAGAAGTTCGTCCACTCAAATAGGACCAAATTATGATTCATTACAAAAGAGGGGTACAAAAGGTCGTTTATTACAATGTTTTACATATCGGATTCGAATTTATGATCACCGAAACCTAATTTTAACCAAGCTAGTCTTCGGGATGTGACAGGCCCTATGTCATGAAAAAGGCCTTCTGTGGGGGAACGTTAATCTAATAGAGATGGATGGGAAAGAATTGAGCAACCCAATAAACTCGAACTCCATCAAGAAGTATCACGCGTAAAAAAGGAGGGTTTGAGGTGAAAACCCGAAAATGGGAGCCTTAAAACCAAAGGAGGATCTGAAATGAAAATCCAAAAAAGAGGATTCAAATAGATTTGAGTTTTGACATACAACTGATAAACCTCGTTTCGGTTAAAGGGTTTTGCTTAAGTCTTCATATCGTTTGAGATAGCCAGGAGTGGTTAGTGAGAGATCTGCCAAAGTCGATAGGTTCCTGTCATTCATACAGTTGACGTCTTCTATACCTCTTGCTCTCTTCTCATATTTGCCATGACTTTCCAAGTTTTCCCAATTAATAAAATTATGTTCTAGTTTCTTTTATTTATTTTGTATTTATTCTGTGGATAGGTTGACATGGAATAAAAAAGGCAAAGGATTTCTTGGCATTACTATGGTTTAACCTATTAGTGTGAAAGGATATCGGAGGCAAAGTTGATAAGATCTATCACGAAAAGGAATCAAATGATGTTCATATTGAAGTCCGAGGGACAATGGGCAAAACCCGCAAGGGCGCCCAAGAAAGAGAAAAAAAAGAAAGAATAACGAAAAAGAGAAAGAGAAATAAAGGAAAAGAAACAAGAAAGAAAAAAGAAAGAAAGAAAGAAAGAAAAGGAAAAGAAAAGAAATTTCTCTAAAGTGAAAACCTAAAAAGGGCACTTTAGAACAAAAGGTTCAAGAACTCAAAAGGGGGCATGAAGGGTGAACTCGAGTGAGGGAGGAATCGCCCCCACCGCGAAGAAGAAAAACAGAGGATACGACCAAAAGGGGGCAAGAAAGGAAATTGCCCAAGAAAATTTGAGGCTGTTATCATTCATACATCATGTCTAGTTAGGCATCCCCAGGTTGGGAGCATGCTAACTCTTATCTTGACAAACTTGGCATCCCTTTTTGTAGATAATCACAACGAAGGTTGAGTACCTCCTATGGTTGAGGCCCGTCCATACAGGTCCAAGATGAATAGAACCCTCATAACAGGAAAGGCCATTTACTCCTTACCATTTCAGATGGACGCATCAACATACGTTGTCTATACCACTTCAAGAATCGAGTTCGCCTACCATTTAAGGATTTCAGACTCATTCACTACCTTTTCAGAAGGGTAAGTCATTTGAAGGTTAGTTGGCTCGTCTGCTGCCATTTCGGAAATACATGCCAGTAGCACCCATTTTGTTTTCTGTCCCTTTGGGAAAACAAGTTATCTAGACTCATTCACTACCATTTCGAAAGAATAAGTCGTTTAAAGGTCAGGCAGCTCACCGAAATGACATGCTAGCACCACCTTGTTTGCTTTCTACCATTTTGGGAAAGCAAATTAATTGGGATTCGTTCGATGCCACTTCCGAGGAATGAGTCATTTTTTGAACTGGGCTGTTCTTTGTCGCTTCAGAAGGACATGCCAACGCTACCTAACTATTTTTGCCACTTTGGGAAAACAAGTTATTTGGATTTGTTTGTTGCCGTTCCGAAAGAGCAAATCGTCCAACAGGGAAGTAGAACAAAATTAGTGCTTATGGTCTTTGTTTTATTCTTGTCCCACAAGTATAAGCAAAGAGGGGCAACTGTAATCACTAATTTTGTTCGGGGTATTAACTCGTTTTATATTTTGCAATAATGGGCTCTATTTATTTACTTTATCTATTTTTATGTATGGTTGAAACAAAAACAAAAAATTACTAGTGTTATTTTAATATATGTATTGTTATTTATTATCTAATTTACTATCATGTTATATTATATATCATTTTATATTTGATTATTATATTATTATCCATTTGAGAAAACCCCTAAATATTACTAGTTATATATATATTCTGCTATTATGTTATTTATATAATGTTATGTTAATATAGTATCATTATTAGTGGTATTACTATTATTGTAGTTATTATTATCGTATCCTATTATTTATTATAGATTACTATTTATCACTATTATTATGATTGTTATTATTAACTTCAAATCGGAAAAGACAAAAAAACTAAACTATAAACTATGATTAATAAGAGCCCAATGAAAGAATAGTTTAATATATTATCTGTGCAAAATACATAATTAAAAGCCCCTTCTATTAATATAACAGTCCATTAATATACATAGTCCTTTTAACATATGCCAATTAACTAAGCATAATTACATTCAAAACCCTAATCTGATAATCCCCAATTGTTTTGACACAACCTAGCCTCCACCGTTATATCAAATATGATCTAACGGCTATAATTCAACCGAGAGCATCTCCCGGGTTTCCACATGCACCGTACACGCGGCTCCTCGGCTGCTCCACGCGTGCGTAGAGCTCACGCACGATGCTTCAACTCCTTCATGACCGTCTGATTTCTACCAACGGCCTGGATTTCATCCTCACCTTAGCTTCGCTCCACATCGTTCATCTCTCTGGTTGGTCCCCATCCTCATCATTCAGCCACGACACATTCAAAAGAGCTAAAAATAGAATTGTCAAAGGCATATTTCAACAGCATTTCAGAGGGCGCACCAAGAATTTCAGTGTAGCAGATGAATATAGACAAGGAATTGCAGAAAAGAAAGAGGGAAACAATAGAAAGTTTCTATTTGATTTTTCTTTATTTCTAAATTCATGTAATACTCGGTTATAAAAACTGAACCTAAACAATTGAAAAACTAAGGTATTGTAACGATTGGAAAAACCAGAGCAATAGAAAATGAAAACCTCAAAGCTTTTGAGGTAACCTTTCTCTCTTTTCTTCATACCATCATCATCATCAAAGCATGCATATACCATAGAAGTTAGGGTTTTTTATTTTTACCTTTGACGTTTCATCTCCCCTTGCGTCCATTCGTCTTCCCTCACAGACGATAAACTTTCTGATTTTCCCAATTCCGTGTATGGTGAGTCGAAGGGAATAGTGAACAAAAAAGGGTATTGTTTTTATGGGAAGGAGGGTTTTGGCTCTGCTTCCATAGAGAAAGGGGATGTCTTTTTTTGTTTTTTGAAAGAAAGAAGGTGAGACTCGGGTTTAGAACTTGAAAAGGGGTTTTTTAGGGTTTCGGCGCCGGCTAGCGGCGACCAATCACTGGATTCTAGAAAATGCAACATTTTTTGGATTTGTGGATGAACAACACGACGATATTCATCCCCGTTCTAGGAACTGAATAGGGGCGTAGAGAGAGTTCAGTAGAATTTCATTACCAAAAGAAGGAAAAAGAACGGTTTTGTGTTACAAATAGTATGTCCCTGTTTTAAAAAGGGTATAATCACTTTATAAATCCTCCTGCTCCGTCAAAATAGCGCCTGCAGTCCTTCCGCATGGGCAATCAAGGGTTTTGGTCCTCCCGTGTGGGTAAATTACGCCCGTAAGGGGCTTCCACCTTTGATAATTCCGTCCCTAACCCTTTGAACTTTACAAATGTTTGCAATATGGTCCTCTTTTAACCAAACCTCTTTTGTTCTTTCGATTCAGCCCTTAGAGTTTTTTTCTTTACGTTTTGGTCTGAATTTCAGTGTATTAACCCCCTGGTCATCATGCATTTTTTATCTCTGTTTGGTTCCTTTTTATTTAGCTTGCAGCCTTTAATTTCATGTTAGGTGTTTTGATCATTTGTGGTAAACTTGTTAAATGAGACCTTCATGTGTATATGTATGTTTATTCTACTTGTGTAATATATGCTTTTTTTAGTTAAAATGTGTTTTTTTACAATATATATACATATATATAATACCCGATATATATATGATGCAGTTTTTTAAATTACATATATATATAATTTACAACATATAGCCTTTCCTTATATGGAATATGTAATATATATAATTTTCATGATATATAATTCATATATATAATATAGTCTTTACATAAAGTATAATGTATATTTTTTATAATGTATGTATAATATATTTTTTTCTATATGATAATGTTTGTAATATGAGGTTCTCTCACGTATATAATATAGGTTTTTATAATATATATATATAATATGTTTTTTTATAATATATATAATGTGAGTTTTTATAATATGTATAATACATAGCTTTTGTAATACAGATAATATGGTTTTAAATATATATTGTTTTTTATATTGTGGAATATATTTATATGCTTGGGCTTGTTTTGTTTATTTAGTTTTTTGTGGGCCTTGTTGCTTAGGGCTTGTTAGATTAGCCTTAGATTAGAAGTAGGCTAATTAATTTAATTAGTCTAAGATCGTGTGCTCGTCTCATAGGGGCACGATCTTTAAATTAATTAAATTAATTTAGGTTTAGTTTAGAGTCGTAGTTAGATTAAGGTTTGAATGAGTTTAGTGAATTTAAATTTACCCTTGCCTTATTGGGATAAATGTTAAATTCATTAAACTAATTGAACACTTCTTTAATTAATTTTAAGGTAAAATTGACATGGAAATTAGAGTGACATTTCAATTAAAAGCTATGATTAATTAATTTGACTTATTTTAAATAGTATTCTTGGCTTATTGGAATACTAGTTTAAAATTGATCAAATTAATGATCATTTCACAAGATAACTCATAATTTATTAGAGTTTTTTTAGCCTTTAGGGTTAATTAATTTAGGGTTAATATTAGATCAATAATTAAATTTCCATAATTCGGGCCTTTTTGGTTAGCGCTTTAGTGGGCCTTTGTGTGTTTGATTTTCGAGCCTTTGTTTAACATTCATTTTATTTGTCATCATTAGGCCCATTTAATCCATATGTTAATCAATTTAAATCATAAAATGGAAGATGTTCATTAATTCTGATATTTATGTCGTAACAGTACGAGCTTAAAGGATGTTGACCAAATATTTGAACTAATCCTCACCGACTTAAGGCAAAATTAAAACTTAACCAAGGCATTACATTATGCTTTAATTTCTTGCATCATGCATAAGGTGACGTGCGGGATTCGAACCATAAACTAACACGGCGGTCAGGCTTATATGATGTCGGTTTAGTCTATGGTCTGATGTATCGTCAACCTTATTAATTAAATGTCTAATTAATTTAAATCCACCAATTTGATTAAGCTCGTTCAATTGAGGTTAATTTTCAATTAAGGTCACCAAATTAAATTCCTTTCAAATTTCGACAATTTCCTTCGATTAAAAGCAACAGGTATTTTGCTATCGATTTCCAGGCATGATGGGGGTGCTAATCCTTCCCCACACGTAACCAACTCTTGAACCCTTTCAAGACGAATCTCTAGTTTTGTGGTGTCCGGCCTACCTTATCCAAGTGGCCGGTGGAGACTCCAAGTTTTATTGTTTTCAAAAATATTGTGACATTTCAAAAGACGTTCCCCTTTTAAACATATCTTTATTTCAAAAATAGGACACTTCAAAGGGGTTTCAAAAAACGTCGCTACAAGAATCAAGGGCCTTGCTACCCTTACTAGGGGACGTCGAGGATAACTTGGGGACCTTTCTAGAACCAAACCACGTGTGAGAATCTAGAAGCCCACCCCATTAGCGCCATGTGAAAAGCTTTAGAAACTGGAATTGGGTCAAAACCATTTCGTAAGAATAGTCTGTGGAGACATGCCCATAAGTGTTGGAATGTGCTACCCAATATTATTCATTACAATGAATTTTTTTGGACCTTTTAAGTTTTTTCTTATTAAGTGTACTAATCTTTTTCCTTCTTTCTGTTCTGTTTTGCATGCATCATCATTCTATATTTAGAAGGGGTTGGATCTTGAGATACTTGCTCAAATAGAAAATAGTTTTAGCCATGGATAGGAGGTACTTGAAAAAGGAGGACGATAATACGAATGTACGTCAGTGGTCTGAGGTCGACCAACGGGCACATGGAGAATTTCATTCAAGAACACAGAACAAAGATCTTGGACCTCGAAGATATCAAAGAAAGGGGCAACGACTACTGGTTCACTCGACTCATGGACAATGCCAGAAGGTTCAAGAAGCGAGACAAGTTTGATGAGGTCGTTATGACCCAAGTTCAAGATGTTGCTAGGCACATGATGATGTTAGCAACAGAAGCCGAAGCCATCAAGCCAGTAGGAGAAATGGGACCAAGACTCATGTGGCTGATTGAAGAAATCAAAGAGCTAGGTGTTCGGGCTGAGATGTATTCGTAGAAGAATATGAAGTTTTTGTAATAAGGACCTTTGATATCCAATAAAAGCTATTTCTAGAGCAAAGACTCGTGTGATCAATGCCCTTTGCTTGCATTCATGCATCTTTATTTTTCGCTTGCATCCATGGATCTTTATTTTGCCCTTCGTTTGCATTCATTGCATTAGCATAGTCAATCTCATTGCATACATCCACATGGAATTAACTAAGGAAAATTACATGACAGAACTTTCAAAATAGCTAAAAATTCACACAAGTGCGGTACTTGTGTCCAAACCAAAGCAATGTACATGGAGGGTAGATTGACGACCTTAGAAGTCAACCACCAAAGCACCCATGATAGGCTAGATAAGATAGAAAATGACATGAAGCAAGAGATCGAACTAGCCCTCCAAAAAACTGTCAGCCAGATTGCAGCTATGTTAGGATTTAAGGACCCAGACGGTAGTGAAGCAGTGGAAGGTGTCAATGCCCCACCCCGTTTTCTTGGAGTTAAAAAATGATCAACCTTGTCCAAAGCCAAATTCCCACATCATTCAGGGGAATCTTATGCCTGTATAACAAATAAGCTAGGAGTTAATAATGAAGGAACTGAGGATGTCGAGGTACCTGACCTTGACAAAATTGATGATAAGGCTAAGGCAAACAAAAAACTAGAGGACCGTGGTGACAAATTGGAGGGGATCGTTAAGACCTTCTAGGAAGGAAACATCTATTGTGGCATGGATGCTAGAGACTTGAGCTTGGTGATTTCGCTGAAGTTTAAAACCCTAACTTTGACAAATATCATGGAATAACTTGCCATACAACCCATCTGACCATGTACTGCTGAAGGATGTCAATGCATATGGATAATGAAAAGCTCCTGATTCACACTTTTCAGGATAACCTAACAGGATTTGCGTCTCGTTGGTACACAAAGCTTAGCTGGGTAGATATTCATACATGGAGAGATCTATCGAGAGCCTTCAATGAGCAGTACAAGCATGTCACTAATATGGTTCCAAACTAGCTCGTCTTATAAGGAATAAAGCAAACACATAATGAAAGCTTTCGTCAATATCCACAAAGATGTGGCCGCTCAAGTATAGCTGTCGTTGCTAGAAAATGAGATTACCCCTATGTTTGTGGAAACCTTGAAAGGCACTTTCTATGACCGGATGATACACTACGCAACTAAGAGCTTTGCAAACATGCTGATGAATGGAGAGGTGATCTTGGCAGCTGTCAAGAGTGCGAAACTTGATATAGGTGATACAAAGAAGTCGTATAAGAATAGAGATAATGAGGTCAACATGACAAGTGTCTAAACCCCAGTTACTCAAAGGGGTTGGTCCTTAGTAAGCCCAATGTGCCGGCTGAAAATTTGGTGGCCCTAAATCCACCTAAAGATAAACAAAAGTATTAGGGGAATCAGAAGGCCTACTTCTCCCCATCCCTATAACCTATGCATAGCTATTCTCAGAGCTAGTTGAAGCGCGAGTATTGTTATTGCGACATGTCCCTCTTTTCTTACCCCATACCTGTCATGGTATGATGAAAAGGCCTAGTGAGAATATCATATAGGAAATAGGGGGCATACTATCAAAAATTGCACTGCTTTCAAAAGAGTAGTGGAGGATTTGCAGAAATAAGGGATGCTATCCTTTGACACAATTGAAGAAAAAAGGAATACCTTTCAAATGGAGTATTGTTATTCCTTTTCTTACCCCATACCTCTCATTTGAATTCATCTTTTCTTTTACTTTATTGCTTTCTAGATTAGTCATTAGTTAAACTCCTATAATCATTTACTTGTGTTTTTACTTTTTACAGTGCAAGAGACTAAATTCTTAAAGTAGCACCAATCCATGTGGAGACGATATCTTTTATACTATAACTTGCAATGTGTATACTTGCACATTTGCGTAGCACTTATTATGCGTAACAAGTTTTTGGCGCCGTTGCCGGGGATTGGCAATAGCGACTTTGTTTTTACTTTCTTGCACTTTCTTTTTTATTTTTCTTGTTTAAAATTCAAAGGGCTAACAAACTTTGGTTTTGCATTGGTATATGACTAGGCGAGACCAACTTCACGAAATATCCCTTTGATCCGTAAATCGAACGAACCTTACAAAGACTTAGACGAAGGATAAGAGAAGCAATGGCAAATCAAGACGGCAATATGAATCAAGATGTTCGAGCGGGAGGAGGAGTGATTCTTGCACGCAAATGAACTATTCGAGACTATCTTGAAGAAGATCTTGATGGACTTAACCCGGGAGTTGTCGCACCTGAAATTGAAGCCGACCACTTTGAGTTGAAACCAAGAATGTTTAATATGATCAACACAATTGGTCAATTTGGCGGCTCAAAGAATCAAGATGCACAACAACATCTGAAATCTTTCCTCGAGATTTGCAACTCGTTCAAGATACACAGAGTCACCCCCGATGTCCTACGATTAAGATTATTCCCCTATTCACTGAGGGATAGGGCGAAAGCATGGCTGAATAGCATTCCTGCCGGATCCATAGCATCTTGGACTGATCTTTGTCGTGATTTCCTTGCTAAATTTAATCCTACAAATTTGACTGATAAGCTTCGTAACGACATTACTTCTTTTCGGCAGGTAGATGATGAATCCATGTACGAGGCTTGGGAGCGATATATAGAACTTCTACACAAATGCCCTTTACACGGATTCCCAGTGTGGACTCAAGTAACAATGTTTTACAACGCCGTGAATACACCAACAAGGATGATGCTAGATGCCTCGGCAAACGGCATACTCCTAGATAAGTCACCGGAAGAAGCAATGCAAATTTTAAACAGGCTGGCCAAGAATGATTATCAATTCCCATCTACTAGAAGAGGAGGAGTTAGACGCCAAGCCACAATACATGAACTAGGATCATCGATTCAATTTCGGCACAATTGGCGCTTTAACCAAGATGGTCCGAACATGCAAAAACCAAACAACACACATGAAGTCAAGGTAATGGATTCTTTTTGTGAGTTATGTGGTGATAACCATAATTCTTCTGAATGTATGCGAGAATCCGAATCCGGCTTCTATGTGGGGAATTACAATCGAGCAACAACATGATGTCAAATACATACAATCCAGCTTGGAAGAAGCACCCGAATTTTTCATGGAGTAATCCCAACAATGCTCTAAACCCGAACAATCGAAATGCACAAGCATCGGGATTCCAGTGAGAATATGCCACGGCAATAGATGCCGCAAAGAACAACCGACAACATCTAGTTCTTTGGAAAATTCTCTAAATGCTTTTATGATGAAAACTGAATCTTATATGGCTGAGAATAGTAATTTCATAAAAAGAACTGATGCTTTTATTAACAGGACCGAGATGAGATTGCAAAACCAAGAGGCGGCAATCAAATCAATGGAAAATAAAGTCGGACAGTTTGCTCAAAATCTGAACACTAGACCACAAGGAGGTTTACCTAGCGATACTGCGATCGCAAGAGGAACTGCCATGAGCAATGTAAGGCAATCACCACCGAGTGGCCAACAACTTAGAGAGGTTCAAACCCGCTCGTCAAATAAAACTCCACAAAAAGATCAAGACGAACCTAGCGGCAAAGCCTCAGATGTTGAACCAGGAATTGCCGCGGCAACCGGCAATAAACATGCCTCGGCAACCGATGATGCCTCGGCAACTTACGATAAGCATGCCTCGGCAACCCCAGTTGATAACGCCTCGGCAACTCCAGATGTCTCGGCAGTGCCGTCAATTAGGTTTCAAACCAATGAAAGGATCGAAGATATCCGACTTCCACCACCATTCCCACAAAGGTTGAAGCGACAAAAGCAAGAATACCAATTCAAGAAGTTTCTTGATATCCTAAAGCAAGTCCACATCAACTTGCCACTGGTGGAAGCAATTGAACAAATGCCAAACTATGCCAAGTTCCTTAAAGACATTGTGTCCAAAAGAACAAGGCTAGGAGAGTTTGAAACGATTACATAATGAGAGGGATGCATGGCAATGTTGCACAATCGTATGCCACCTAAGTTGAAGGATCCCGGAAGTTTCACAATACCCTGTTCCATTGGAAATCACTATGTCAGGAAAGCACTATGCGACCTAGGGGCTAGCATAAACTTGATGCCTAAATCGGTTTTCCAGAAACTAGGAATCGGGAAGGCAAGACCTACAACAGTTATGTTGCAGCTAGCCGACAGATCCTATGTGCATCCAGAGGGAAAAATCGAGGACATACTGGTAAAAGTTGATAAATTTATTTTTCTCGCTGATTTTATTGTTTTGGATTGTGAAGCAGATGAGCATGCACCTATCATTCTCGGGAGACCATTCCTAGCAACAGGGAGAACCTTGATTGATGTTGAAAAGGGAGAACCCACAATGAGGGTGAATGACCAGCAAGTTAAACTAAATGTTTTCCAAACACTAAGGCATGCCGATGAGCCAGAAGAATGCCAACTACTTCATGCCACGGCAGAGTTTAACTTCGATGAGGAATTTAGTTGCCTCGGCAACTACATTGCCGATCAAGAGGAACCTGAGGAGTATGAAGAACCGGTCGATGAGGAACAACAAGAAGAGGCAAATTGGCTAGTCAATCGACCAGGTACATACTTTGAACCACTGGATTACTCAGGTAAGGAAGGTAAGCTCGAAAAACCCTCTATTGAACAACCACCAATTCTTGAGTTGAAACAATTGCCAGAGCAACTAAAATATGTATACTTAGGGACCGATAATACATTGCCTGTAATTATTTCTTCTAAGTTACAGCCTGAGCAGGAAAAGAAGCTGATCAAGATGTTGAAGCTACACAAAAAGGCAATAGGGTGGACAATTGCCGACTTGAAGGGAATTAGCCCGGCGGTGTGCATGCACAAGATCTTGTTGGAAGATGATCACAAACCTTCAATTGAGGCCCAGAGGAGACTGAATCATGCCATGAAAGGGGTTGTAATGAAAGAAATCATCAAGTGGCTTGACGCCGGCATTATATACCCTATCTCTGATAGTACGTGGGTAAGCCCGGTACAATGTGTACCGAAAAAGGGAGGTATAACAGTGGTAAGCAATGAAAATAATGAACTTATCCCAACCAGGACTGTGACCGGTTGGAGGGTTTGTATGGACTATCGAAAGCTAAACAAAGCCACTAGGAAAGATCACTTCCCATTACCCTTTATTGATCAAATGCTTGACCGTCTTGCAGGTAAACCCTTTTATTGTTTTCTTGATGGTTATTCAGGTTACAATCAGATTGCCATAGCACCAGAAGATCAAGAAAAGACAACCTTCACATGCCCATACGGCACTTATGCCTTCCGAAGGATGCCGTTAGGATTGTGTAACGCCCCGGCAACCTTCCAAAGATGCATGATGGCACTCTTTTCAGACATGGTCGAAGACTTCCTTGAAATCTTCATGGATGATTTTTTGGTTTTTGGTAATGACTTCGACGGCTGCCTCGGCAATTTAGAGAGGGTGTTAGCAAGATGCGAAGAAACGGACTTAGTCCTTAATTGGGAGAAATGCCACTTTATGGTAGATGAAGGAATAGTGCTCGGCCACAAGATTTCATCCAAGGGAATTGAAGTAGACAAAGCCAAGGTGGACGTGATTGAGAGATTACCCCCACCAAATTCGGTTAAAGGAATTCGAAGTTTTCTCGGACATGCAGGTTTTTATAGAAGGTCCATTCATAATTTTTCTAAAATCAATAAACCTTTGTGTAATCTGCTTGAACAGGATAAAGTCTTCGATTTTGATGATTCTTGCACTCAAGCATTTGAAACCCTAAAGAAAAAGCTTGCCTCGGCACCCATTGTCGTTCCACCAGATTGGACGCTACCTTTTGAGCTCATGTGTGATGCAAGTGATTTTGCGATAGGAGCAGTCCTAGGCCAACGCACAGGTAAGACCTTCCATGTGATATACTACGCTAGTAAAACTCTTAATGGTGCTCAAGTGAATTACACAACAACGGAGAAAGAGTTAGTAGTTGTAGTTTTCCACATTTGACAAGTTTCGATCCTATTTAATTGGTACAAAGGTAATTGTTCATACAGACCATTCGGCAATCAAATACTTATTTGCTAAAAAGGATGCTACACCTCATTTGATTCGTTGGATATTACTTTTACAAGAATTTGATATTGAAATTAAGGACAGGAAAGGAACAGAAAATCAAGTGGCCGATCACTTATCACGTTTGGAACGCAATAGGGAGGAGGACGCAGATCTTGAGATATGCGATGCATTCCCGGATGAACAAATTCTAGTTGCCTCGGCAACCCTAGACGCCTCGACAACCATGGACGCGCACGCCTCGGCAATCTTGGGAGCAGTCGCCACGGTGGCACATGCCTCGGCAATACCCTGGTACGCAGATTTAGTTAATTTCCTTGTTTGTGGTATTTTTCCTTATGGCATTACTCACCAAGGAAAGAAGCGGTTTCGCCATGATGCTAAGCATTACTTTTGGGACGAGCCTCTTTTGTTTAAACAATGTGCAGATCAGGTTATACGCCGATGTGTCCCTGAAGAAGAGCAACAGAATGTACTCCGGCAATGTCATTCTTCACCCTATGGATGACATTTTGGAGGAACTCGTACCGCGGCCAAAGTCTTGCAATCCGGTTTGTATTGGCCAACATTGTACAAAGATTCCCAAAACTTTTACAAGTAATGTGATCAGTGCCAGAGGACGGGTAATATCTCTAGACGACATGAGATGCCACTCCAGAACATCATCGAGGTGGAACTGTTTGATGTATGGGGGATCGATTTTATGGGACCTTTCCCATCTTCATTCGGCAACCTCTACATCTTACTCGCCGTTGACTATGTGTCTAAATGGGTAGAGGCAGCTGTAGTTCCCAACAACGATTCCAAGACCGTGCAACGATTCCTGCAGAAAAACATATTTACACGGTTTGGGATGCCGAGAGCAATTATCAGTGACGGGGGCAAGCATTTTGACAACAGACTAATTGCCAAGATGTTGCAACGCTTCGGCATATCACACAAGATCGCCACGGCATGTCACCCACAAATTAACGGGCAAGCAAAATTTTCCAACCGGGAGTTGAAGGGAATACTCGAGAAAGTTGTAAATCCCTCAAGGAAGGATTGGTCATTAAGACTAGATGACGCACTTTGGGCATATCGCACTGCATTCAAAACACCATTAGGTATGTCCCCCTTCCGGGTTGTCTATGGTAAAACATGTCATCTATCGGTGGAAATCGAGCACAAGGCGTACTGGGCAATCAAGACCGTGAATATGGATTGGGAAAGTGCCGGACAAAAGCGCTTGATGGATCTCAATGAGATAGAAGAATTTCGTGCACTAGCCTATAACAATGCACGAATCTACAAGGAGAAAACAAAGCGATGGCATGACAAGAAACTATTGCCACGGCAATTCACGTCAGGGCAACTAGTTCTCCTATTCAATTCTCGGCTAAAACTTTTCCCGGGAAAGCTGAAATCAAGATGGTCGGGACCATTCAAAGTCGTCAAACCATTCTCCCATGGTGCCGTGATAATCAAGTCCATCTCTGAAAACCATGAATTCGAAGTTAATGGACAAAGATTGAAGCACTACAATGGTGCCCATGTGGAACGTAACAAGGAAGTGGTCAATTTAGGAGATGCATGAGCATGCTCTCCCTTTTTATATTTTTATTTCTATTTTTATTTTTTTTCGATTTTTTTTATTTTTTTTTCGATTATTAAGTAGTTTTAGGATAGATTTTTTTTTAGTTTAAGAATCCTATTACACATCTTTATTTATTTTCTTTATTAGTTTATCTTTAATTTTAATCCTTATTTGATTTGTTTTTGAATTGTAGGAAAGGAAGTTCAAGATAAAGAAGGAATTCTAAACCAAGTAGGAAAACATCTTCAACAAGGAAACTAATGGGCTGAATCTAAGGCTTATATAAAGCCTCCAATTCATCCTAACCAAAACCCCTTTTGTCGAAAATTCCTACCAAACCCTAAACCCTTTTTCGATTTCCCCCAATCCTAACCACCTATCTTTTCTATAAAACCCATCACCCTTAACCTATTCCTACTTTCTATCTTGCAACTTTTTAGTTTCTTTTCTTTTCTTTTCTTTGTTTTTACTCACAACCAAGATCATACATGGCATCCAAGATTAAACTTTTAGTTCATCCAAGTTCCTCCAAAGAATCAAGATACAAGAAGTTTGCTACACCGGCGGTTCAAGAAAGATTTCAATCCAAGTTTGAAAGCCGGAAGATTCATGAAGAACAAGGCTTTGAATACACCAACTCTCATCAAGATTTCGGCCTTGAACCATTCATCTTCAAGAGGATTGCACATCAAAAGTGGCAAATCTTTTGCCATTAACCGGAACATGGTAACATCTCATGGGTAAGAGAATTCTATGCTCACTCACCTAACCCGGATAATCCTTACGTTTTTGTTCGTGACAAGGCCATACTTATAAGTCCCGAAAGCATCAACACCTTTTACGGACTTTACATTGAGAAGGACGAGCATCAAGCCTTCGTTGACCAAATCAATCCCAAGCAACTCGACAAGGTGCTTCAAGAACTCACTCAACCGGGAACTCATTGGAACGACGGTAAATACAAGGGCACGGTAAATCGCCTTCGGCTTAAACCCGAGGCAAAACTATGGAATAAGTTTGTTAAAACTTCTTTAATGCCCGCCACACACAATACTACCGTTGATATACCACGTCTTTTGCTCATACATTCTATTTTGCATAATCGCATCATTAACGTTGGAAAAATTATTTGTGATGAGATTTTTGTATGCAGCTCAAAAGATAAGGGTTATCTTTTCTTCCCTTGCTTAATTTCTAAACTTTGCAAGGAGATGCATGTCCCGAGTGAGTCCACCGATGAAAAGGCCCTACCCAAGTCTGGTTGGAATCAAGCACTAATCCGAAAACTAATGGGAGAGGTACCGGGAGATTCTTCAAGGCCTCCAATTGCCACGGCAACTCCTGCCGCCGCGGCAATCCCTAATGCCCAAGCACCTAACGTCAGGGCAACTATGTCATTAATCCCGGGACACTTTGAAGTACTTTTGCACCCATTGGCAAGCCACCTAAGGCAAGTTGAAGATCGGCAACTAATGTTCATGCGGTACATGAAGGAGCATAACAATGCCATCACCCAAGTCATCCTAGAAAAGTACCCGAACAATGGTGTGCCGTTCCCAATCTTTCCCGCCGCGATTCTTGCCCCGGCAACCAATGAAGCAGTCGCCACGGCAACCAAGGAAGCTGACGCCACGACAACCAACCCTGACGATGCCCCGGCAACCACTGCAAAAGCCAAAGGTAAAGCACCTATGCCCGAATCAACTCCTACGGAATCATTTTCTGATTTTTCAGATTCGGACGAGTCCTCCATTAAACCAACAAAGACCGCACCAATTGAATCCTCCAAGCGAAAAGCCATTGACATTGATGAAGAGGATGATGAGGACAACCCCGTACGAGGATCGATTCCACCGCCAGCAACAAGAAAACAACCATCGTATTCAAGCAAGAAAATCAAGACGCCAACTAGAAGGAAACTAATCATCTACGATGACGAACTCTCGGAGTAAGTCCTCGTATGCATTTTTATTTTTATTTTTATTTTTATTTTCGGTATTTTTATGCATGCATTGAGGACAATGCCTAACTCGAGTTTGGGGGGGATTGTTATAAGTAGTTACCATGTTTAGTTACATTCATTCCATGTATTACATTTAGGATACATAAATTGCTTGCCATGCCTTTAATTAGAACAAGAATTGCTTAGATTTGATAAATATTCGATGATGACTTTGCCAATGCACTTAATTGATAGAATTTTTATTCTAGGATAACCATGGAAAAACTTAGAATTTTACTATGATGCTAAATTTGATAAAACACTGTTGTGGTTTGATTGATTTAAAGAGTTCTAGTAAACTTAGGTCGATAATTAACAAATTGGGGGATTAGAATAAAAATTGGATGAATGCTAGAGGTGCCCGAAATTGGCTCTAGCATGTGCTAAAAAAATTTGATCACTAGAGGTGCCCGAAACTGGCTCTAGGAGGCGTTAAAAAAATTTAACTAGAGGTGCCCGAAACTGGCTCTAGTCGATTAAATTAACTTAAGAAAACTAAAAATAAAACACTAGAGGTGCCCGAAATTGGCTCTAGTTAAAACATGTTAAAAAGAACCCAATGAAGTAATTTGAAAACCTATTGTTTGCATAGAATCCGAAAAATCAACTTGCACACAACTCCGCACACACTCACAAGCATTATAGTTTGATTCCGAATAACTCCTCAGTTTTCCGAAAAATAAAAAGCCAATCATACTTTGTGCCCCGGTTCAGAGAATTGAAATCAAGTTCAAAGCTAAGTTTGTGAAAATTGAAGTCTTGGCAGGTAATTATGAGTTTGCATTGCTTGAGGACAAGCAATAGTTCGAGTTTGGGGGCGTGATAAGTGTTCAAAAGTACTATTTCTATTACCCTTTTTACTCATATTATTGTTAGACTTAAGCTCATATTAGTTGCATAATTAGTTATTCATGCATTAATTCATGTTTCTTTCCACTGTTGAGCTTGATTACATAACTTGGTGATTTTTGGGGAAAAAGATGCTGCTTTGGTGTGTTTTTGTGTGTGTATGTGCAGGATCACTTGCCAAAGCAATGCCGAGCTAGTTGCCAGGGCAATGCATGAAGGATATGCCGAGCTAGTTGCCAGGGCAATGCATGAAGGAGGCGCCGAGCCAGTTGCCATGGCAATTGTCGACAAAGAGAAGATGCAATAGGGATGTCGAAATTAATGACTAGACAAGCCCAAGATGACGTGGAGCAAAGCCCAAACCCAAAGGAATTTGATTGCCATGCAGAGATTAAAGAAGAATTAAATTCCAAGAAGATAGGAGAAGTTCTAGTAGGAATACAATTATAATAAAGAATTATATTCTTTAAAGATAATTTAATTCCAACTTAAACTCCTCCTCAAAGAATGACTTTGGCCTAGCCCTATAAATAGCAAAGAGATTTCGACAATCCATATAGAGAGCAACAGGGAAATTTCGACAAGTCCAAGGGAGAAAGCAAGGGATTTTTGACAAGCTTCATCTTTTCTTCCTTGTTCGATTGTGTTCATGCTAGGGATTGTTTATCTTGTGTTTCTTTGGAACCTAGCCATGAACTAAATTTACTTGGCTATGGTTATTGTGTTTTGTGGTTGTGAGAAACTATTGGTTTTTGTTTAGGTAATAAGGGTTTGCACTTTTCTATTTCAAGGTTTATTCATTCTTGGTTCTTACTATTTCTTGCGAGTGAATTGGGAGAGGATCTCGTGATTTCATCCATTTATCTAATATCGGGAGAGTTAGATTCAAGAAACGAATGAATATGATCTTTAATCAATCCAATGATGGTGAAGATTAATCCGGCTTAGGAATAAGTTAAGGATTTCAACGGCTAAGAGGAGCGCAAGATTGGTTGTTGTTCACCCTTGATTCACGCAGGGATGTATTATCAAGGCATGCACAAGTAGCTAGAGTTTCGACTTAGGGATAAGAAGAAACCATTGAAGAACGCTCCGCCGAGCCTTGAAGTTGCTGCCCAGTCGCCCAAGTAGTTGCCCAACTAGTCGCCCAGGCAACCATCAATTAGTTGCCAAGGCAACCCCGTCGTGCAAGTTGCCACGGCAACTGAGTTGCCCGTGCACTCTTTTACCAAAACGATCAATCGGGTATCACACCTCAACTCACGATAACCTGGCCTATCTCTCTCTCATTTGAATTCATCTTTTCTTTTTCTTTATTGCTTTCTAGATTAGTCATTAGTTAAACTCCTATAATCCTTTACTTGTGTTTTTACTTTTTACAGTGCAAGAGACTAGATTCTTAAAGTAGCACCAATCCCTGTGGAGACGATATCTTTTATACTATAACTTGCAACGTGTATACTTGCACATTTGCGTAGTACTTATTACGCGCAACACCTATATATCCTTTTTATCCCGAGCCTAGCCTACATTTCAAGCCTTTAAAGACCATTTGAATCACACATGAATATCAAAGAAAATGAGTTTGTTTTCAGAACACATTCCGCTTAATTGAGTTAACCTTTCTTTAGGGAGCTCTAAAATTCTAATTTCTGATTGAGATTAGAAAAGTGGGAAGATTGAAATTTGGGGAGTTGGTGAGTTAAGGAGAGCCACCTAAAAGCGAGACACTATCTGGTTGATGGGTTTGTGAATCATTCATACTATGAATTTTGGGTCATTTGACTTTGCTTTTTTCCCATGTTTGCCACGATGTTAATGAAGTTTTCTTTTTCAAAGACTTTTCTTCCACACATTTATCCCTTGTATAAACATCTTATATTGGGATAAGAACCATTTGGTTAACATCGTTAAAATGTGCAAAAGATTTTTGTGCAATACTCTGAAAATGGTATAAATAGTATATGGACTCTAACAGAGTCTGTTGCTAAGTTTTGAGCCATAGACAAGAGATTCTACTTGTTAAATGTGCCACAGTTGGGTAATTTATGCCAACTTAAGATTCCCCGATGACAATAGGCGTTATGGAAAGGATTAAAATACCAAAATCACTCGAAAACATCTAGGATAGAAATTCCCTCTATGAATCGCTTGGAAACTCACAAGGAGCCTTGAAAGGGGGATATGTGTGTTTCAAGGGATAGACAGAAGCCTAAAGCTTTCAGAATTGGATAGGAGAGGTCTTTCACTCAATATTGATGTATCAACTACAATGATAGTGGGATTTGTAGAAATGTGAGACGTTTGTGTATGGAAACCATATATTTTCTATAAAACAAAGAGATACAAACAATAAGAATGGTGAACCAGTGATAGTGGATATGGTTGCTTGACTGGGTTAAATGAGCAGAGTAAAAAGAAAATATAAAACTGACATGCATTCATGTTTTAGACATCCTTAGGTGCATGATCATCATAGTTTCATCAGTCATTGGATTTTGACAGGTATATAAAAGCTTTCACAATGAAAGGAATAAGTTGTCTATCCGTTCAGACGTAAGGAGAATGGTACCCATCTATGAAACTTGCTTATCCATTCGAGCATAAGGAGATTGGAACTCGTCTATCCATTCAGAAGTAAGGAGAATAGAACTCGTCTATCTGTTCAGACGTTAGGAGAATAGAACTAATCTATCCATTCGGATATAAGGAGAATAGAACTCGTCTATTCGTTCAGATGTAAGGAGAATAGAATCGTTTATCCGTTCAAGTGTAAGGAGAATGGAACCCACTTATCTGTTCAAGCGTAATGAGAATGGAACTCGCTTATTCGTTTAAGCGTAAGGAGAATGGAACCCGTATATTCGTTTAGACGTAAGGAGAATGGAACCCGCCTATCCGTTCAGGCATAAGAAGAATGGAACTCGTTTATCAGTTCAGACATAAGAAGAATGGAAACCGCTTATCCGTTTAAGCGTAAGGAGAATGGAACCCATTTATTTGTTTAGACGTAAAGATAATGGAACTTGCTTATCTGTTCAAGCGTAAGGAGAATGGAATTCGACTATCCGTTCAGGCGTAAGGAGAATAGAACATGTTTATCCGTTCAAGTGTAAGGAGAATGGAACCTATCTATCCATTTAGACGTAAGGAGAATGGAACCCACTTATCCGTTCAAGCATAAGGAGAATGGAACCCACTTATTCGTTTAAGCGTAAAGAGAATGGAACTCGTCTATTTGTTCAAACATTGGGATAATAGAGCTAGCCTATTCGTTCGGGCGTAAGGAGAATGGAACCCGCTTATCCGTTCAGACGCAAGGAGAATGGAACCTGCCCATCTGTTCGGGCACAAGGAGAATGGACCTATCAAGCGAATTGGTGATCGCCGAAAATTAGTGTTTTTCGTTCGTTGTTCTATTCCTGTTTCACAAGAATAAGCAAAGAGGGACAGTTATTGTCACTAAATTTTACCATTTTTTATTTTATTTATTTATTTTTTTCTATTTTATTTTATTTTATTGTTATACATAAAATCCAAAAAAGAAAATAAAAAGGGGTATATTTCAAATAAATAAAAACCCATGTACATAATAACCCACTAGGCCCAAAACAAAACCCAAGCTAACCCTATTTTTATCCCATGTGCAGGTTTTAATCTCAACTGTTAGATCTAGGGTTAGAGATCTAACGGTCTAAATTGAACCGAAAAAAGATGGAGGGACCAGCCAAATTACGCCGCCACGTGCAACTACCCCCAAGCGCGTGTGCACCACGTGCACACTCCCCAGGCCGTTCGGCCTCTGCTGCAGTGACGCCGCACCGCTATGACATGTTGCCAGGTCACTCCAGCTGGCCCTCCGCGATCATCCAGCTCCCGTCTATGCCTTGCCGTGTTGCCGTCGTCGCTTCTTTTGCTCACGCAAATTTCCAGGCGCGGCATCTCGCCCCCACGCCGCACCCTAGCGCTATTGCCACGACGCCAATGACCACAGTCGAACGCCCGCCACTAGGGCTCGAGCTACGCCATCGCTGACGTCCACTCCACCTCTAGCCAAAACCCTATAAAAGCAAAAGGGGAAAGTTAGGGTTAAGGTTAGGGTTTCTTTAGGTTCAAATATGGCAAGAACCAAATTTGATTAGAATTAAAATTCAAATCGAATTTTCTCCAAATCATATCTAAATCTGCATTGAATAAAAAGGGGAAAAAATCACCCCAAGGTCGCCTAAAGTTTGAATCAAATCTGTCCCAAATCGTATCTAAATCTACATTAAATGGAAAAGGGGGGAAATTACCCAAAAATAGATTTTTTATTCTAAATTTTGGGATTTTTAGGTCAAAAATACCTATATAAAGGGGTTGAAGCCTTTGTAATTTTTACAGAGCTTATTCTTGAGAATTACACAATTCCCTGGAGAGAAACAAAATTGATTTTAGAGAGTTTGAGAGCTTTTTAAGATAATTCTACACAATTTATGTTCGAGCCTTTGTACTTGGATTGAAAGTTGGAATAAAAGTTTGAAGCATCTTTCGAGGTATTCATTTACTTTTTTATGTGTTATTCTTGTTTGAATGTATGCATAAAACGATTTTTTTTTAAATTTGGTTTTTCGGTTGTGTTTTAAAAATAAAAGGGGATGATTGATGTATTTTCTTTGAAAGAGAAATTTGAAAAGAGTGTTTTTTAAATTGAGTTATTTACATTGATCCTTTAACTTTTCAATTTTTTTAAATCATCATTTTAAATTAGTCTCGGTTTTAGTTTTAAATTTAGCTTTTTTGAATTTTAGTGTAATTTAACTTCTTTAATCTTTTTTAAATTTTAATTTGCACATATGTGTTTTTAAGGAAAAAGTAAATTCGATTTATTTATCGCGTTGACCCTTTTTAGGGAATGATACACATGCCTTTTAAAAAGGGAGGTTCACTTCTTTTTTTTCTTTTACTAATTTATTTAAAGTTTTTGTATTTATTTAAATCTTATAACTATGATTGTTTAAATTTAGTTCCTTTTATAATTCAATTCCTTCCAAAAAAAACAAGTGTTAATGGTTGTCTTAATTAAATGATTAGGTTAAATAGAGCCATAGGGTTAGGTACTAAATTACCTTAGTTAGAGCCTTTAAAGTAAAAAAAATAAAAACTCTTCTTCACATTTAATATTCGTAAGATACACTTAACCATATTTTAACCCTAATAGGTAAAATTCATGTAGATTATTCTTAATTTAGGTTAATAATCACTAAGTTAGGGTAAATCAAAAGCTTCAACACACTAATTCTTTCCTTGCTTGTCTGATAAAAAAGTGGAATTTATTTAATGCAGTGTCCTATTGAAGTAAAGTGATGGGCTAGCGCCAGAAATGTTAGCGGTGATTGCAGTTCACTTTCTAGATATTAAGGTCGTTAAAATGTTTTGTAATCGGCGTTAAAATGTTTTGTAATCGGCTAGGTACTAATTTTTGTTTTCGTAAACAAAAATGTTGTTTTAATAAAATAAAATGGTTTTATTAAAATGACTCATTTTTAGGTGATTCAATCACACCTTTTTTAAAAAAGATTGGTGGCGACTCGGTTTTTGTTTTTGTTTTAAAACGTCAAGCTCTTTGAAAGAGGTTTGCTACACTTGTGATATGAAAGACAATGAATCGATGCTTGAATATTAAGTTAAGTTCCTTAATTTTTTTATAAGACATCATGAGTTAAGGAATAGAATTGTAGCTCAAATGAGTAAGTTCTAGTAAGTATTGACTTAAATTTTCTTGGAGGTTTAAATTTAAGACTTATTTGTGTAAGTCAAATTTTCTTGGAGGTTCCGTTCTACTTATGTTTCCCCAAGAGTGTTGAGATAAGCTCCACTTCGTTCTATGTCTGTTTCTCCAAGAGTGTTGAGATAAGCTTCACTCCATTCTATGTATGTTTCTCCAAGGGTGTTGAGATAAGCTCCACCCAAAATAACCACCATTTCTCCAAAGAGCATTGAGATTCCCCCACTCGAATTATGACTACTTCTACAAAAATTGATGCGATACTTTCGTCCACTCAATGATAGTTGCATTGCATTTTTCCAAGATATTGAGATGCCATGTTTCATGCTAATTAAGGCATGTGATTGCTGCGAACACATGGATGCCTTCAATTTCTCCTCCCCATTGTCATGGGCCATTGTGGAATTTTGAGGTATGAAGATGCCTCTGTCTACTTAATTCTATCAGCGTCACATTTCTCCAAGGACAAAGAGATGCTCATGTTTCATGCCAGTTGAGGCATTCGATTGCTACGAACACAATGTTGCCTCAAAGGCGAGATGCCTTCATGATACTCAGGACCGCTGGTCCAAGAGCACAAAGATGCCTCCACTCACTTGGTGCTCGTTTCTACAAGAGTGTCGACATAGCTCCGCTCCTTATTTATATGATACACCAGACCACTCCTTTATAGGTATATAATTTAATGATTCTTAAGATAAGAAGAATGGATTTGTCCTTTTAAATTTTTATTCTTTTGTAATCATTTTAGTTGTTAAGATTTTATGATTTGATAATTTGTTAATAGACATAAAGAGAATAATGAATAGAAATTCAAATTTATTTAACTTAATCCCTGAATCAACAAATTAATCATAAAACAAATGGACAAATCAATATTAAATCGTCACGTACTAGTGTTTTTATAAAAAATATATTATTCTATTAAATAATATCTATTTTATAAATGAATTAAATAAATTGTAAAAAGTATAAATTAATTAAAAAAATTTAACAAGAACATTGTTAAACCTATGATTTTGTTTTTGATATAACAAAGGATTTTAATTTAATAAATCGTTTTAAATAGTTTTTAAGGAAATTGAAATAACTCACACTTTTTAAGTTAACAAGCATTCGATCAAAATTGACTTATTTTATTAAAGAAAAAATATTTCTAACTCTATTCAATTTGTTTTCAAGATGTTCCTTAAGTTATTTGGTACTCAAAAAGGTCATTCTAGTCAGGGAGTACCGGTACGACCCTTTGCTTACCAGTACAGACTTTTAGAAGAATATTATGAATGTTCAAGAAGTACAAGTGTGACACTTTGTGTACCAGTATGGGCTTTTGAATAAAATTCCTTGGCATGCATTTTTAGTGTTGGTACGGTGAACCTTTTACCGATACGCTCTGTAGATCTTATTAATTTTTGTACAGTTAGTACCAATACGACCAACAGTGTACTGATACCCTAATCTCCATTAAAATTCCAGCGAGCTATTTCAGTATCTATACGGACCATCAATATCGGTACCCCTTACTCCATATCGATACTCAATCCTGAGTATCGATACACCCATATTAAATAACTGATAAGTCTAATATTTGCATATTTTTCACATATATATACCTATATTTTAGTGTTCTAATCCAACTATAAGCCTATGTTTTAACAAGTATTTGATTTTTGTAGGGATTTTGATAACTAAAGGATAATGCATGCTTAAAAGAGAAGTTTCAGTTGGATTTGGATTTTAAGGAGCACTTAACATAAGAAGCGGAATTCTACTTCAAGTTGAACTTTTATGTTTTATATTATATTTGGAGTAGGATAGAGTTTTAAATTAAATCTTATTGTAATTCCTTCTCCTAGTTGATGTAAATGACCTCTATTATAAATAGGGTCATGAGGAGAAGAGAAATCATTCATCCCATAATTCTCATTCTACTATTCTTTGTTGATTTCCCTTCTCCATGAGTTGCTAAACTCCTTTTCTAGTTAAGGTTTAGGTTCGAGGTTATTAATAAAAGTTTTTAGTGAGATTTCTTGTTCTTCATCTTCTTTATCTATTTCAAGTATTTTTATATCTTTTGGCCTTATTCAACACGTATATATTGGATTATATATATACGACAACCAATCGAGGCATCCTTGATACAAGTAATAAGTAACCAAGCAACGGGTTAGAAGGTATGAATTCATATTCTTGATAAGTTAACGGATTAGTGTTTTGATAGTTTATGTGCATTGGGTCTCTTAATTCAGTAAAGCTATTTGATAGGTTTTAATTCTAAGTGGATTATCTAAGGATTTTAATCTTGAAATAAGAGTTAATCATTTATGGATTATTAATTGATTATCTACTAAGTAAGAGAGATTGGGTTTAATTGTAGATTATCAATTAACCTATAACCAAGCTATTTGAGATTGATTCATGTTTATCTTTTGTGAAGTTCGATGATCTAAAACTTGGATTAGTACACTGAGATCTACCTTAACTAGAGTTCCTTTTAATATATAATTCTCATTTACTTTAAATTGCTTTCTTCAATTCTACTCAAACACAAAAACCCTCTTTTACTTTAATTGCTTGTGAACTTAATCTCTTGACCGCTCTTTGTGGGATCGACCTTACTTGCCACTACTACAAATCCAAAAAACAAGTATGTATCATTTTTTGACGGATTCGACACCCATCAATAACAATCAATTCTTTTTTAGCAAGTATCGATACAGGGCTTCGCGTACCGATATCGACAGTTGCCAAACAACATTTAGTGTGGGAAAAACAACCCCCAACAACTATAAGTCTCTAACAACCCAAATGGTTAGAAATTAATGAAAGGGTATAAAAACAAGTCTCCAAAGGTTCTTCAACAACAAGACAACCATTCCAGAGCATTCAAGCAAAATCCAAACTCTACTAGAGCTTTATTTCCATATTTTCTTGTAAAACACTTGACTATTCTCATTGTATTATTTCATTATCAAGTGTTTGGGGTGTAAAAGAGAGCTTCATTATTGCAAACATCTACCTAGTGAGATTTCTTGAGTTTGCTTATTTGTTTATATCTTTGGGGAAGGGTCTCACAAGATTTTGGAGTATAAATCTTGGTAAGCGTTGTAAGGTTACTCTTTGTCCTCAAAGGAAAGACAAATTTAGTGAATTTGTAAGATCCTTAGTGTGGCAGCTAAGGTAGTGGATGTAGACTTCATTTAGGAAGTTGAACCACTCTAAAATCTCTCTTCCAAAGTTTTATTTTAACATTTTCTTTCCAATTTTTTCCAATTACCCCCTCTTAGCCAATTTCAATTGTTCGATTAACTCAACAAACATGAAATTGGATTTTATTAAAAGTGAATAAGATTACAAAACATGACACATCCCAGAACTGGATTTTAAAACTAATCATTTCCTAGAAAAATTAAATAGTATTCAAATTGAAAATAAACAACCATCTACTTTGACAAGAACACTCCATATATTATACAACTTGACACGTTGAAAAACTACCACAAGAGAGAATTAGAAGCTGAACAGACTGTCAACCTTCACAATAAAAAAATGCTCTTTGAAACTTGGTACATAAACATTCAATTATCACAAACATATATAACACTTCACAAAAGGAGACGAATAACATGCCATAAAAGCATACAAATAAACTACTATGAAAACAAACGAAGAAAGTGCCATAAAAGCATATATAATATGACTTTTGTCAAAGAAAAATGTAACACCCCCTACACGGTCTAGAAGAAAATTGGATCGAAAGTGTCACCGAGAAACAAATCAGAGAATCAAACATTCGAATAAAAGTCAACAAATACAAAACTTATTCGAACTCAAAGCAAATCAATCATTTGATCATTAAAGGACATATTTTTTCTTAACTCTAAATTTAATCTTTAGAGACCATTTTGCAAAGCTTTCAAAGTTTAGGACTAAAGTGTAGATTTTAAAATTTTCAAGGATTTAAAAGGAAGCATCTCCTAACTTTCCCTTTTTATACCAAATTTAGTCTTATCAAATCAATATCAGGTTGATTATTAACTTAAAAGTCTTAATTTACAATTAGGGACCGAAATGTAATTATTGAGACATTAAGGTCTTTTTAATAAATTAAGGACATAATTATGAAATTCATATAAAAATTCATACTTGTCAAACTTTTAGCTCATTTAAACGCCTAGAACTCATACGATTAGTCCATATAACATTTAGTACTAAAATGCAAAGATGTTAAAACTGAAACAGTGCGTAACTAACTTAATTACCTTCTGTACCGGTACTCAAGAGCCTATATCGATACCTTAACTTTTAACCAAATTTCAGCAACCATTTTTCGTATCGAAATAGGCTCTCGTATCAGTACCCATAGTGGTACTCAAAAAACTGTACCGGTACAATCAATAAAATTATGCAATTTCAGCTTACCCGTACCGGTACGCCCTGCAAATTCTGTAGATCTTAGTCCAAAATCATATTCAAATCAAACTAAACGATACCTATGTATTCTAAACATTTTTTAAGGATTTATACACAACAAGATCAAATAATCATGCATTTTCACATAAGTTTTCAAGGTCGCAACTTGGAAAAAGCATAGATTTAAATTCAATATCAATAATACAATTTCTTATAACTTCACCTCATGCTTTCCATTCTACTTCATGATTTTTTATCTTTCATGTATCACATCTAAGCAAGTATCTTAAAATAAACATCCTTCAATAATGCTTTCAAAAATGATAGGATAACATCCACTCAAAGCTAGTGAATATGAAAATCACTTGAAGCTATTTCAATCTTTCTTACAAGACTTATCATGTTTCTTGCTTAGTATCTTAACATGGTATACAAGCTTATCAAAGATTGCAATTTCATGTCTTAACATATTTAACATGCTTATTCAACATCTTACTCAAACATTCAGAGTCATAACATAGACTACCTTATGCAAGTTTCCTATAAACATCTTTAATTATATGGTTCCCCATTAAGTCTTTTCTTTACCACGCATCAACATCAAGCGTACAAAACATAACATGAATTTATTCTATCATACACCAACTTAATCAGGCATCACTTATTAATAACATAACATCAAGCAAAACACCTTTATTATTTATATTGTAGTCTCGAACTTTGAAAGGTTTGCAAAAGGGTCCCTAATGTTTAAAATCAAAATTAAGAAAACATATGTCCTTTAATGATCAAATGATTGATTTACTTTGAATTCGAATATGTTTTGTATTTGTTGACGTTGATTCGAATGTTTGATTCTCTTATTTGTTTCTCGGTGACATTTCTGATCTGGTTTTCTTCTAGACTGGGTAGAGGTGTTATATTTGTGCTATTTGAGCAAGAGTTTAGTCGATTCTAGGATTAAATCGTAGCTCATTGTATGCATCATGCATATGCCACCTAGGAGTTTTTTATCCGATATTGTGACTTGTAGCTAATACTATCTTATTGAATTTTGTTTGGTTTCTAGGATGTTGAAATAACTCTTAGAGTCAGTAATTTTGAATTACATGTGCTATGTTTGTTCCAGAGGAAGAATAATTTGTTTCCAACCCTTCGAACTCACAAATCTTTTGAGTATTCTCCGATATCATTCGAAATGTTCCCAGCTCATGTAGTATTCTTTAGAAGCATGGCCATTAAGTTCAATTCGTTTATGAATACAAAGAAGTAAACTCTCTGACCCCTCTTGTTGATTGGTACTCAACACATGTAATACGGTCCCAGATATAGCAATGATACATACTTAAATTTTTGTGATTCTATCTGATATTATTTTACCAATATTTCAGAATCCAAATTTCCGACTTCTTCTGATAAATTAGTCAATACTAAGTGGTGAGTCATTCAGTCAAGAAAATATAAAATAAAAATTCATAGAGGTTACTTCAGGCATATCTGGTAAATGCTTAAAGAAATACGGAGTAAGTTAAATATCTTTGGCTAGTTTTCAGCTAGATAAGTAGATTATGATATCGTATAAGAACTCATAACCTCTGAATGACCTAGCTCGATAAAGAATCCTCATCTCAAATGATTGTCACAAATTGACGATTTTCTCCAACCTCAGTAACTCAGTTGAACTAAGAATTTGATTATAGTAAACCTTATTCTGATGATTATAAATTTTTAGCAATCCTCAGAAAATGGAAATATCGGTTCCATTAATAGTTTGATTCAAATAATATCTCGATTCACTACTCGTATTTGTTTATGAATAAGTCTTCTGCTCTCAGAATGACCCATAAGTTCTGAGTCAAGATTTACTAAAAGTACTCGGTCATTTTGTTCAGCCCTTATTTTAGTTAACTAATTAGTTTGACTCTGCTTTCGATTTTGAAATTTTCAACAAGAAGTCTTAAACAAGTATGAACCTCAGTACGTTTACTCAACCCTTAATTATGAATCAAACATATAGAATGATCTAAGCCTTGGAAGTGATTTTGAAATTTGAAGTCTATTCGAATTTGTGATCTCTTTAATTAAGAGAATAGAGAAAAAAATCAAATCCCAAAACCTTCCGAACTATCTGACTCCGATGCAACTCCGATGTTAAGTTAATAAGGCATGACCGATAAGCCTAATTTCTCATACTCATTATTTTCATAGATAGCTTACAAATTACCGAATAAAACTCATTTGTTCTAGACTTAGACAACAAGGAATCATGGAATCAGATCCTGATGCTGAGTGCCAAAGAAGGTAATTTTTCAAGCGAGTAGACCTTAATTTTTAAATTTAAGATCTTCCTTTGATAAACTCAATAAGACATGTTCATGATGAGTGTAATCGATTATAAAATTTTATGTGAATAAAAGTTCTACATCCTTCTTTCTTAGTTAGAACCAAGAGAAAACATAAACAAGTACTTAGACTCTGCATTTCTTCGTAAGACTCAGGATAAGATCACTCTGATTTATGATTAGTTTAAGATTCCCTCTGCATAAGAAAATACCCTGTTGAATCAAAAGGAAACTCATCCCTCACTCTATCAACCTATTTAAAGTAATTGAAAGCCTATTGATTAACTCTTCCATACGAACTCAGTCGAATTCGTAATGTGTTCTATGTTTCTATGCTCTGTGAGTATTGATTTTATCCGTCTTATGTAATTGAGTCAAATGGAATGAAGTTCGGTTTAGCTTGACCTATAAAAGTTTCTTTGGAAATATCAAATTTATGAAAAATAGTATGGTAGCTAGCTCTAAGGAATGGTGAAAGAGAAATATTTTTATCCTCTTAGTTTAAGAGAAAATTCAAGGACAAATTTTCTTAAAGGGGGATAATTGTAGTACCCCTAAAACCAGCTCAGTCGTTAAACGAATTTCCGATGATCAAAATTTAATTTCCAATATTTAAATTTAGTCTCGAACTATTCGATAATTTTTTGAATTATTAAGCCTGCTTGGAATTATAAAGAATTAGAGGCTAAATGGCCAAATGGTAAAGTTTGAAGTTTAGGTTTATGGATTAATTGAAAGAAAGTGAAATTGAAGGAAATAAAGGTAAGTGGTAGAAATTTCAAGGATTTATAAATAAATTAGACCACTTCTAAATAATTGCATGGTTGTCGCTCTAGGTGTCAAATTATAGTGAACTGTGATTAGAAAAGGAGAATGGATGAAAGTGGGTTAAAACCCACGCTAGATAAAAGAAAGGAAGAAGATTAAGTTGTCATTTTCTTTAGCCTCCCAAAACACCATGGAAGGAAGCTTGTAAGAACCCTACACCTTTGATCACAAATTCCTTACAATCAAGTCATCATTTCTTCAAATTAATCCTATTTTTGGTAAGCTCTCACTCCTATCTATCATTCAGTACTATTTTGATTCAATTTTAAGCATGAGTTCATGAACCATAAATCTTAAATTTAGGGGTTTGTGAAATTAAGAATTATAGAATGAAGTTTAAGTAATTCTAAGATTATTATTGATCTTTTTCATGATTTTTGAATAAGTGTAAGATCAAAACCTAATCTTGTTGATTTAGGGTTATGGAAAATTAGAGTTTCCATGTGGTTATGCTTTTATGGTTGATAAGATAATATTTTAGAATGCTTAAAGAAGCTAAAGATTAAGTTAGTGAATTTGTCTAAAATCTATGTTTTACCAGTAACTTTAAATATTCACTGAAAATTTCATAGGTCAAATTAGAGAATAATCCTTATACGCATAGAATCGTGTGTGAATGAAGTTTCGTTTACAATGAACACAATTGATTCTGATTTGTAAATTGAAAGTTATGAATTTTTTAGTAAGCGAAGGTCATGAATATGGACAACAGTCTACTTCGGAAATCAGCATTGCCAGTGACTATGAAAATTACTATAAATTGTATGAGATGAATTAGAGGTGGTAGTTTATATGGTTAAAAGGGTTTTCAGTCTAGTTTCACCTAGAATCAACGAAATCGAATTTTGAGTTATGGAACATTTTATAGAAATGTTTATTTAAAGATAGTGCAAGTTGCCAAGTGATGTTAAGTTGATGGTTGTGTATATTTTGTTTTGCTAGAGGGAACCAAATCAATGAAGGATGAAGCCTGATTAGGAAAATTATGGAATTGGAAGATTAAATTTGAATCGTACTATAATTCGGATTAGGTGAGTGTAGTTTATGTTTCGGGAATGGTTTGGTACCATCCCTATGGTTTATATTTATTACAAGTGTAAATTAATGTAAAAGCTCAATTAGAGCAAACTTTGGTGGAAAGAGTGGTGTGGATAAGCTTAACCTCTTTGCTTTTGTTTTTGCATGTACTTGTTATGAAATATGATGTTATGTTTGTTATGTATATGTTGATGATATGACAAGATATGAACCATGATTAAATGTTAAGCTTTGAAATTTGATGCATTGATAAACTATGGAATAAGGTCCTATGGTAAAGTGATAGATGGTATATAATGCTAAGATAAGATATGGTATTTGGTACTATATGATCAATGATGTATAATAAGCTATGTATTATGACTCTTTGATAAGTAATGAAATATGATGATATGACAATTAAAAGATTGAGATAATTTGATAAGTCATGAACTTTGAATAGATGATAAGTTAAGTACTTTGAGGATATGATATCATACAGGACTTCAAGATTACTTGAGATTCAAGTTATGATATAATAAACTTTGGAGTTTTACGCTCACTTATAATTATGTTATGACCTGTGATGTATAAGGAGCCTTGAGCTCACCTTCGAAATATGCTATGGAATGAAATGATAATGAACCTTGGATTCAAGATAGCTTTGGGTACAATTGACATTTCATAGAGTCCATTGAGCTCGTGTGTAGGGTAGGTTATGACCCAATGGATTACGATCTTTGTTGGTGACAATAAGAGGGATGTTGTTTTGGTCATTTGCGACAAGATGCGATGTTTATTTTGATATAACAAAGTGAAAAATGTTTTTGGACTAAATTCAAATATTGCAAAAATATAAAGTCCACAAAACTTGAAAAACATGTTTAAAATGTTTTGATTTTGTTCTTATATCGAATATATCTTTTAAAGTCAATTTTTAGCCGGTTTTACAAGTTCTTAATGCAGGTTTCGAAACCGCATGTAAGTGTTTTCAAAACGAGTGAGGCAGTAAGGCCTGGAAACCAAACTTGAGAAACAGGTTTCGAAACCCCTTGCCTAGTTTCTATAATAGGCCCTTGTAAGGGCTAGTTTTTCATTTGAAAACTCCTAATGGTTTCAAAACCCCTACATTGATTTTGAAACCTCTATGCAGGTGAGCATTTAATGCTTGGTTTTAATGGCTTCAAACGGCTCCAAAACTTCTCCAACGACCATAAACGGCTAGAATATCATTCACACTATAAAAGCAAGTTTGGGACACTTGAAGATGGCAATAGACAATATCAAAGCTTTATGATCAAAAGAAATAGCATTTAAGTCTTTTATTCTTTATTTCTCTTGTATATATTGTATAGAGAGTGTTTTTCATTGTTTTATTCTTTACACTATTGTGAGCTTAATTCTTGTAAACACCCACCTTGTGAAGTTTTCATTGTTTACACAAATTACCTTGTAAAAGGGAGAGGTTCTAGTTTAGCCTAAGGAAAAACTAGAGTGGTTCTATCTTAGCCATTAAAAAGATAGAGTTGTAAGGTTATCCCGTTAGCCTCAAAAGGAAGAATTCATAGTAGTGAATTGGAAAATCTTTAGTGGTGTGCTAAGTTAGTGGATGTAGACTCGGTTGGGTAGTCGAACTACTCTAAAATCATCATGCAATATTGTCCACTATTTTCAGTTTTAGCCAATTTATTTGGGAAGCAAATTCAACCCTCTTGGCATAATCAGTTGTAGTGAATCAATCCTAACGATTAGTATCAGAGCCTCGTCTCCATCAAAGAGACTAACATCCGGGAGTAAAGATTGATTGCTCGAAGTTTACCGATTCAAGAAAATGGCTAGATTTGAAGAAGGTCGCTCTATCTCGTGTCTTCCTCTCTTCAATAGAGATTTATAGTTCCAATGGAGCAATGTCATGAAGTATTTTCTCAAAGCACTTGATTTTGATTTTTGGGAAATAATTGAACATGGTTACTTGGAAGTTCCAAAGAAGAAGAAGAGAAGAAATGTGAATGACACGAAAAAGGCACAACTAAATGCTAAGGCTATGCACACTCTTCTTTGTGGCCTTAATGAATATGTTTCCAAGAAGGTCTCCACATGAAAAAGTACCAAAGAACTATGGGAGAAGCTTGAGAAACTATATGGAAACAAGAAGGGAGAGAACAAAGATGATGCTTCATCTTGTGTAAACCTCCTCAACACCTAATGTGGATGGTGTTATGGCTCTCGATGAGCCCAAGGTATCTTCTAACTCAAATGAATTAAATTCATATTCTTTTGGTGAGTTACAAGATGCATTTGATAAATTATTTTTGGAATTTAAGACCATGAATTCCAAATTTAAGAAAATGATTTCAAAACTTGAATTTGAAAATGATTTTCTTTTGAAAACAAAATTGGATTTTGAAAACCAAAATTGTAGTATCCCAAACCTTGGCCTATGAATATGCTATATGTATCACTAGCCAACCTACTTAGAATATCACCTATTAGATTAATTAAATGGTTTAGGACCAAAATTAAAGAACATTAAAATTTCATAGCTATTTATGCTGGGACTAAAATCGAAGGATAATAGGAATTTATGATTCCATGCAAAAATCTTATACAAATGAAGGACTTGTACATTTGTCCGTGAAAGACAATGCCAAGTAATTGAGAGTGATGACTCGGCATTAATAGGGGATTGGGAAAAGATGAGAAAACTATTATCATCTTCTTTCTTTCAACATTGCTCCATGATCGAACCTTAAGCTTAGAGAGAGAACTTGGAAAGCTTGTTCATGGTGAAGGAGGTTTGGTTGGATTAGTGCAAATTCCAAACTCATGCTTATGAAATCTAAAGATTTAGGGGTGAGCTAGTTTCTCCTCTCCTTCAATTTATGAAACAAATTGTGGTTTGATTGTAAATCCCTTGTGTGTTATGATTGGTAGTTCGAATTGATTGAGTTAAATCTAGGAAACTATTCGATTGATTCATATATGAAGTTGAGCCATAAATTGAAGGTTGTAAAGTTATATGTGTGTTTTTACCTTGAATTTCAATTTGGGTGATGATTATGAAAGTTTCGATGTTGAATAGAATTCATGGTTAAGTTGTTAAACTAGAGAAGTTCATAACATGATTAAGAGACCAAATTAGCTAGATTATGAACTTGAAATTATTGAATTGGTGCGCATATGTAACTATGTGTGTGAACACATCATTTGGACTGTTGTAGATAAATAGGAATGTGTTTAGATTGAATTGAAGGCATATACGTTGGCTAGGGAAATAATGAAACTATTTTACAACAAAAATCGTAAAGAATGAATGTTTTGAAGTAATAAAAAGGCTGGATTGAATGAATTAAAAACAGGGGAACTGTTCTATATATATGTATTTAAAGTTGGAGACTGCTTTTACAAAAAAATGAAGGGTTGTTTCGAGTATTTAGACGAGGGACTAAAATGCCTGTAAAGGGGACTATTTTATAGATAAAAAACTATTTGAAACTATTTTGTAAAATAAAAATATGTGTACTAGTGATTTGGGACTATCTTTTATGTATAGATAAGTTCGGGACTGTTTAGAATGCTTATAAATGAAGTGGACTGTTATATATGTGTGTGTGTGTGTGTGTGTGTGTGTGTAAATTGGTGTAATAGGACAATTTTGCAATAAAAATAGGAGAAAAGGATTAAGAATGTTTTAGTTTGAATATCAATGTTGTTTAGATATATGTCAGGGTTCGAATAACCCGTTGTTGCTTGTAGAATTGAAATTAGAATCAAATTCGCTGTACAATGCTTAATAGAAAGATTAAAGGGTTGAATTGAATGTACATGTTTATAAGGGATTGTTTTTGATATATAAGAATGTGTAAATTGCAATTCCCTTGTTTTGTATAAGTATGACATTTAATAGATTGTTTGAGCTTGTATAAATAAGAATGTTTGAGAATTAGGGTTGTTTAGAGCAAGTAGTAAACGGTTGGGACTGTTTTGATCTTAAGGAGGAATTAGTAGACTGTTTTAGATTAAAATGAAATAGAGGAGGGGCCGTTAATACTTCCTAAAGACTGCTTTGTACAAAAATGAGTATTAAGTGGTCTGTGTGGTGAATATAGAAGTGGTTACATGCATATTAGGGGTTGTTTTGCATTAAAATGAATAATAGTAGACTGTTCTGGGTAAATGAGAATGTATACAAATGTGTGGGTTGTTTTGAATGAACAAAAGTATGCTGGGGACTGCCTTATTTTTTATAAGCGGGAAAAATATGTGTTAAGGACTGTTATTTAATGATATAAATACTAATGGACTGTTATGTGGATGCTTGTGCAGAAATATAACCATTAGGAATTGTTTTGTATAAAATAACAAACGTTAGTGCACTGTTTTGTATGGAAATTTATGAGTACATAAGAAAGAAAATGGACTGATTTGTATGTATTTATGTGTATGTGTGTGAAATTGGATTGTTGGTAAATGGATTGAATTGGTCTTAATGGCTTGTTAATTTGTTGAGGCACCTATCATGATAAGAAAAGTAGAAGAACGGAGTTAGTTGGAAGCTAGGACTAATTGTGGATTTAGGTATCATGTAACTTCGAGATAAGAAGTAAGTGTAGTTGCATTTGTTTCAGGTGACACGGAGTCACTCCGATCTTTACTTCTATTGAATTATTGTCTTAAATGTTAAAGTATGGATTACATATGATCAATTTGCATAAGGCTCACATAAAGCATCTGGGATTGGGTTACATACATGGCATTAAAGTCTCATGGTTAAGGTATGCATTACATATGCATCATGAATGCATTTTATGCTTTATTATGATGTATATTGATTACATAATTGAAGTATATTTATGTATGAGCTTTGCCTTGATTTGGCATCGACCCTCAATTCTTGAAAGTATAAAATACAAGAAACAACATCAAGCTTTAAAGTTAAGAACTCACACTCTAAGGAGCTAAAAGCTCATCTTTTTCTATACGATACTAAGAAAAGAAACAAGTAAGATACTTGTGTCATAAGATACCCACCTAACTTTAAAGTATAAAATACATAAGTTGCCTATTCAATGGAAGACCTTGGACACTTTGGCATAGTACATGGTATATTTCGGGACTACGGTCCATGAGCTACAGCTTAGGGGACACCCCTTTATATATGTGATATATTGGAAACAGTAGGAGGTAACAGGGGAGATGATAAGATCGGTGATAGTTTGGTTGGATAGTTGAGAAGTTAGGATTGTTATGTTTCTGAAACTAGCCTATATGCTTTGGGCTATGTGTAACACGGACCAATACGGTCAAACACAGACCAATGCTACTCACGTCCAAATGTGATCCAAGGCAAATGTTCTAAAAGATACGAACTCAGATACTAAGTTTGAAAAAGAAACTCTGATAAGCAATGCTATGAACTCAGATAAGCCTTGTTTTGATCACTGATAAGCTTTAACAAGAACTTCTAAAGTTCTGATAAGAATTTCAATAAGCCTTACTAAGGCTATGATAAGATAAGCCATGAACTCTAATAAGTTCGATAAGATTTTTGGAAGAAGTTAGCTTAATCTTGGAAGGAATTTCGAATAAAACTTGAAAGAATATAAACTCTGACTAAGCTTCTAATAAACAAAGTCATGTTTAAGCTAACATTAGGATATAAAATCCTAGTGTAATTACATGCTTGAATTTCTTTTAGATTTCCATTTAATATCATGAACATTATGCTTGCTATTTTGATATCACTACCTCACTTAGGCTATATAAGCCTAATGTATTCATTATCATGCATTGCAGGTTATTTAAAGCTTGTGTAGTTCAATCGTGATCAAAGGTTGCAAGTCACTATTCAGGATCCAAGTAGAGTTGGATTTTCTCTTAGTTATAATACTCCTAGAATGGTGGCACATTGTTTCAATTTGATACATCTAGTCTATGTCATTTTGGTGTGTATAACTTCTAAGTATATTTTGGTATGTAATTAAGCTCTAATATGTCTTGATGGTAGTTGATGCTATGGTGGGTTTTGGTGTTTCTAGTTAATGATAGTGTTTATGGAAATAACTTGGGTGATCGAATGTGATAATATGTTGTGTTGTTGAATGGAAACCTTTCTTGTTCGGATTGATCATATTTAGATAGCTGCTCATAGACCTGATTGAGTCATGATCCATGAATTAGAGTTGAATGCATGGCAACATTGATTAGGATATATGAATAGTTGATAATGTTAAAATGGTTTGTTATATATATAGCCCATGTTATAATTTAAAGAACAAGTCATGCTAAATACTTTAAATTGGATCAAAGGATAATTCGAATTTCATGCAATATATAACTTAAATTGGCTAAGTACCTATTGTTTGGTTCGAAAACTAGTAGATCTGGCCTTACTTGTTCCTTGCTTGATTAAGTTATGTGGTTGCTACACAATTTACATGTATCTCATGTTCGTAGTTAAATGAATTATAAGGAAATTTTTGGTGCAAGTTATGAGCTTCATTTGAGTTAATATGGTTAAGTTTGACTTGGTAATATCAAACTTTAAGTCAACTTGTTTCTTGTTAATGATGTTACTTCGTAAAAGATTTAAACATCTAGTTACTCTTATAAATGAATATACTTGCAAAATTTGTTAGTCTAATAAAAAATATACCTTGTATTGTCTTGTTCGAATGATAGCTTAGGATGCAAGATATAATGTTAAAGTGTTCGAATGCTTGTATAATGTACAAGTTGTCTTTCTTGTTTTGTTCGAATAGTTCCTCGTGATTCAAGTTAGCTTTTTCATCCTAGATTGAATACTAACTTGAGAATCAAGTTATCTTTCTTGCATGATTAGTAAAATAAAGTTTTAAATATGTTTCGACCATAAATTGAGAAATGTAAATGAGCTTTAATTTAGTTAGGTTTTGATCGTGCTATTTAGCATGGTAAATGTTTGTTTGATCATAACGGTAAGCTTGCTATGATATATTAAACACTTTTAGAAGTTAGATTAAGCTTGAATCATTTTCTTCCATTCTTTTAGTATTATGGTAACTTTTAAAAGATTTAAAAGTTGAGCAAACTCTTGGGGAATTAAAGAATCGAATGTTAACAAAAAGGAATTTTGTGAACCTGCCTTGAATTGATTAGAAAGTTTTAGTCCCTGGTCACATGTTCTATGAAAAATGTTTGCAGTGGCATCTTCGATTTTGGTTTTTCTTCTAAACCGGGTTGAGGGTGTTACAAAAATAAGATTTTGAAGAATGATTTAGAGTTTTCAAAAATGAGCAATGGAGTTTTAGAAAAAGAAAATCTTGATTTAAAAGTTAAGCTCAAAAGAAAATAAAGTGATTTCAAACAATTCACTCATCTCATAATGACAAAATGCTCACATTGTCATTATCATGGTCATTCTTTGCATACTTGTCCTATAAAGAAAAGAAAAAATTATAGGATTAGACAAGTATGGGTTCTTAAGGGAACTAGGGACATTGAAACTAATTTCAAAGGATCCAAAGCAATTTGGATACCAAAAATCAAGTGAATGTCTCTTATAGGTGTGTTGGAGAAATGGTAAGAAAAGCAAAGATATGGAAATGCTCTAGTCACACAAGTGAAGAAAATTGGTAACATCTAATCTTAATGCTTTTTTATTATACATTATTTGGTTGTCTATTTTGCTCATAAATGTTCATGCATTATTTCTTATTTATCTTTATAAGTGCATGACATTTTATGATGCTTTATGCATATGAGTAACATTGTTTCATTCATATGTTTGCATAAAGTTTTTAAAAGTCTTGGATAAATTGAATTTCATGTGATTTTAGATTGATTTGATTCAATGGTGAAATTCAATCTCTTAAGTGTCAAAATTTGAATAAACCTTTAAATGGAATGCTTTGATTAAGGGGAGCTTTTGATTAAAAAATTTATCTTACTCACCTTTGTTATTTTTACTAACAATTAGTTTCAAACTTTGTTTGAATTATTTTTGATATAACAAAAAGGAGGAGAGATTTTGAAAAATTAACATTCAAAGAGAAAAAGGGGGAGCTTTAAATATTTTCTAAAAATGTTCTTTTTTTAAAATTATTTTTTAAAGGGGGAGATATTCAAAAACGATTTTTCAAGTGTTATGTTACATCAAAAAGGGGGAGATTGTTGAAATGTTTATTTTGATATAACAAGGTGAAAATTGTTTTGGACTAAATTCAAATATTTCAAAGTCCAAAAAACTTGAAAAATATGTTTAAAATGTTTTGACTTTGTTCCTATATCAAATATATCTTTTAAAGTCAAATTTTAGCCAGTTTTATAAGTTCTTAATATAGGTTTCGAAACCCCCTATAAGTGGTTTCGAAACCAATGAGGCAGTAAGGCCTGGACACCAAACCTGGGAAACGGGTTTCGAAACCCTTTAATGGTTCCGAAACCCTCCATTTTGAAACCCCTTGCCTGGTTTCTATACTAGGTCCCTATAACGGCAAGTTTTTCATTTGAAAACCCCTAATAGTTTCGAAACCCCTGTAATGGTTTCAAAGCCTCTATGCAGGTGAGCATTTAATGCTCGGTTTTAATGGCTTCCAATGGCTCCAAAACATCCCCAACAACCATAAATGGCTAGAATATCATTACACACTAAAAAAGCAAGCTTGGGACACTTGAAGATGGCAAGAGACAATATCCAAGCTTCATGATCAAGAGAAATAACATTTAAGTCTTTTATTCTTCATTTCTCTTGTATATATTGTATAGAGAGTGTTTTTCATTTTTTTTTTATTCTTTACACTCTTGTGAGCTTAATTCTTGTAAACACCCACCTTGTAAGGTTTTCATTGTTTACACAAGTTACCTTGTAAAAAGGAGAGGTTCTAGTTTAGCTTAAGAAAAAATTAGAGTGGTTCTATCTTAGCCATTGAAAAGATAGGGTTGTGAGGTTATCCCTTTAGCCTCAAAAGGAAGAATTCATAGTAGTGAATTGGAAAATCCTTAGTGGTGTGCTAAGGTAGTGGATGTAGACTCGGTTGGGTAGTCGAACTACTCTAAAATCATCGTGCAATATTGTCCACTACTTTTTGGTTTTAGCAAATTCATTCGGGAAGCAAATTCAACCCTCTTGGCACAATCGGTTGGAGTGAATCGAGCCTAGCACGACAATTAGTTGGGGATTCGTGTATCCAAGTGTTACTTGAAATCCAAGGAACTAAATAACAAGTCTATGATTTAAATAAAAGGAATTAAAAGATGTATTCATGATTATATACCTAAAGTAAGATCCACAAGCTTATAGTAAAATATGATCACATGTTATATGATTTCATGCCATATAAGATGTGTACTTAAATGAATGGAACTAAAAGTAAATTTCTATGATAAAGTACTTATACCGATACAGAAATTTGTTTAAAAGTTAACATACCAATATAGGCGTTCAAGTACCGATATGGAAGGTAGTTAAGTTAGTTACGCACTATTTCAGTTTTAGCATCTTTGCATTTTAGTCCTATATGTTATATGGACTACATACGAGTTATAGGAGTTTAAATAGCTAAAAATTTACAAGTATGCATGTTTTGATATCAATTTTATAATTATGCCCTAAATTGATTAAAAAGACCTTAAAGTCTCAATAATTACACTTCGGTCACTAATTGTAAATTAAGACTTTTAAGTTAATAATCAACCTGATATTGATTTGATAAGACTAAATTCAGTGAAAAAAAAGAAAGTTAGGAGAAACTTCATGTTAAATCTTTGAACTTTTTAATTTTTATACTTTAGTCCCAAACTTTGAAAGCTTTGCAAAATGGTCCCTCATTATTAAAATCAAAGTTAAGAAAACCTATATCCTTTAATGATCAAATGATTGGTTTTTTTTAATTCGAATATGTTTTGTATTTGTTGACCTTGATTCGAATGTGTGGTTCTCTGATTTGCCTCTCGGTGACACTTTCGACCCAGTTTTCTTCTAGACCGGGTAGGGGGTATTACACAAAACAAAATAAAGAGTAATAAAAGCGATATGTAATTTATTTGTGCACAATCAAACTAAAATGGAAAAATCAGCCGACAACACAAAGGTTGAATGACACTCTTAAAAAACAAACAAAGAGATTTTTGAGAAGTAGCTAAGAAATTAGTAGTAGTGGATAATAAAATCATTCGTTAATATATCATTAATTTAATAAGTATTTATGTAATTTATAATACTTTACATTTTATATTGATTATTAACTAAAAACAATAAAACAATTAATTATATTACCATTATAATAATTAATTATATTACAATTCTAATTATATTGCTTAGGAATGTTTTTTATTATTTAAGGTAATTTAATTTATACACATTTAGGGGTGAGCATGAAAAAACCAAAAAAATTTTAATCACCTAGAGGTGAAAAACTCAACTCGAAATTTCATAAATTTGACACAATTTGTTTTCTTTATATATATACCGATATAAAAAATAAAAAGAAATATATGCCACATATGAAAAAATATGAAGAAATATATGTGCATATTTTATATGATTAGAGAAAGTGATTCAACCATACTATAACATGATAAATAATTAAAATTATATTTGTATAGTAACTCAAAAACTCCACTCAACTTAAACCTGGCTCGAATTTTATAAACTTAACTCGAATTAAAAAATCAAATAAAGTTTGAGTTGTAAAATATGATGCGTCAACTCGAATAACTCAAAAAAATCTACTTGACTCGATCGAACGTTCACCCCTTTGTATCGTTTTTCGATGAAATTTTCTTCACCTCAAAAGCATGTGGATTGACAAATAGTGTTTATGGGTAACTATTCCATGCACAAGCACTTGAGGAAACAAAGTTTATGTAAGTGCCTTAGCTTTAGTGTTTAGGAATTATGTTTAGAGTCAAGCGTATAGGGGTTTAAGTGTATGAGTTTTGAATTTAAGGGTCTAGTTAGAATTTAGGTTTTAGGGTTAAAATTTAGGGTTTAAAGGTTAAAACCAAAATCTCCTACCATATTACCTCAAACCTAATGTAATAACTTGAATTTCTGAGTCAACAATTGGGTGTTGACCCAGATTATTGATCTCCCTATTAGATTGGGTAATTAGATCACGTGGGCCAAGTTTGGACCTTTTTAGATATGAAATGGGCTTGGAGACTTAAAGAGGGACCATTTTGTGACAAATGAGAATCTTGGAGGTTTTATGTTGAGATTTTACCCCTTTTGAAATAACGGTTGGTCACCTTTTAATATTAGGTTGTCTTCACATGAGAAAGGGGATACATGCTTAGCTCAGCCATCTTCTTTCGTCTTTTCTCTCTCTTCTTCCTCTACCTTTTTCTCATAAAATCTCTATAGCCAAAGAGCTTAAAAATCCAAGCTTTCTTCATCATTTCTTTTATCTAGTATTCAAGATTCAATTATGTTATTCCCATCTCAAAAGCTTCAAGAAAAGTATAATATATTGGTGGAAAGGTAAGTGTTAACTCCTAGAAAGTACTAATTTTTATGCATATTTTACAATGCTTTTGATTGCCTTTAGGTATATATGTTTGCATTTAGTTGCTAAAATCATGCATTTGCATAAGGAGATAGGGAGTTGTTCTATTTCCAGCGTGAAGGGTTTTTTTGTTGGCATTGATGCAGGTTAGGAGTAGAGCAGGCTTGATAAAGAAATGCAGAAGCAGGAAACAAGAAAAGCAAAGAGAATTGGCGAGTTGTTGTTGGCAAAGTTGGACTAGCAATTGCTGTAACGCTCCAGTTTTGGGCCTAGATGTAACACCCCCTCCTCGGGTTAGCCGTAACCCATTTCGGGAGCGCTATCGAGGCGAGAACAAAGCAAAGGATAAGTTACTTGTCAAACAAGTAACCTCGTTATACATGACTTGCAACGCAAGTAACCCAAACTAAACATTACAAGTCATACAAGTAAACCACATTAATCAAACAAACATACTTAGCATGCTAATTTAGGTACTAATTTGTTCCATTTCATACTTATATCCTAAGTTACCATTATCATATTACCATTCCATTCAATTCACACACATCATTCAAACAACAATCTCAAGTGTGTCATACTTCAGAATAGGTTACTATTAAACATGATTCAACTTTCATTCTTAGTACAAGTTCAAGTACCCTATTCGATTGATACAAGATGGTCACTTAACACATTTCAATTAGCTTACTTGCATCTCAAGATACTACTTATTCAATCAATCAACATGATCAATACAAGGCATCTAACTTACATTCTTTTACATGTTCATACACCTATTCGAACAATAAGGTGTTACCTAATCAAATTTCATTTGTTTCTTTTTCAATCAAGACATACTATTTCATGGCATACTTGGTTAGTACATTGTTAATGCATGCTTTAACATACCTTGGTTTCAATCTCAACATTGCCGATTCAAATCAATGGCCATAGGAACAAATGCATGATCATACCATTTTAGTCTAGCATTCGAATCATAAAACATTGATTTATTGTTCGAATGAAACAAGATTCAACATTCATTGGATCAATTTCACATTATGTGCAGCATCAAGCTTATTATATACATATCAACATAGTTCATATACATAGCTTAAGGTCATCAAAGTAGATTACATAATAGGCCCAACAAAACATTACACATACTAGTCTTAAACACACATCCAAATGCATGATCAAAGCTACCTATTACAAGATCTAGTGCCACCATACTAGGAGTATACAAAGAGTATGAAATCATACTTTCAAGCTTGCTACAAGACGTTGCTTCAAACTTAAGATATCCTCTTGAAGTATCTTTAATCTGTTATGGGAAGAATGAAGAGTAGAGTGGTAAATACAAGTTTTGTAATTAGTGAGGAAACACTAAGTCTAGCCAATTTCAAGTATACATATCCAAGTTTACATGTATATCAAAGAATCAAGGTCATCTCTACAAGAAACATACCATTCGAATTCAAGAGTAACTTAGGCAATCTTTACATATCATACAATCAACATAGCAACATCCATCATAATACCCATATGCTATTCGAATATCTAGCTTAGAAGACAAGCAACCAAATACTCCAATTACAAAGTAGGCATTCTTACACAAAGTCATCATTTATACATTTCTTTCATGAGAAGTAACTAGTTATACAACCATTCATGTGTCATCTTTCAAGGCAAGGAAGTTCATTCAAGAATCTTACAATCCAAGCAATGTTCATATCACACCACCCAAGCAAACAATGTTCATTCAAGTTATTAAGTCATCTTATAATACCCAAGCAAACAATGTTCATTCAAGTTATTAAGTCATCTTATAACACCCTTGGTAAGTAGTTTACTAGATAATCAAATCTTCAACAATATGCACCGAAGTGCCAATATGCACCGAAGTGCCAATATGTACCGTCGTACCAATATGCACCGTAGAGCCAATATGCACCGTAGTGCCAATATGAGCTCAAGATTCTAAGGTATGCCCTCCTATCTATCCAAACTAGCTACCAAGGTTGTTGATTATCCATTTCATTCAAGCTTTATACAATTCATTATCCAATACAAGATTTTGCCATTCAAAGGCCAAGCCCTTAGGCTTATGGAGTCTTAACTCCCAAGACAAATCTATCCATGCCATTCGAATGGCATGAATACAAAGTGGTACCATTTTTCCTTTCATTTCAACCAGCCATGTACATCAATCACAAACACATGCATATGTATGCAATGTGCGTACCTTATTCTCCAAGCAAGCATGCCATTTCTTACCTTTGGCATAAGCAATGCAACATGACAAGCATTTCATTTCATTTGCTTAACACTCAAGTAAACAAATAGATCATGGCATCAAACAAGTTGTCATACATATCATTCTTCCCTTAATTAGCCAAATATGTATTAGGCCATGTTACATGGCAATGACATTGAATTAAGACAATAACAAGGTTGGTTAGGACCTAGTCCCAACCCTAAGGATAGTTACACTCACAATACTCCTAGCAAATCAGTTGTCTTGTATCCAAATCCCTTTGCCTCTAGCTTTGGGATGTCCACTCTTATCTTCCTCTTCCACAACTTGCTGCCCTTGGTATAGCAAGCATAACACATACATTTCATCAAAACAAGCACATAATGTCACACAATTATAGTAGCAATGTTACCACATTTGTACCTAACATTTAGCTACTGTTTTTATGCTTTATTTTAATAATTTCTTACTAGTTCATCTCCATATTTTTATTATCTCATTTTAAGACATAACTGGACAGGTTACAATGTCCCAAAACTGTTTTGGAAACAGTTTGCATCTAGGTGTGAAAACAGTCCCAAACTGCCCAGGACACTGCTGCCTGGCAGTTTGCACACTGTCCCTTTAAATGGTCACATCTTTTAATCCGTACGTCAGAATTTCAATTACTATACACCGTTGGAAAGCTAACAAAATTTTCTTTAAGATCATATAAGACTTGCATTTTATTTCTTATCCAATGAATACAGTTTATTGTTCAAAGAAGGGCATTTACACTGCCTGGACAGTTTGCACTGTCCAGCAATTTCTATTTACAGTTTCCAGCATAGGACCCAGTTTTCAGTTCTGTTTTCACCTAATGAAATTACACATACTAAGTATCATGTCACTAAAATTTCAGCCCTAAATTTGATCTATACAAATTTTGGTGAATTTTCAAAGTTACTGCCCAGAACAGAGCAATTCTGGGCAGATTGCACCTATTCACATTTTAATTCCTTAAATTCATTTTAACCAATCTTTTGGCCCTATAATTCATTTCATATGACATCCTAAACATGTTCAGTCAATGTTATTTCATTATTCAAGGCAGCCAATACAGAGTAAGTTGGTTACAATGCTTAATTTTGCATGTTTACACAATTTCAATTCAACAAAACAGTTTCTATGTTATATGACTATGTTCATACTTTTATCTTTCATTTCCAGCATTGTTTGCTAACAATTTATCTTGTTTAACACCTTCTTTACAATATCTAATCATGATCATATTCAATTCATTAATTCCATAGCTCAATTACAAGTTCTAACCATTCAATTCTTACTTCAACATCTCATTTCAATTTTCCAGCAACCTAGCTTTGTTACACTATCACAAACACATAATTTCCAGCATAGTACCTAGTGTTCATTCTCCAAATTTTCATGATTCTACAACAATTTAATCATCTAATCACATATTCAATAGTTAATTTTATCTACAATCATCAAAACAGCCCACGTCAAAATATAGTTGCCTATTCGATTGAACAAAAGTATAATCATACTTACTTTGCTTCTAGATTTAATTTCCTTAGAAAATCCTATACATGCAAGCTTAATTTTTCCTTCATCAATGGCTGATCTCTCAAGCTCTCTTTCTCCCTATTTTCCTCTTCAAAATTCGGCAATAGGAAGGATAATGAAGAAGATGATGACAACATCTAATCCAAGTTATTGGATTTGTGAATTGTCTAAAATGTCCCTTAATTAATCCTTATTATTAACTTAATCAAGGGCATTAGGGAAAACAAGGAATTTAGCATGCATTCCCCATCTTTCTCATTTAATTCAATGTAGTCACTCTAAATTGGTCACTTATTTTATTTAGTCTTTCAATTAGATCCTTGACTAATTAATTTAGCTTAAATTGTAGGTTCAATTAAGCTATCAACTTATGCAATTGATTTCAATACTTCTAGGCTAGGATTTGGGGTGTTACACTAGAAATTTATAGGCTGGTTAGACGGCCTGGTGGACCGGGTTAGATATTCGAGTCGGATTTGGGATTTAAAATAGGATTAAATATTTTTGGATAAGAAAAATATTTGGAAAATATCTAAAAATCATTATTAAATATATGGATATTTTTGGTAAAGTCAATTTTGGAAAATGAGTTTTGGGAATCGAACATTTTGGGCTAATGACCAAAATGTAAAGTTTAGAAACTATTTTTAGTATTTGTTTTGTAAAAGAGTCAAAACTTTGAATCTTTAAGGAGCTAATTTACCAATAGGTCTAATATGAGTTTTGTCTTAATTAGGATTATTTTAAAGGAATTTTAATTAAGGAAATTAAAAGGGATTTAATTAAGGGAGTGGTTATTTCTTAAAATCACTTTTTGACGTAACTTTCTTCTCTCAAAATTTTCTCTCAACTTCTCTTTTCAACCAAACATTTTATTTTTCATCAGAAAATTAAGTTAATGTTCTTGATTCCTTAAACCTTTGATTTCCTGATGGATTCCTCAACTTTGTTTTCCAAAATCTTATTGTATTTCTTTGTTTTTCAAGAGAAAACATCCAATTGAGAGGAAACTCGCTCATTAGAGGTAAGTTTCGTTCTTCTCCTCTAATGAATGGTTCTTTATTGAAATTCCCAAGTTCTTGACTCTTTATGAATGATTTCTATTGAGTTTTAATGATTTAATTATGGAATATGGTTAAATCAAGGTTTAATTGATGAGTTTATATGATTTTTGAATGGGATCTGTTTTGCTATGTTCTTAATTGATTTTAATCAATATTTTGATGTTTTATAATGTTAATAGATTGATTTTAACATTGGAATCTTGAATCTATTTGAATCTCTAATTTGCTAGGTTTCTAGTTATGTGTTTTTTAGGAGTTGTGGAGGTTTAATGTATGCTGCAGGTATAAGGATTGTTTTTGGATGTCAATTGATGTTAAGTGATGGATTGAAATGTTAGAGTATGGCTAGGTAGTATTTAGGTTAAGTTGGAAAGTTTTTTCGGTTGTTTTTAGAAGGTGTTTGATGGTGGTATGTGAGGTGAGGTTGGGGAGTTGAGTTGCTGGGATTATGAATGCATGTGATTAAAATATGGGAGAGTGATCCTAGTTCTATTGGTGAAGCTTCAAAGGATTCGGACGCTTGTTTTCGTATCAGTGAATAAAGCTTTGCGTTGCCGGTGAGTGAGAATGTGGATTTCAGATTTGAAATGTTTTAAAGGTGGTTTATGGGAGTTTAAACTTAGCTTGAAACGCTGATTTAAACTTGGAAGTAAGTAAAAAGGGATTTCTCTCACGGTTGTGCTTTTACGAAATGGTTTTTATGAACTTGTTTTAATGGCATGGTACCTACTGTTAAAGCATGTTTTGGGTATGTTATTTACTAGTTTTGATCATGAAATGATGACTGATGCACGTGGTAAGTGATCCATGAAATGATGATGGATGCATGTCGTAAGTGATCCATGTAAGAACGAGTTATACCTATTGTCAATCGAGTAATGATTAGGCCTATTTTGAAGAAAACTCCTTATGAACTTCTTAAGAACAAAAAGCCTAACATTAGCTATTTTCATCCTTTTATATGCAAATGTTTTGTTTTAAATAATGGAAAAGACAATTTGGGAAAATTTGATGCAAAAAATGATGAAGCTATTTTTCTAGGATATTCTTTAAACTCTAAAGCCTATTATGTATTTAATAAGAGAACTTTGGTAGTTGAAGAGTCTATTCATGTGGTTTTCAATGATAATCTCTTTCTGAGGAAGGATTCTTGTGATGATGATGATGATGTAGCAATTTTTAAAGCAAATGATGGTGGGTAATCATCAAAGGTAGATGAAGTTCCATCTAAAGAAGAAGAAGCACAAGATCCACCTTTAGAAGCATTGAAGGACATGACTCTAGAGGAAAAGGAAGTCACCTACCCAATGGAGTTCAACTACGTCAAAGGTGGTGAAATTTTGGGTGATCCATCCAAAGGGGTAACCACTAGATCTTCTCATAGAAATGCTTGTAATGTAGCATTTATCTTATGCACAGAGCCTAAAAATATCAAAGAAGCATTAAATGATGATTATTGGATATTGGCTATGCAAGAAAAGTTAATCAATTTGAGAGAAGTCAAGTATGGACATTAGTTGATAGGCCTAGTAATAAGTATACCATAAGAACTAAATGAGTTTTTAGAAACAAAATAGATGAGAGAGATAACATAGTGAGAAACAAGGCTAGACTTGTTGCTCAAGGCTACACTTAAGAAGAAGGAATTGATTTTGATGAAACCTATGCACCCGTAGCTAGAATGGAAGCTATTAGGATGCTTCTTGCATTTGCATGTTATCATGAATTCAAGCTTTTTCAAATGGTTTTATAAATGAAGAAGTGTATGTAGAACAACCACCCAGCTTTGAAGATCCAAAATATCCAAACCATGTTTTCAAACTTTCAAAAGCTTTATATAGTTTGAAACAAGCTCCTAGAGCTTGGTATGAAAGATTATCAAACTTTTTAATTGAAAAAGGTTTTAATAATGGAAACGTGGACACTACACTCTTCATTAAAAGAAAAGGCAAAGATATCTTAGTAGTTCAAATTTATGTTGATAATATTATTTTTGGTTCTACTAATGAATTGTTTTGCCAAGATTTTGCTAAGTTAATGCAAGGTGAGTTTGAAATGAGCATGATGGGGGGAGCTCTCATTCTTTTTGGGACACCAAATCAAGCAAAGAAAGGATGGCATCTTCATCAATCAAGCTAAGTACATCAAGGATATTCTCAAGAAGTTTGGCTTGGAGAATGTGAAACCTCAAGCCACACCAATAAGCTCCTCTACAAAACTTGACAAAGATGAAGAAGGTAAGTGTGTTGATTTAAAGCTATATAGATCAATGGTAGGATTTTTTCTTTATCTTACCGCAAGTGGACCAGATATCATGTTTAGTGTTTGCTTGTGTGCTAGATTTCAAGCTAGTCCTAGAGAATCACACCTTATAGCAGTTAAGCGAATCTTTAGATACCTTAGAGATTCCTCATTTACTTTCCATGCTTATTCGGATGCGGATTATGGAGGTTGTAAGATAGATAGAAAAAGTACCTCTAGTACTTGTCAATTCCTAGGTATTATGCTTATATAGTGGTTTTCAAAGAAACAAAATAGTGTAGCATTATCTAACCACTGAGGCGGAATACATTTCGGCCAAAAGTTGTTGTCCTCATATCCTTTGGATAAAGCAACAACTTTTAGATTATGGATTTGATATAGGTACCATCCCTCTTAAGTGTGACAACACTAGTGTCATATGTCTCACTAAGAATCCCATCCAACATTCTAGAACCAAGCACATAGAGATAAGACATTATTTCATTAAAGATCATGTCTTTGAAAAATCAGATAGTTCTACAATTTGTAGACACCTTGATGTTGGAGTATGCCCGAAGACCAATCATGAGAAGGTTGTAAAAGACATACTTATTTTATCTTGTTTATTAATATAAAGCCATTATTATTATTATTATTTCAGTCTTATTCTATGTATCTATAAATAAACTAAATTATAATAAAGTCCTTGGAATAATAGTTATTCTTCAATGTCCTTAGTCGAGTATTATTGTGGGCGTGGACAACAATAATATTTTAAGACTAATATGTAGTTGATTGATGACAAAGTGTTGTCATTGACATGGATATGTCAAAATCAATACATAAGTATGTGTTACAGAATGACATATTGGACTGACCCACTATGAGCATGTTTCTTGGATTATTATGTGACAGTCACAACATTGCTCATAATGATAACTACATGTATGATCCTCATACTTGAGATCATCATTATTTCAACATTGTGAGTGACATATTTTGATACAATCAAACGTGTGTCATAACTGACTATGCTATAAAGAGTGATATTGGATATGCTACAATCTATGTAGCGGAATATGGTTGAGCAAGATAGGATTTGTCCCTCCTACATAATAGAAGTAATATCATAGGCCACTTGATTGAGTGAGACTAGAAATGCATGGCCATGCTAGAATAAATTGATATGAGATATCATAGTTATTCGTTTATAATAGTCTACTCAAGATATCAAGAAATATTAGATGGACTATACAAGTGTGACTATTCCATGACTTGTGTCCGATCTACATATAAGGTCAAAGGATATAATACATGAAAATAGTTAATCACGAAAAAAGGTTATGTCGAACCACGACTTTCTGTAACTTAGGTAGCAATGATGTATTGCTAGATGCCACTCATTGCTTGTAATATTAGAATTGTTCTAGATATTATTGCTAACATTGCATGAGCCTACAAGGGTCACACCCCTATGATTGAAACGAACAAATATCGACTAGATAGCATGTGTACAAACTTGTTGTGTACGAAATAAGCAAAAATCAAAATTATTATGATTATTGTAATTATAGATCATTTCATTTATATATTTTTTAATACTAGATAATTATTGTAATTATCAGATAATATTAAAATATATTTATCCTTAAAAAACCTGATTGAAGTAGAATCAGATTCTACATATTTAATTATATTCGGTTAAATATATTATATATTTCAAGAATCCAAATTTAATTAGAATTAGGATTTTGAATGCTATATAAAGGCATAAGGTCTAGCAGCCAAAGTATGTTTTTGCGAAAAACCTCTCTGACAGTTAGAGAAGAGAAAAATATTGTTCGTTTTGTTTGGGTGGACTGTGTAGAGGTCAGAACGCTATTGTGACGACTTGGATTCAATATCGTGCTAGAAGAATTGCATTCTCCTAACTCCATGCGGTTTTAGATTTAATAAAGGTATAATTTCATCCCTTTTCACCCCAAATTTGTTCCTCGTACATGGATCACTGGTGGAATACGCTGGATAATTTTTTCGTTGCACCATAGGGTTTACCGGTGTTTCCCAATAGTGGTATCAGAGCCACTTATACGATACAAAATCATACTTAAATACTTGGATGATGCTTTTGTATGAGATGCATGTTTCATTTTTCTTGTTTTGATGAGTATACGATATTTGTGCAAAACAATGAAATTGAATCCAGTCGCGGTTAATATGTTAATCTGTTTTAAATAAGTTTTTACAACCGATGGTTAAACGTTAATCATATGTTTGTTGTTGTATGGTTTTAATGTTCATATGTTAATTGTTAACATGATGACCATGTGGTTTTGATAGTAGATCATTTTGGCAGAGGAAAAATGGTTGTTCCAGTACGAAAAAATTTAGGGACTGAAAATCCCAAAAACACGAATATGTTGATAAAAGTTATCAAAAACCTTAGGAATAATGGTAGCACTGGATCTTCTAGAGCACGTAGGCAACAAAGGTTGTAGGAACTATTTTGGTAATCTTAATTAACAAGATAAAACATGTGTATGTTTTGGATGATATGCACAGTGTTTGAAATGCATGGTTATTGCCAATAGTCCATTTACTTTGGTTTTATATAAATACGGCTTGCATGTCCTGCCTTTCTTTCTTCTATTGTATTTCTCTTCTCATCTTACTCCATCGTATGTAAAATGAGTTTCTAAAAAAAATTGTAATATTTGTGAAGAAAGCATGGATCAAAGCAGCAGAATGATGGGCCGATCAAAGGTAGATTATATGCTTTGGAAGTAAGTTCTATCTTTAGTATTCTTGGTTCTCTCACTGGCTTGGGATGAGCCACCTTAGTTTTACTGGTTATAACCATTGCATTTATATTTACTGTTTTACGTGTATGTGATACAATGTATGTTTTTAGCATGATGGTAGCTAATTAGATCATAGTAGAATGGTGAGATTAATTTAACAAAAACCCTCCATATTTAATTAATAGCCATCCACCAATATTAGCCCTCGTTAAAACCTTGATCGGTACTATGTAGGTTCTGCTAAAGCAAAGTACACATATCTATCTTGGTTAAACGCGAAGAATAAGCAAGTGATATTCACTAGTTGTAATATTGGTTAAACTAGGTTATTCTAATGAGATTAGAAACCTAAAGGCTAATGATTTGGATAGTCATGAGATAATTAGGAACAATAGTTCTTCATCAAATATAGGAATTACATGAGATGTAATTAGCAAGTGTTGCTTACCTAAATAATTGAATTCTAGGAGTAAAGCCAAAGCTGACTTAGAATGAAATGAAATATGGATCCTTACCCACTAGAAATACTTTTGGTAAGTTTTCAATTTTGAGGGTTTTAATAGTGGAAATGTTATTACTTTATAAACATGATAAAAGGTACTTATAAATCATATTTTATCGTTGTACATTTATTATGGCAAATTCAAACTCATTATCATTGTGATTCATCCTTGAGAAGGACAAATTGAATGGTTTGAACTTCCTTGACTGGTTTCGCAATTTGAAGATTGTCCTCAAATAAGAACGGAAACTATCAGTCATCGAAGAACTTATCCCTAAAAAGCCTGCAGATGATGTCTCCAAAGATAAATTGGAAGCTTTTGAAAAATACTCAAGTGACATGGTAGATGTCAGATGCTTGATGCTTGCGACCATGACCCATAAGCTTCAGAAGCAACATGAGGACATGGTTCCCTATGAGATGGTTAAAAATCTCAAGGAATTATATGAGAGGAAAGATCGTCAAGAGAGGTATGGGACATCTAAGGCTTTGTTTTAATGCAAGATGATTAAGGGAACTCCAATGGGAACTCGTGTTCTCAAAATGATAGAATATATTCAGACCCTAGAAAAGTTGGGCTTCCCTCTAAGTGTTGAATTGGCTACTGATGTTATCCTGCAATTGTTGTCGGGTAGTTTTAATCAGTTTGCTCTTAATTTCAATATGAATGAAATTAACAAATCATTTTAGTTGCTTGGCCTGTTAAGAACAGTAGAAAGCAACATGAAAAAGGTTGGCTGCAAACCTATTCTAATGGTCTGAAAGGATAATAGAAAAGGAAAGCCCAACACCAAGGCAAAGCTAAAGACCAACAAAGGAAAGGTTGCATTGAAACCCAAAGAAGAAGTTGCAAAAGAAAAAAAGTGTTTCCATTGCAACAATGATGGACATTGGAAAAGAAACCGCCCTATCTATCTTGAGGACATCAAGAAGGCAAGAGAAAATGGACAACCCAGATTAGGAATTTATGTTATTGATATTAATATATCAATATTTACTTCTTGTGTATTAGATACCGGTTGTGGTTCTCACATTTGTACCTCTATACAAGGACTAAAAAGAAGTAGAAAATTGGCAAAAAGATATGTGGACCCACGAGTGGGAAATGGAGCAAGAGTTGTTGCATTAGCTATAGGAACATATACTTTGCCATTACCTAGTGGACTTGTTTTAGATTTAGAAGATTGTTATTTTGTACCTAGTTTGACTAAAAACATTATTTCAATTTCTTGTTTGGACAAGATTGGTTTTGAGATTATTATTAAGAATAATAGTTATTATTTTTTCCTCAATAATTTTTTATGGTACGGCTCAATTAATCAATGACCTATATATCTTAGATCAAGACAATTCCATATATAACATAAATACGAAAAGATCAAAAATAAATGACTCTAATTAAACTTTTCTCTAGCATTGTCGCTTGGGTCATATAAGTGAGAAATGTATATCAAAACTTCATAAAGATGGATTTTTGGATTTTTGTTTTCGAACAATTTGATATATGTGAACCTTGCTTAATGGGGAAAATGACCAAATAACCGTTTGACGGTAAAAACGAGCGAGCAAGTGATTTATTAGGTCTAATACATAGTGATGTATGTGGACCGATGAATACACAAGCCAGAAGAGGGTTTCAATTCTTCATTACTTTCACTGACGACTTCAGTAGATATGGGTACGTTTACCTAATGTATCATAAATCTGAAGCCCTTGAAAAGTTCAAGGAATTTAAGAATGAAGTAAAAAACCAACTAGGAAAGAGTATCAAAGCTCTTCGATCAAATTGAGGAGGAGAATACTTAAGCCTAGAGTTTGATGAACTTCTTAAAGGATGTGGGATTGTCTCACAACTTATACCTCCAGGTACTCCACAACACAATGGAGTCTCTAAAAGAAGAAATCGAATATTGGTAGACATGGTTCGGTCAATGATGAGTCATGCTGATCTTCCAACTTCTTTTTGGGGACATGCACTAGAAACAACTGGTTTCACACTAAATCGTGTTCCATCTAAATCGGTAGACACCATATGAGATATAGACTGGGAAGCGTCCTAGTATGACTTTTATGAAAATTTGGAGATGTGAAGTTTATGTTAAACATCAGATGTCTACAAAACTCAAACCCAAATCTCATAAATGTAATTTTGTAGGGTATCCTAAAGAAACTAAAGGATACTATTTCTTCAACCCATCTGAGAACAAAGTGTTTGTTGCTTGAACATGAGTCTTCCTCGAGAGAGAATTTATTCTCGAAAAGGGAAGTGGGAGAAATATTTAACTTGAGGAAATTCAAGATCAACCACAGATCATTGAACCATAGATTGAACAACAACAAGTTCCACAAATACTTGAAGAACATCCAATCATTCTTGAAACACAACTACTGCGAAGATCTATGAGAGAACGCAATATGCCTGAGTGATACGAATTTCTTGTCACATTGCAAGGAGATGTTCTTCTCATGGACCAAGATGAGCCTATGACTTATCAGGAAGCAGTGGAGAACCCGGACTCTAAGAAATGGCTACAAACCATGAAATTCGAGATGGATTCCATGTTAGAAAACCAAGTATGGACTTTGGTTGACCCACCCGAAGGGATTAAGCCCATAGGGTGCAAATGGGTTTTCAAAAAGAAAACCGGCATGGATGGCAATATACAAACATACAAAAGGCAATTGGTCACAAAGGGATTTCGTCAAATTCATGGTTTAGACTATGATGAAACTTTTTCCCCTGTTGTTATGTTTAAATCCATCTGAATATTGCTTGCAATAGATGTGTATTATGATTATGAAATCTGACAAATGGATGTCAAAACCACTTTCCTCAATGAAAAATTAGATGAGGATGTGTACATGACACAACCTGAGGGTTTTGTCGATCTAAAAGATGCCCGAAAAGTATGCAAGGTATAAAGATCCATTTATGGGTTAAAGCAAGCTTCTCGAAGTTGGAATCTTCGTTCTAATAAGGCAATCAAGGAATTTGGTTTTATTAAAAAAGAATGTGAGCCATGTGTTTTTAAGAAAACTAGTGGGAGCACTGTCACATTCTTGGTATTGTATGTGGATGACATACTAATAATAGAAAACGACATACCTACCTTACAGTCTGTAAAGACTTGGTTAGAAAGTTGTTTTTCTATGAAAGACTTGGGTGAAGCAACCTACATATTAGGAGTCAAGATCTATAGAGATTGATCAAGATGACTCCTAAGACTAAGTCAAAAACATCATATATAAAGTACTGAAAAGATTCAGTATGGAATAATCTAAAAGAGGATTCTTACCTATGAGACATGGCATTTCGCTCTCGAAGGAAATGTGTCCTTCAACACCTCAAGAGAGAGAGGGCATGAATAAGATTCCATATGCTTTGTCATTAGATCTATCATGTATGCCATGCTATGTACACGTTCGGATGTAAGATATGCACTAAGTATGACAAGTCGATACCAAGTAGATCCTGGTAAAGGTCATTGGTTTGTAGTCAAAAACATCATTAAGTACTTAAGAAGAACTAAGGATACATTCCTTATGTATAGAGGTGAGGAAGAGCTAAGTATAAAAGGTTATACTGATGCAAGCTTACAAACTGATAAGGATGATTCTCGATCGTAATATGGTCTTGTGTTTTGTCTTAATAAAGGTGATGTAAGCTAGAAAAGTCCAAACCAAAATACAGTAGCAGATTCTACAATAGAAGCCAAGTATATTGCATCAAGCGGTGCTACAAAAGACGTTTTTTGGATCAAAAAGTTTATATATGAACTAAGGGTTTTGCCTAGCATATCAAATGCTATAGATCTACATTTTGACAACAACGGAGCCATCGCACAAGCAAAATAACCCAGATCTCACCACCGATCCAAACAAAAACTTAGGCATTACCATCTTATTCGTGAAATCATTGATCGGGGGATGTAGAAATATGCAGAGTACCAACGGATGACAATATCGCCGATCCACTAACAAACCCTCTAACATAGCAGAAGCATGAACGTCACACTAAGTCTCTTGGTATTAGATACATGAATGATTGGTCTTAGTGCTAGTGGGAGATTGTTGGAGTATGCCCAAAGACCAATCATGAGATGGTTGTAAAAGACATACTTATTTTATCTTGTTTATTAATATAACGCCATTATTATTATTTTAGTTTTATTTTGTGTATCTATAAATAAGCTGAATTATAATAAGTCCTTATTCGAGTATTATTATGGGCATGGACAATAATAATATATTAAGACTAATATGTAGTTGATTGATGACAAAGTGTTGTCATTGACATGGAGATGTCAAAATCAATACATAAGTATGTGTTAGAGAACGACATAGTGGATTGACCCGCTATGAGCATGTTTCTTGGATTATTATGTGACAGTCACAACATTGTTCATAATGATAACTACATGTATGATCCTCAGACTTAAGATCATTATTATTTTAACATTGTGAGTGATATATTTTTATAAAATCAAACGTGTGTCGTAACTAACTACGCTATAAGAATAATATTGGATATGTTGCAATCTATGTAGTGGAATATGGTTGATCAAGATAGGATTTGTCCCTCCTACATAATAGGAGTAATATCATAGGCCACTTGATTGAGTGAGACTAGAAATGCATGGCCATGCTCGAATAAATTGATATGAGATATTATAGTTATTCGTTTATAATTGTCTACTCAAGATATCAAGAAATATTAGATGGACTGTACAAGTGTGACTATTCCATGACTTGTGTCATGTCATATCCCTAAAACCAGCCTAGTCAGAAATTGGTTTCGGTGACCGGAAATTTTTTATCGAACATGCTCGGATAATGTAATCATTTGATCCTTGTAACCCTTTTGAAGTAATAAAGTTATGTGGGCTTTAATTTGAGTTATTAAACCTTCTTACGGGAAATTTTAAACTGAAATGTAAAATCTGAATCAAGCGTATCGCTACGCTAATACAAGTGTTGATACGGCCTAACTGTTCATAACTAACTTACTTATTTTAGCTTAATCGTATCGATACGGCCATAAGGTGTATCGGTACAGGTTTTTGCATAAATCTATTTTGGTGGCTAAACTGAAAGAAATGGAAAATAGGGTGTTGAGTCACCACCTTGCTTGCCTCCCTTCACGTGGAATTAATCTGAAAATATGACAATTAGTCATCAATGTCAATAGTTGAGAAATGATTGGGAAAAGATATTATTAGTTTAAGCAAACCCTTAGGTGTAGGAAAGCTTTCTATTGGCTCCTTTAGAGGTGGGAAATCATTGAGATTATAAGCACCTTTAAGAGGATTTTGAAAAGCTTCTTCCTTGTCTATGATATCCACTGAAACCAAAATCCCCTTGTCTTGCAAAATAAGCACACACCTCCATTGTTGTCTTCTCCGTTAAAATCAAGCATACACATCTCCTATTGAGCCTCTTAAGTCCAAGTTTTCTTTTATTCAAGGGTATTGTTCCATAGCTATCGTTTGGGTAAGTAAAAACCATCAATCAATTATTGAATTCCATGAATATTTGGAGTTTAATTTCAAGTCGAGTTACTAAACCTATTCTTTGAAATGAGTGTTGATTTTGTTATGTTGACAATTCCTTGTGTTATTTCCTAGGTCAAGAATTGAAGGAAACCAATCCGTCATCCCCAAACAAGTCTAGAAGTAAAAGAATCAAAATCCGAGAACCCTAAAAGCTTCAGTGCATTAGGTGAGTGTAGTTGTTTCAAGGGATAGGCAAAGTGTCATTCCTTTGCATTCGTTTTTTGTTACAATTTGCATTTCGTTTAAGGGCTCAAGTAGAGCAAGCATATGTGGGTGCTAATGGTAAGCATGGTAAGTTCTCAATGATATGGTATGTTGTAAAGTTCATATATGATCTTTGAAACATGTTATGTGTAAATTTTGATATTTATATGATATGATATGTGGAGCTAAGGCTCAATTTGTGATCCGATATGATATGGCCTACGGAAACAAAGGTAAGAACTATGATGATATGTGTTATCCTTGGACACTTGTTGACATTGGATACAATTGGCATGACATAGGGTTATTCAAGCTCATTAAGTAAGGGATTGGACTACGGTCTGGGGTTACGGCCTATATGTGGTGAGATAAGGTTGGTTTGTGTAATAGATATGTTTTTCGAAGCTACGGCTCAAGGCTAAGGCCTGCTTTCGATATGATTTGGTCTATAGGGGAATCTGTGTATCCATTGGTTACCATGTCCAAGGGAAATGATATGTTTATATGATTTATAATTGTTATATGGAATCATGACTATTGGCTTTGATTATGATTTTATGTGATTAATGCGATGTAAATCGTCACCCAAGCTTGCTTATATGTTATTCATGTATTTGATAAACTTGTTGTGCAATTGTTATAACTACCTCACTTGGCTATGTAAGCCTAACATCCATGTGTCTCATACATTTCAGGACCTTGAAGCAATCTGAGCCTCGATCATGTAATTGCGGTTGCAAGTCACTTCTACCAATCATATGTATGCTTAAATTTTTCTTTGAAGTCCTAGTAAGGTGGAATATGGCTCAAACATGTCATGTTTGCATATTTTGATATGTATGTAATTGCCTAATAGTGCCTAGGTGTTGTATGTGGAAGTTGGAATGTTTTGGAATGGTAAAACTAGTTAAAATTAGCCTTAAGGTACTAAAAGGTGAAAGTAGGGTTAATAGATGCGAATCACCTTAATATTTTGTATGCTAGTAGAATTATAGATTAATAACTTGCTGGTAAAATTTCATGGTAATTGGACATCGTTCAACATGTTAAATTTTCTAAACACCAGACAAAATCTGTCATTATAGGGCAGACGTATCGATACGGGTCAAGCTGTATCGATACAACCTTGCATGTTTGGACTTGGTAAGACATGGTGTATTTATACGCTAGGGAGTGTACCGGTATGGACCTTGGTAGTAAGGTCTAGAAAATTAATTGCATCGGTACGACCTTGGGTATACCGAAACAAGTCAACCCTAGTCAACGTGTATTGATACGAGCTTAAACGTATCGGTACAGACTTATTACCCTTGAATCTGGAATTTGTGAAATTTGAGTTAAGGTACCGATACGATCTTAAGTGTATCGGTACGATGTTAGTTAATTTTGTTAAAAGACTTAAACTACAATTTTAAATAGTTTACAGATTGGTCACTAATCTTTAAATGGATTAATTGGACAGGTAGATGACCTCTGTTAGTAACAAAATTGCACAGAATAGTAATTGATAGGTTTAATTGAAGAATAGTAAAAAGAAATTCTAATAAAGTCCCTTAATTTGTGAAATTTGTGATTTGGTCCTTAAAGTTTGAAAAGTTTAAAATTGACCTAAAATTAAGTAAGCTACTAATAAGTTAGTTCGTTAGGTCTTAAAGAAGATTAATAAAACATTTTGAATAAGGTTCTGAACTCTGAATAAGTTTTCGATAACACTTTCTGACCCAGTTCTTTGCCAGGCCGGGTAGGGGGTGTTACATTTGTGGTATTAGAGCCTAGGTTTAATCGGTTCTAGGACTAAACTGAAGTCTGTTATGAATCTACATATGCATATGCCACCTAGGAGTTTATTTTTATATGTCATTTGTGACTTGCAACACAGTTAAATCTTTTTTGTATGATTAGACCTAAAAATGTCCACACCTACTAATAAGCGTGTCGTAAATGAACCGTATCCCGGCTCCTCCTCGACACAGGGGGATAATCTGAGAGTCGAGGTTAGATCTAAACAAGTGGAGCAGAATGATCCACCTCATCCTCCTCCGATGCCTCCCGCTCAATAGGAGTATCTAATGTTGATGGCCGACATGATTAAGCAAGTAGTCGTGTCTCTTAGGCAAGAACCATCATCTTAGCCTATTGAAGAACCTTTATCTATTTTGAGAGCCCCTATTGACAAGCACCATCAGTATCCAGTTTACACCTTCACTAGCCAAGACCTGGATAACCCCGAGGTGGTGGAGTACTAGCTAGAAAATACTCTCAAAGTTCTGAACAAGCAGATGAAGTGTCCTGATGAACATAAGTTGGAGTACGCTCTGAAATTGATTTTTGAGGAGGCTCAGAGTTGGTGGGACACCGTGACACTCACCTTAGCCGAGCATAATGTTACGTGGGAATTCTTCCTTTAGGAGTTCAGCAAGAAATACATTAGTGAGCACTACATTGCTGAGAGACGTAAGAAGTTCCTCCATCTAAGACAAGGAGGATGACCCGTGGAGTAGTATATCCATAACTTTTGCAAGTACTTGAGGTATGGTGTTGAAATCATACGTACTAAAATAGAGAAGTGCATAATGTTCATCGATGGCCTTTATGATGAGTTGCATCCTCTCTTCGCTGCCTTGGAGATAAAGGACTTCCAAACCTTTGTCAACCAAGTCATTGCTACTGAAGCCTCCCATAAGGCTTATGAAAGAAGGAAGAGGAACTAATCTAGATCCGACAAAAGATTCCAAGATGATTCTAGACCTTCTATGCCTCAGAAGAAAGGTAGACTGTGGGACCATAAGTCTGCCACCTTCCAACAGTTGCCAAGATCAGGATATGTGCCATAGTCTCAATCTCTAGTGACATTTATTGATCGTACAGCTTCTATTGATAGCACGGGTGGTTCTCGAAGAGGTTTACAAATTCCCTTATGTAATTTTTGTCAGAAGAGGCACCCTGGACAGTGCCACAGACAGTCAGGATCATGTTACCTCTGTGGTGAATCTAGTTACTTCATCAGGCAGTGTCCGCAAAATCCAAACACTCTTACCTCTATGGCTTCTCAGAATAATCTGAATAATAGAAGGGGAGCGAGAAAAGTGTCGTCTGGATTAGCGGGGAGACCTCGCAACACCAATACTCCTTCAGTTGGACACGATCCTCAGACCTCAGCCCAGATGTATCATGTACGAGGCTGAGAGCAAGAGGATGATCCAAATGTGATTGCAAGTATGGTGAATTATGTTCCGATCTTGTTTATGCTTTGGTAGATCCAGGCTCTATGCATTCTTTTATTATTGAACCATTGATTACAAAATATAACTTAGAACCCGAACCGGTCACTTTCGAGATTGTTGTCTCTAACCCACTAGGAGATAGTATGGTTATTCGATTGATCTGTAAAGCTTATTCTTTAAGGATCCAAAGGATCTCATTTCCAGCTAACTTGATGGCCTTACCATTCCGTGAGTTCGATCTTATCATAGGTCTTGATTGGTTAGCAGAACATTAAGCCTGGGTACATTGCTCGAAGAAAAATCTATACCTCCGTGGACTTGGCAAAGAAAGCATAACCTTGATGAAAACTAAACTTGATCCTAGTGAAGCTATCATGTGTACTATGGAGTCTAAAGGAGATGTAAAGCTAAAAACTGTGCCAATAGTGAAGGAATTCCCTGATGTGTTTCCTGATGAACTTTTGGGACTCTCTTCAACCCGAGAAGTGGAATTCGAAGTTGAAGTGTAATCGAGGACTAAACCAGTCTCCATTGCTCCGTACAGGATGTCCCTAGTTGAATTAAAAGAATTGAAGGCTCAAATCCAAGACCTTTTGGATAAAGGATTTATACAATCGAGTTCCTCACCTTGGGGAGCACCGGTTTTATTTGTCAAGAAGAAAGATGATAGATGCGACTATGCATTGACTATCGTTAGCTAAATAGAGTAACAGTCAAGAATAAATATCTGTTGCCGAGGATCGATGACCTTTTTGATCAGTTGAAGGATGCTTCTGTATTTTCTAAGATAGACTTACGATCCAAATACTATCAAATGCTAGTGAAGGAGTCTGATGTTCCAAAGACTGCCTTTTGAACTAGATACGTCCACTATGAGTTCTTGGTAATACCTTTTGGGCTTACCAATGCACCTGCAGCCTTCATGGAACCGATGATTCGTGTATTCCAGCCCTACCTAGATAGATTCATGGTTGTGTTCATAGATGACATCTTGATCTATTCTATGGACTCTGGCACGCATGAAGAACATCTCTGGATTGTGCTTCAGACTCTCCGAGAGAAATAGTTGTATACTAAATTCAAAAAATGCGAGTTCTGGCTATCTGAAGTATCATTTCTGGGTCATGTAATTTCTTCTGTGAAATTCAGGCGGACCCAAAGAAGATTCAAGCAGACATTGATTGGATTCCTCCAAAGAATGTTGGAGAAGTTCGTAGCTTTTTGGGCCTTACAGGCTACTTTCGTAGATTCGTCAAAGGATTCTCGATGATTGTTGCACCCTTGATGAAGCTTCTCCATAAAGAAACCGCTTTGTATGGACAGCCGAGCAACAGAAGAGTTTTGATCAGTTTAAGCAAGTCCTAACACATGCCCCTATTTTGGTGCAGCCCGAGTCAGGCAAAGACTTCACCGTAAACAGTGATGCATCCCACTTGGGATTAGGCGGTGTGCTTATGCAAGAAGGAAAAGTCATTGCTTATGCCTCATATCAGCTTAAACCCCATAAGCTGAACTACTTGACACATGATTTGGAGTTAGATGTTGTTGTGTTTGCCTTAAAAATTTAGAGGCACTATCTATACGGTGAGAAATGTTATTTGTACACTGATCATAAGAGCCTGAAGTATCTTCTGACTCAGAAAGAGTTGAACTTCATCAACAATGATGGATGGAGCTTTTGAAAGACCATGACTTGGTCATTGGTTACCATCCTAGTAAGGCCAATGTTGTGGCTGACGATCTAAGTCGAAACTTTCTTCCCCTAGATGTTTGAATGCTCACTTTTGGCTTAAAAAGCATGGCAAGTTATTGGCTGAATTGAGAGTTTAGTCAACCATTGTGTCTCAAATCAAAGCACTCCAATAATTTGATGAGGAGTTGCGAATTCTTATTGAAAAGATCAAGGATAAGCCAGATCCTGACTTTGCTATGAATTCTGAAGGTCTGTTGTGTTTCCAGAATCGTGTTTGTGTCTCCGACGATGATGATCTTCGGGATCAAATCCTGAATAAAGCTCATTCAAGTCCTTTCTCTGTTCATCCTGGAGCTATCAAGATGTATAAGGATCTAAAAGAGTTTGTATTGGTGGTTCGGCGTGAAAAGTGAGATCACGTACTTTGTAGCTAGATGCTTGACTTGCCAACGGGTTAAAGCTGAGCACAAGGTGCCTATTGGTCTTTTGCAACCTAACGAGCTTCCACAGTGGAAATAGGATTGTATTACGATGGACTTCGTAAGTGGCTTGTTAGTGACACCGAAGAAGAATAATGCTATTTGGGTTATAGTAGACCGATTCACCAAATCCACTTATTTCATTCTGGTGAGATTGGACTTCGGTTTGCCTAAGCTTGCTGATTTGTACATTCGGGAAGTTATCCATTTACACGGAGTCTCCATGTCCATTATTTCCGATCGTGATCCACGCTTTGCGTTCTAGTTGTGAAGGACCCTACAAGAGGCTTTGGGAACTCGAGTGCACCTAAGCACAGCTTTCTATCCTTAGACTGATGGTTAATCCGAAAGGGTTATTCATGTAACCTTACTTCTCTTTTGTCCATATGTATAAGTATTATGTATCAATCATGATTCTTCATTGTAGATTCTACAAGATATGCGCTAAGCCTGTGTTATTGACTTCGAGAATATGTGGGAAAAATCCCTGCCTTTGGTGGAATTTGCTTACAACAATAGCTACCAAGCCTTGATTCAAATGGCACCCTATGAAGCCCTTTACGGGGGGAGATGTAGGACCCCTCTCTATTGGATCGAGCTTGGTGAAGGCAAGGTATTAGGCCCTAACATACTTCGAGAGACCAAAGAAAGAGTGACCATTATTCACGACCGGTTCAAAGCTACGTTCATTCGGCAAAAAGCTTATGCTGATCTAAAAAAGAGGGACATTCAGTATGAGTTTGGTGAGAAAGCCTTCCTTGAACTGTCTCCGTAGAAGAAGATCCTTCGTTTTGGCAAAAAGGGAAAGCTGAGTCCTTATTTTATTGGCTCGTTCGAGGTGTTTGAGAGAGTTGGACATGTTGCTTACAGACTAGCCCTCACTGAAAAGTTAAATCGAATTCATAATGTCTTTCACGTGTCTATGCTACGGAAGTACTGGTCCTATCCCTCACATGTGTTCGAGCCAGAGTCTGTGGAGATTCAATCCAATCTGACGTACGAGGAGGAACCAGTAGAGATCCTCGCACGAGAGGTTAAGAGGCTTTGTAACAAGTTTGTGCCCTTAGTGAAAAGAAATGGAAAATAGGGTGCTAAGTCACCACCTTGCTTGCCTTCTTCACGTGGAATTAATCTGAAAAGATGACAATTAGTCATCCAATATCAATAGTTGAGAAATGATTGGGAAAAGATGTTATTATTAGTTTAAACAAACCCTTAGGTGTAGGAAAGCTTTCTATTGGCTCCTTTAGAGGTGGGAAATGATTGAGATTATAAGCACCTTTAAGAGGATATAGAAAAGTTTCTTCCCTGTCTATGATATCCACCGAAACCAAAATCCCCATTGTCTTGCAAAACAAGCACACACCTCTATTGTTTTCTTCTCCGTTGAACTCAAGCATACACCTCTCCTATTGAGCCTCTTAAGTCCAAGTTTTCTTTGATTCAAAGGTATCGTTCCATAGCTATCATTTGGGTAAGTAAAAACCCTTAATCAATTATTGAATTCCATGAATATTTTGAGTTTAATTTCAAGTCGAGTTACTAAGACTATTCTTTGAAATAAGTGTTGATGTAATTATGTTGACGATTCCTTGTGTTATTTCCTAGGTCAAGAACCAATCCATCATCCGCAAACAAGTCTAGAAGCAAAGGAATCGAAATCTGAGAACCCTAAAAGCTTTCGTGCACTAGGGGAGTGTAGTTGTGTCAAGAGATAGACAAGGTGTCATTCTGTTGCATTCGTTTTGTGTTACAATTCGCATTTCGTTTAAAGGCTCAAGTAGAGCAAGCATATGTGAATGCTAATGTTAAGCATGGTAAGTTCTCAACGATATAGTATGTTGTAAAGTTCGTATATGATCTTTGAAACATATTATGTGTAAATTTTGATATATATATGATATGTGGAGCTAAGGCTCAATTTGTGATCTGATATAATATGGCCTACGGGCACAAAGGTAAGAACTATGATGATATGTGTAAACCTTAGACACTTGTGGACATTGGATACAATTTCCATGCCATAGGGTTATTCAAGCTCACTAAGTAAGGGATTGGACTACGGTCCGGGGCTACGACCTATATGTGGTGAGATAAGGTTGGTTTATGTAAGGGATATGTTTTCTAGAGCTATGGCTCAAGGCTAAGGCCTACTTTCGATATGATTTGGTGTACAAGGGAATTCGCATATCCATTGGTTACCATGTCCAAGGGAAATGATGTGTTTATATGATTTATAATTGTTATATGGAATCATGACTACTGGCTTTGAATATGTTTTATGTGATTAATGCTATGTAAATCATCACCCAAGAATGTATATATGTCATTCATGTATTTGATAAACTTGTTGTGCAATTGTTATAGCTACCTCACTATCTATGCAAGCCTAACATTTGCGTGTCTCATGCATTTTAGAACCTTGAAGCAATCTGAGCCTCGATCGTGTAGTTGCTGCTGCAAGTCACTTCTGCCAATCATATGTATGCTTAACTTTTGCTTTGAACTCCTAGTAAGGTGGCATATAGCTCAAACATGTCATTTTTGCATATTTTGATATGTGTGTAATTGCCTAATAGTGCCTAGGTGTTGTATGTGGAAGTTGGAATGTTTTGGAATGGTAAAACTAGTTAAAATTAGCCTTAAGGTACTAAAAGGTGAAAGTGGGGTTAACGGATTCAAATTGCCTTAATATTTTGTATGCTAGTAAAATTATAGATTAGTAACTTGCTGGTAAAATTTCATGGTAATTGGACATCGCTCAATAGGTTGAATTTGCTAAACACCAGACAAAATCTATCATTACAGGAAAGGCGTATCGATACGGGTCAAGCTGTATCGATATGGCCTTGCATATTTTGACTTGGTAAGACAGGGTGTATCGATACGCTAGGGAGTGTACTGATACGGACTTCGGCAGTAAGGTCTGGAAAATTAATTGCATCGGTACGACCTTGGGTGTACCGAAACAAGTCAACCCTAGTCAAAGCGTATCGATACGAGCTTAGACGTATCGGTACATACTTGTTACCCTTGAATCTAGAATTTGTAAAATTTGGCTTAGCGTACCGATACGGTCTTAAGTGTATCGGTACGATGTTAGTTAATTCGGTTAAAAGACTTAAACTACAGTTTTAAATAGTTTACAGATTGGTCACTAATCTTTAAATGGTTTAATTGGACAGGTAGATGACCTCTATTAGTAACAAAATTGCACAAAATAGTAATTGATAGGTTTAATTGAAGAATACTAAAATGAAATTTTGATAAAGTCCTTTAATTTGTGAAATTTGTGATTTGGTCCTTAAAGTTTGAAAAGTTTAAAATTGACCCCAAATTGAGTAAGCTACTAATAAGTTAGTTCGTTAGGTCTTAAAAAAGATTAATAAAACATTCTGAATAAGGTTCCGAACTCCGAATAAGTTTCCGATAACACTTTCAAATCCAGTTCTCTACTAGGCCGGGAAGGGGTGTTACATATCTGATCTAGATATAAGGACAAAAGGATGTAATACATGGAAAGAGTTAATCACAAAAAAGGCTATGTCGAACCACGACTTCCTGTAACTTAGGTAGCAATGATGTATTGCTAGATGCCACTCATTGCTTGTAATATTAGAATTGTTCTTGATATTACTGCTAACGTTGCATGAACCTAAAAGGGTTACACCTTATGATTGAAACGAACAAATATCGACTAGATAGCATGTGTACAAACTTGTTGTGCACGACATAAGTAAAAATCAAAATTATTATGATTATTGTAAGTATAGATAGTTTCGTTTATATATATTTTAATACTAGATAATTATTGTAATTATCAGATACTATTAATATATATATCCCTAAAGAAACCTAATTGAAGTAGAATCGGATTCTATATATTTAATATATTCGGTTAAATATATTGTATATTTAAAGAATCTGAATTTAATTAGAATTAGGGTTTTGAATGCTATATAAAGGCATAAGGTCTAGCAGCTAAAGTATCTTTTTGCGAAAAACCTCTCTAACAGATAGAAAAGAGAAAAATATTGTTCGTTTCGTTCGGGAGAACTGTGTAGAGGTCGGAACGCTATTGTGACGACTTGGATTCGATATCGTGCTAGAAGAATTGGATTCTCCTAACTCCCTACGGTTTTTAGAATTAATTAAGGAAACTTTTCATCCCCATTTCACCATGGATTCGTTCCTCGTACATGGATCATTGGTGGAATACGCTGGATAATTTTTTCGTTAGGCAATGGGGTGTACCGGTGTTTCCCAACACTTGAACCAACTAGTAGATATCTTTATCAAGCCTTTAGAAAAAGAGTGTTACTGGTCTTTTGGAGAGAGTTAGGGCTTACTAGCCTTTCTTGAACCTTAGAGCCTTTTTTAATGTCTAAAACTTGCTTGAATTTGGTTGATTTCATTGCTTAAGTGTTTTTGCTCTTATATGCATCTATGTTTGATGCTAGGGGGAGTATGCATCTATTTTTGCTCTTTCATGATGTTCTCATATCATTTACATGCATATAGATTCGATTAAGTTTAAAATTTTGAGCATCTTGCAGTCAAAAATGTCATTTTCAGCTTAGGGGTACCGATACAGGGTAATGTGTATCGGTACGAGTATCATAAGACAACCAGTACCGGTACGGGTTAAGGATCGGTATGGCTAAAAACCGTATCAGCACGTTGTTTTGATACGTTCAGGTGGCGTATCGGTACGCGTAGCTGCTGGTCTTTAAATGAGTCATTAAAGAGGGTTTTCCAACTTTAAATCAAACTCTTACATTTCCTAAAAACTCTAGGTCGAAAATCCCCTATATAAACCCATCAAAGCTCTTGTTTTTCACACAAATCATCAAATATTTTGAGGGCTTTTGGTTTTCTAGCCAAATCCAAGCAAAATCATCAAGCTTTGTGCATCATCTCTCCTCATACATCTATAATCCTCATTCAAGGTATAAACTTCTTTTTCTTTTAAATTTCGAGTTCTTTATGTTTGTTTATTGTTTTATATCTAAAATTGTACATTTATTATTTATATAATATAGTTTTTAAAGATTTTACAAAAATTCTTTCAAAACTGAAAATTATTGGTCTGAATATAAAATTATACTCGTATATTTTTCAACACTGTTTTTCTATTTTTATTTTACCAAAAATTCTTTTTATACTTGTATATGATTTTAAGCTATACGATATAGGTTTTTACAATACCTTGATCATTGGATTATTTATTGAATTGGATGTGATGTTTATGCATACATTGTTTTTTGTGGTTTGATTTTGATTTCAGGTTTTTACCATGGGTCCTAAGAAAAGACAAAGAAAAGAATTGGGACAATCTTCCAATGCTCCTAATCCTAAAAATGATGGTACAAAACTCAACCTCACCCATATTTTTCAAAATTGTTTTAATGAACCTAGATATCCAAATGCCACGGATCATTTTAAACATTATCAAAGTATTAAAATCCGCCATGATCATGTGGTTTCTATCCCTTTCATGACTTTTGAACAATTTAATTTTAGATATCTTGATTTAATGAATCAATGGAAGTTCATGGCTTTTTTAAGCATACCTGACATTTTATACCGAAATATTGTCCTTAATTTTTACTTTAATGCCTGGTGTATTTATAACCAAGATAAATCTGAAGTTATTGCTATTGAATCTTATCTTATGGAAAAAAAATTTCAAATTGATTCCTCTGTTTTAGCAAACTTTTTGGGTTTTGAGGATGTGAGAATAGATGATGATGATGACTCTTTGGGACATGTTCAAAGTGGCTCTGTCACCGTGCTTGATGCTTCCAATTGCTTCCTTCACCTTCTTATCACTTGGTGGTTTCGACCATCTAGTGGTAAATTCTCCACGATCCGTCAAGTCGATGATTTTTGGCTTTGTTGCTTTCGTGAGGGTAGGCGTCCTAACCTTCCTCAAATTATGTTTGTCGAGATTGTCTTCCTTGTGCAAAATCGCCATACTACTCTCGTCTCATCCTTCACCTATGGCACCATTTTGAGCTACTTGTTTCACAAGATTGGTGTTGATTGCTCCTATGATCTTGCAACCTATCGCCGATATTGATGAGCGTTCTCTTCGCCGAGCTAAGTTCACCATCTATAATGGACAATGGATCCATATTGCGGATCTCCCTCAAGATGCTCAACCCGATCTGGTGGCAGCTCCTCAAGTGGTTCCTCTTATTCCGGTTGCTCAACCTTCCCTTGATGCACTTATGGCTTATCTTGATGGGAAGTTTGCTTCTTTGGATACGAGTATAAACTCGGGTTTTATGACTCTTGATACCCGTTCTACATCTCTTGATACACGTTTGACACCCTTGGTGGCTAGAGTTAGCTCGATCGAGAACCGTCAAGCTCCGATGGATATATCTCTCACCGTTTTTCATGGAGAGTGGCGACATTCTCTTGGAAACAATGCCTTGGATAAAGATAAAGAGGATGAAGACGATGAAGAGGCTCCTTAGGCTTTTGCATCTCATCTCATCTCATATTAGGATTTAATTTTTATGCACCCATGTCTTTGATTTTATGAACTCCTATGTTTTATGCTTTATTTCCTTTGGTTTATGTTTTTAGAATTAAAGTTGGATTTTATTGTTGCTTTGAATATTATGCTTTGAATTTTTAATGATATCTATGTTATTTCCTTTAATGCTTGGAGTTATTTATTGCTTTATATCCTATTGATTTTGATCTAACAAAAAGGGGAGAAGTAAAAGAGTTTAATTTTTTCATCAAGTTTTTCAAATTTCTATTTTTTAGCCTTAAAGAAAGGGGAGCATTTTTCAAAACTTACTTAAAAATTTACTTTGGTTTTGTTATATCAAAAAGGGGGAGATTGTAAAACTAATATTTGATTTTGATATAACAAAGAGTTTAAGGACCAATTTGTAAACTTGAATAAATTTTTAAGTATTCAAAATGTCTAACAAAATGACAAGGATTCGAACTTAAAATGGTTTTGAGTCAAAAACTTAAACCCCAAATATTTTCTAAGTGTTTTGATACTCAAATAACCAAAATCGCCCAGGAGTATCGATATGCCCTTAGGTGTTTCGATACGACTTTTGGCTACTGGAAATTTAATTGCAAAACCGTATTGATACGGGTGTGCCCGTTTCGATACAACCTTCAACCTGGGATTGTGTTCTTAGTTACGAGTATCGGTATGAGTCTCAACGTACCGATATGCGGTGTTAAGATTTTCCAAATCTTTGCATTTAATTTTTTCCGTTACCTTGTCAGTTGTTGGAATCACCAAACTTTGAAATTTGGTTATATCGTACCGATACGCCTCTAGGCGTACCGATGCATTTTTCCTTGAACTTTTTCTTCATATTCCAGCGAGCAAAATTCGTACCGATACGGCCCTACTGTTTCAATACGCCTCTGTTTTTATACACTACTCATTTCAATACGCCCTCAAGCGTATCGATACCCCTTTGTACAACGGCTCTTTCTTTTTATGGCAAGTACCGATACGGAAACTCATGTTCTAGAAGAAAATTGACATTGTAGTGCAGGGCGTACCGATACAGGTCAAGCTGTATCGTTACGGCCTTGCATATTTGGCCTGAGAAAGCATGAGTTAACCATAGTGTATCGATACAAGTATAAAGTGTATCGATGCAGGTTTTGGCAGTAAGGTTTGGGCATTTAAATGCATCGATATGGTCTTGGGGTGTATCGAAACAGGCCATGGTCAAAGTCAACCCATATCAATACAGGTCAAGCTGTACCGATACGAGTTCTTGATTTGTGTTTGGACAGTTTCATTTGGAGCTCAAGTTCATGTACATCCGTACCGATACGACACCAAGGTGTTTTGGTACGGTGGTAATTAATTCTGTTAAAAGACATTAAACACAGTTTTGAATAGTTTTCAGAATGGTCACAGATTATTGTATAGTCTAATTGAACGGGTAAATGATGTTGGAATAACATAAAAATTTATAAGCTTACTGTTAATGTATCAAATTTTAGTATTGCATAGTTAATTGCATTAAAGGACTCCTAAATTACCAAATTTATAGTTTGGTCCTTAAAACTTGTGGGAGTTGAGAATTGTTCCTAAATGATTAATTATTGTTCTTATTGATTTATTTGGGCTAATATTTATGTTTAATAAGGGTTAAAAAGCATGGCTTGGACTAAGTAACAATCATTGATTGAAATTTTATCGCACTAATCATCGTATAGTCACTGGTAGCACGCTCTGACTCGGTTCTCGACCAGGCCGGAAAGGGAGTGTTACATAATAGCATCACTAAATTTTACCTATATTTAAAAAATAATGTAAAAATTTTGGTGAGCTTTATGAGCAACGAGTTGAGTCAAGCAACGATATTTTTGAACGAGCACGAGTTAAGTACTATTCAACTTGCGATCGACTCGCTCGATAAGAACTGCTAATAGAAACTAAATAAGATAATGATATATTAATTGAATAAAGATATTTTTTTATATATTTTCTAAATTATAACATATTTTTATATGATCAATGCATCAAAGATAAAATTTTTGTTTAACTTAAATTTTACAAAAAGAATATTGTATTTGTTATATATACTTTAAATAAAATATCTAATTTGATATATATACTTTTAAAATATCTGATGTGATATTTTTGCTTTAACAGAATGTTTAATTTAGTATTCGAACTATTTTTTTGTATTATTAAGATATTAGAAATAAGATCATTAACAAGTGTTGTACATGAACCGTAATTTCTTATATTATTCTGTTGCATGAGTTAGTATGTGTCAAAACAACCAATAAAAATCTACAAATGCTATAATAATACATAAAATGATTATTTAAATATCACATTAAATATCTTATTAATGTACATAATTATTCATTCTTTTAATAATATGTTTAAGGCTGTAATTGAACTTTTGAAAAAAAAATCAATTAAAATTTTTTGCAACCAATTAAGCCTTGAGCAAAAAAATTGAATCAATTAAACTCTTTAACTAACTTTTATTATTAAATCTTGACATTTTTTATATATTATTGGCACATAATAGACTATAGTGCGATCATGTTGCATTTACAATATTATTTTTTTTAAATGTATTTTTTAAAAAAAATTTACAAGTTTGTTATAGAATTTTAAAGATTTTTTTAAATAAAATAAAAAATTCTAAAAATGTTAAGTGGAAACAATATGACATGATATACTGCACTAACAAATCTAAAAAACTATCAAGATTTAATGGTCAAAATTGGTCAAATAACTTAATTGTGCTTGATTCAATAGCTTAATTAATACAATTTCTTAGTTTAATGGTTTAATTAATTTAATTTATTAATTCAAAGGTTAATTAAGTATAAAAAATTCGGACTTAATTAATTTTTTCCAAAAGTGAGCTTCTCGCCCTTAAGTCATAATATAAATACTAGTATGAAATTAAGAAGATGGGCGTAGTCCGGATTGAGCCGTGCCCAAGCCAGGCCAACCGTGACCCATAGTTGTATGATATAGCCTAGGGTGTCGATCCACATTTTTTCATGCCCACCCACGAACAAGGCAACAAACACACACTTAGAGAATCTACCACTCTCCTTAAAATGCGCGTGAACCAACACAACCGCATCATTTGATTCATTTCCACTACAGGCTCCAAAATCAATCCAATCGTGAAAGCCACGCTCCTGCACACGACGCCACTCAACTACAAACATTAAAAAGAGAAACTATTCCTACGGATAGATGGATAAATTCTACAGCTGCTGCTCCCTGCTGCAACTGTTGCTTATGAAAAATAAGTGGGGCCCACATTTGTCTCTCCCTTTGTCTGTAGCGTTCACCATTTCCATCATTCTCTCTACAAATGGTGAATGTGTTGTAGCGAAGTCTCTTCTTTTTGCAGAGAGGCTTTCAAAGATTTCTTCTTTACTTTACCATCTCTGAGTCTGGGATTTCGTTTTCTCTCTTCTTCTCCTCTTTTGTGTACTTCAAAGCACAGAAACGAAACAGTTTCGAAGAAAGCAAAGAATTTCTCTGGTTTTCTCCTCCCTTTCCGAGATTAATTTTCATTTTTGTTCTTTTTCTTTCAGGTATCTTTTCTTTCTTGACTTTCTTCTATTCATATTTCCTTCTATTATTTTCATTTTTATTTGCTCTTTTTTTTCTGTGCCGTTTGAATCAATCTTGGTTTTCCAGCTCCTTTACTTTTGGGGGGGTGTACACTATACATTTGTTTGATTTTATTGACCCTAGGTTTTCAATTTTGAAAGGGTGGCTACTTGTATTTCTTGAAGCTTCAGTCGCTATTATGTCACTGCCTGCCTGCTAATTTTTTTCATTGCAGACTTGCTCAATTTTGTTCTTTTTAGTTGGAAAGTCTTGCTAGGTCCCTGATATTGAATAAGTTCATATGAGGCAAGAAATGTCTGTTGTTTGACCATATAACTGAAATCAATCGTATATTTCTTGTAGTTGAGAAATTCTTATATTTTTTAAAATAAGCCTATCTTATTATTTGACTATCATTTATAGCCATATCGTAGGGATTTAGGACATTCTTGGTAAAAGTCTTCTCTTGGACAGACTTAACAAAATGGATTTCCCTTTATTTTCTCTTGGCTGACTGCCAATTGTTTTAGTTATTTAATCTATATGTGGGTCTCATTTGTTAATCAAATTATTCCTGTATGTCATGGTCGGTTCTTGAACAATTGAATTTGCTTTTATTTCATTTGATTTGGTCAAATGATTGATCTTTTCCAATATATCCTTCCAAACTTGAATGGGTTTCTTAAGCTGATTCTTTGTATGTTGAATTCTGGCTGCTTGATGACTTTCTGGTTTCATTGTCAAGGCAGGAAAAAAATTCACTTTCTGATGATTGTTTTCCAGGTTATTTGAGCTTATCCAATTATGTCTCTGGATGCTATAGAGCATAGTTTGATTGATATGGGTGATACCTAAGAAGTTGTACTTTGAAACTCTAGCCCAGCATATAGCACTTTGGTATTATATATGAATAAATGGAGCAAAAGGGGGGGGTGAAAGTTTGAAAAAATTGGTCGGGAAGATGCTTCCACCTGGTGCCTTGCTCCCTAAAGGTTCATTTGAGCTTGATTACTCTATGACAATGGAGTATAATGGTCCTCCAGTTGCTTATGAAGTACCTAGAGTTGAGCCTCTTGATGTAAATTCACATGCCATTCCTACTGCAGAAGCACTATCACAGTCCCAAAGGTCAGCTGCTAATACTGTTCCCCCGGTGATTGAGCCAATCCCCTTGCCAGTGTCTTATATTGCTGGTGTCACAAGTCCACATACTCAAAGTCCAAGGGTTTCGGCAAGCTCCGAGTCCGTAGTGTCTGTGTTGCAAAATCCTGATTTTTCTTCAGCTTCTCCCAGCTCTGTTGGCAATCTGCCTAAACGAGTTGTTAATGAAGGAAAGAGAGTTCCAGTTGTCACATTCAGTACTGTTGAAAAGTCAGAGAGGAAAGATGTGGAAATGGCTAAGAGAGTTTTTCCTGAACATGTTGGTGTTTCAACAAAAAAGAGGAAGAAGAAAAGAGTTTGTTATCGTTGCTGTAAGAGAAAATGGGAAACAAAGGAATCTTGCCTGGTTTGTGCCGCTAAGTATTGCAGCAATTGTGTGCTTAGGGCAATGGGATCGATGCCTGAAGGACGAAAATGTGTGCAATGCATTGGCCAGCCAATTGATGAATCAAAGCGGTTAAGGTTAGGTAAACATTCCAGGCTCTTGTCTCGATTACTCAGTCCATTGGAGGTAAAGCAGATTATGAAAGCAGAGAAAGAATGTTCTGCTAATCAGCTTCGTCCAGAGCAGCTAATTGTGAATGGATATCCATTGAAGCTCGAAGAGAAGGCTGAATTGCTTGGATGCCCTTTACCTCCTACGAAGTTAAAGCCTAGAAGATACTGGTATGACAAGGAATCTAGTCTCTAGGGAAAGGTAAGTTCGATATGCTATTTTACGTTTTGCTTGGTTTTCTTAATCGAACAAGCAATCATAAAATCAATTTAGAATGTGGGGACTTGATTCAGCCATCTCCCGTTATCGAACTGGCAGGAGTGAGAGAAACTAGATCGGATCATTAGTTCCAACCTAAACTTCATAGGCAAGCTTAATCCTGATGCAAGCAATGGCAATACTGAGGTCTATATCAATGGAAGGGAAATTACAAAACTTGAATTAAGGGTGCTAAAGGTAACAGATACAAAAGTTAATACAAGATCTATTATTAATTGCTCTTGATCATTGTTTTTCTTTTCTGTTTGATTCCATACATTTAGGATTCTGATTCTCATGATCTTGTGATGTTATGGTTTCTCACCTTTTTATGCTTTCCATAGAGGAAATCATAACCAGTTAGAAGTAACGGATCCCTTTTACAAAACTCTTTAAAACCTCAGTTTCCTGTAGTATGCCTTTCCTTTATACATCTTAATATATGTTTATCTTTAGGATCTGATAATGTAGCAACGTCTGTTTGGAAAACCCTTTATAATTAAATGATTGTAATTGAGGTGGAATTCTTGAAAAAAAAAACTCGTATTTTAAAATGAAATTTGGAATCGTCACCGGTCACTTGGATAAGATAGATCGAACACCAAAAAAGGCAAACCAGAGATTTAAAAATGATTTGGGAGTCGATTACGTGTGGGGAAGAATTAGCACCCCACAACGTTCAAAATTAGTACCTAAAGGTTCGTATCGTAAATGCAAAGAAAATTTAAAATTCAGTTTAAATTAAAATTTAATCCCGAAAAGTGTATGCATGCATGATAAAAATAAAATGCCTCGGTATTCATGGTACTTAAGAAGATGACTCTCGAAAACCGGGATGACACTCCCACTAGGATATCGGAAATAAGACCGAAACTATATGTGACAAATACACGAGTATTTACGGTACTTAAGAAGATGCCACTCGGAAACCGGAATGACACTCCCACTAGGATACCAAAACAATAAGACCTAAACTATTTATTACAAATACATGAGTATTCACGGTACTTAAGAAAATGACACCCAAAAACCGGGATGACACTCTCACTAAGATACCAGAACGATAAGACCTAAACTATATGTGACGAATATATGTATGGACAATTAATATATAAATATATGTTATTCATGTAAATAATTCATACAACTTAAAATACACATACAAACATGGCATGCGAAATATATTTATTATAAAAACATGTCAATAATTAAAAAACATAATCAATATATATATATATTACCCTATATCTAAACTAACATTAAAATAAATACAAAGATAAAGATAAAAGTTTGCCCTACTAGAAACTCGAATGAAGAACTTCGATTGACCCTATCAAGATCTTCACATCATCTAACCATGGTCCAAAACCCAACCCGATTGAACCTCTAAAAGGACCTCCAATCGAATGATTGATTGAACAATCTAGAGAATAAAAATTCTCTAGTGAGAGCACTGCTCTCAAACCTTGAAGAGGCACTGCCCCTGCTCCTCTCTCTTGTTCTCCGTGGTTCCCCCCGCCTTTTATAGGCAAAGCAAAAGGGGGTAGGGTGACGTGGATGCCATGCATCCATTCATTTATTTTTCTTTTTTATTTTTTATTATAATAAGATATAATAATGCTATATCCGGACAAAAATGAGTGATTACAGCTGTCTCTCTTTGTTTGTTCTTGTGAAACGAGAACAAAACAAAGATCATAAGCACTCATTTTTGTCTGACTTGTAGGGAGATTCGGAGCTTCGAGTTCTTCTTATATAGAACTGTTCACTTCTCTTTTATTTGAAGTCTTCAAGCTGCAAGTCCTTCCTATACAGAACTTTTCAGCTTATCCTTGGCAATTTTTTGAGTCACAAGAACTTTTAGGTTGCAAGTTCTTCTTATATAAAACTTTTTTACCTTAGAGTGTTAGAGTTGTGGGTTCTTCCTATATAGAACCTTCCGCTTTCTTCGAATGGATTCTTCGAGCCACAAGTTCTTATATAGAACTTTTCGTCTTGAAATCCTGAAACTACGAGTCTTTCTTCTATAAAACTATCTTTTTTTTTCTTTTTTTTCTCTTCTTTTATTCCCTTCTTCCTCTTCTTATTTTTTTATCTTCTTTTATCTTTTAGTCTGAAATATGGAGTCGTAAGTTTTTTCAATATAAAACTCTTTGCTTTGAAATCTTTGATCTAAGTGTTCTTTCTATATAGAACATTTCATCACAAAGTATTAGAGCTGTGGGTTTTTTCTATATAGAATTTCCCACTCTGAAATCTTGGAGCTGTTTGTTCTTCTTATATAGAACTTTTTACTCTGAAAATGCTAAAGCGACGAGTTCTTCCTATGTAGAATCTTTTGCTCTAAAATTTTTGAAGCTGCGAGCTCTTCCTATATAGAATTTTTTGCTTCGAATCTTTTGAGCTACAAGTTCTTATATAGAACTTGACGGGTTCTTCTTATATTGAACCTTTTGCTTTGAAATCTTGAAGTTATAGGTTCTTCCTATATAGAACCTTTTACTTTAAAGTCTTGAAAATGCGGGTTCCTCCTATATAGAATCTTTATCTTCAAAAATGGCACCACATTTCTTATGGCGTGAGTACAAAAAATTTTCACTACTTCTCAAATGGCTGAAGATTAGAAGTCTTTGAGATGATGTCCCGATTCTGATTGTCTTGGCATCAAAATAAGGTCATCATCATGCCCAGAGGTTTTATTGATGGCCAGTGGACTAAAGATTTGGATTCATGCCAACATGGCTACCAATTGAAAATCTTTAACAAGTTCAACCTCTTCATCCTGAAGCCTCTTTAACGAGTTCAACATGGCTACCAAATAACAAGATTCACGCCGACATGGCTATCAATAGGAAGTCTTCAACAAGATCTACCTCTTCATCATTAAGCTACAGACCAGATAACTGGATTCACGTCAATATGGCTACCAGTAGAAAATCTTCAATAAAATTCACCTCTTCAATATAAAGTTGTCTTGACATCAAAAGAAGGTTTAACATTATGCCCGAAGGACTTACTGACGGCTCAGAGAACTTAAGAACTGAATTCATATCAACATGGCTACCAATAAGGTATCTTCAATAAAATTTACCTCTTCAACATGAAGCTGCAGAACAAACCACTGGATACACGCCAACATGGCTACCAGCAGCCTTTAAAATGATGCTCCAGTTTCTACCTCTTCAACATGAAGCTATACATCAAAGTCTTTGCTTGCCTTCAAATACATGTTTGAAACAAGCAAAATGTTTCTGAATTAGCATGCCCCTAACATAGGAATATTTATATGATGCATGCATTGTAACACTTTTTCTTTTCTTTCTCCCTTCCTATTCTTTTCTCTCATTTTTTCTTCTTTTTTTTCTCTTTTTTCAAATCTAGTTTGAAATCCTATTCCCTGAAAGATTATTCTTTGAATTTCTCTTTGTTTATTTGCAGTATTGAATACTTATCTCGTATCTGACTCAAGCTTTTAACCCTTTTGTGCGAGTAACTCTCTTACTCTTCGGGGTTTCTATCCATTATTGCAAATCCTTCTTGTAGTCCTTATACTATTCTTATGTAGCGACTCTCATCATTCTTTATGTTCCTCATTGCCTCATTCAACCTTGGGCTCATCTATTTTCCTTGTTTTTGACCCAACATGCAGAGTCCTTGTCTATTTCAACATTGGGGTGAGCAAAATGCATTCGCTCCCTGAACTCATTCTTAAATTAAATCTTCTTGCAACATCTCGCTGGGAATCAACTCTCGGTCTCTATGCTTCAATTTTCATGCAATTTTTTTTAAAGATGGCAGTCTTTTTGAAAATAAAACTTGGAGAGAATACGAAACATTATGAAAACTAATGTTTGTGAGAGAAACTATAGATATCTTAAGAATTAAAATTTGGAGAAAAAATGTCAAACATTTTTGAAAACTAATGTTTGAAAAAAAAATTAAAATTGGATAAATGCCAAACATTTCTAGAAACTAATGTTCGGCCTCGAAATATCAAATGCAATAGCATATTTGCTTCAAATTAACAAAGATCGATTCGAATAAAGCGTATGTTTAAAATATCTCGACTATTGTGACGATATATGCACATGTGTAGCCTCTTCCAGTCTATTAGGCTTCTGAGAAGAACGATTCCTATACCTAAATTCTAACCCATTTCAGGTGGCTCTCTTAATCTCACTAATTCACTATGCCCCATCCTTCCCTCATTTTGGTGTCGATCAGGCACTTAAAGTTTAACGTTTCTTTAACACTTATAGGCGGAATGTAATCTAAAGACAGACTCATCCAATTTAGACATCCATGTATGATCATAATGGTCTTTGTAGGTTCGTATTGTAGGTCATGGGTCACGGCTAATTGAAACCGCATTTCTGTATTTGTTTTACCTGAATATGCTTATATAAAACATTCTTTTTTTCATTCTTTTGGATTGCTCTAGATTGCCCATTTTTAAGTTTTCACCTTAGAGTTTATTTCTTTCTTCTGTAACTTTGGACCATCTTGCATCTTGGTTGGATACTTGATGATTGATCTTTCAAGTCTCTTAAAAATTATGATTCCTTTGAATGGAGTAAATCTCTGAGGGATATGCTCTGATAAAATATCATTTTCTCTATTAGAGTTCATTTTTTTTCTGAATTAGAAATCTTTAGACTAATTAGTGTCTTGACTCGACATTGATATATGCTTTTATTCAAAGGCGATCAATCCTCCATAGCTCTTTTTAAATTAGGGTTCAATTGGATGTACATGTGCATAAAAGTCTATAGTTCTACCTCCAATTAAAGATTTATTCTTGCATTGCTTGATTGGAGTGTGATCGTATAAAATATCTTTTTCTTGTTTTTAGATTGCCCTTTTTGAGTTTTCAGCCTAGAATTTGTATTTTTGAACTATACTACATCTTGACTAGTATTGATGCATGTTTCCGCTTGAAATTAATCAATTCTCCACGTCTCTTCTAAATTAAATGGAGAATTTCACAAGTGTGTCTCTTGTTTTCTCTTTATTGCACTGTTCAACTTAGTGCTCTTATTCTTGATGACTTCAGCTTTGATGTTGGAAACTTTCTACTTTGCTTGGCTGGCTCTTTGAACATAAGTTTTCCTTGAATCATTTTTGATGATTTTTCGGTCTTTGTATGTGGTCTCAATTCTTCCTCCTTAGAAAATGAAAGAATGCAATTCGTCGTCTCATTCATAGACATTTAGAAAAAGTCTTCAAGAGGTAAAAATTTAGGGTCAACACTCGATTCAAGGATCTTAAACGACAAATGCTTGAGAGGGAAATTCACTAAATGGAATATGCCCATTACCTGAACACTTATTTTGTTCCCCCATTGACATAAATAGATTATCAAGAGACTCGCATTTGCAATATCATCAAAACATTCAATTCTTTCTAAATAAAAGTAGCTTGGAATTGATTTTTGGATTTGAATCAAAGGTACTCTTGCAATTGAAATTTAAGGTCCCAATAAAAATGATATGTACATATACATGTCATTTTCACAAATGTGTATGGAAGAACAAAAATTAACTCATAACAATGAATGAAATGTTTTCTAAATAAAGAAAATGAATTTTTCGTTATGATAACTACACTCTGACATTTGATTTAAAAAAAAAACATATAACTTAGCTCGTAGATTTCTTTTGCATTTTCCCCATATGCACAGAGATCAACGGTTTTGAGTTCTTTTACCGGTAGTCGGTTGCTCTGGGTTAGTTGTACTATTTTTTTTGGTACAATCAGTTTATACCAATCATGATATTGAATTTTTTTAAAGGATTTATTTTCTTTTGATCATTCGTAAAAATGAATTTTCGATGGATATTTGAATTATTCATTGTATTAAACTTTACCGTGTTTAAGCACGTTATGCCAACATTTCGGTCGGACTTGCCAAAACGCCAACATTTTTATTACGAAAAAAATAACTACAAGTGCTTTTACAAAATATTCCTAGTGTTTTCGGGTTTAAATCGTATGACTATTTTGTGCAATATTCTAAAAAAGGAATCAAACTAACATCTTTATAAAAAGGTGAGAAGCCCAATCATAGGGACTTTCGAGTCATTGTCAGGGCATCAACTCATTATGGCCTTCTAGGTGCGGTGTAAGCTTGCCCCAATTCAGTTTCGTATGAGAAAGAATTAGCACCCCACAACGCCCAAAATTAGTACCTAATGGTTCGTATCGTAAATGCAAAGAAAATTTAAAATTCAATTTAAATTAAAATTTAATCTCGAAAAGTGTATGCATGCATGATAAAAAAAATTCGGTATTTACGGTAACTAAGAAGATGACATTCGAAAACCGGGATGACACTCTCACTAGGATACCGGAAAAAAAAAACCTAAACTATATGTAACAAATACAAGAGTATTCATGGTAACTAAAAAGATGACACTCGGAAACCGGGATGACACTCCCACTAGGATACCAGAACAATAAAACCTAAACTATATGTGACAAATACACGAGTATTCACGGTACCTAAGAAGATGACACCTAGAAACTAGGATGACACTCCCACTAGGATACCAGAACAATAAGACCTAAACTATATGTGACGAATACATGTATGGACAATTAATATGCATAAATGGAAGCATAAAAATAAATATAAAATTTTAATGGCAAAAGTATATATAAATATATTTTATTCATACATTTTAAAATACACATACAAACATGGCATACAAAATATATTTATTATAAAAAAATGTCAATAATTAAAAAGCATAATCAAAATAAATATATATAACCTATATCTAAACCAACATTAAAATAAATATAAAGATAAAGATCAAAGTTTACCCTACTAAAAGCTCGAATTAAGAACTTCGATCGACCTCCACCAAGATCTTCACATCATCTAACCATGTTCCGAGACTCAACCCGATCGAACCTCTAAAAGGACCTCCAATCGAATGATTGATCGGTAAGAACACTGCTATCAAACCTTCAAGGGGCTCTGTCCCCGCTCCTCTCTCTTGTTTTCCATGGTTGCCCCCCCTCCTGCCTTTTATAGGCAAAGCAAAAGGGAGGTAGGGTGACGTAGACATTATGCGTCCACTCCTTTTTCTTTTTCTTTTTAATTTGCTTTTCTTTTTTATTACAGATAAAAATGTGAATGGGAATAATAATATATTATAACTAATGCATGTCTTCATATTGTATTAACTAATCATGATGTGTCCTTTTGATGTGTTCAGTTGGCAAATGTGCAGTGTCCTCGTGACACTCATTTTTGGGTCTATGATGATGGGCGTTACGAGGAAGAAGGTCAAAATAACATTAGAGGAAACATCTGGGAGAAGGTATGTAAATTTCTAGCAGCCTCAATCATATAATGGTTATTATAAATATGTGATGTGGAATTGGTTTTTGCGGTATAGGCATCAACTCATTTTGTCTGTTCCTTGTTTTCTTTGCTTGTGCCCCATGGTCAACCTCAAGGAGCAAGAGAGGAGACTAGCAATTACACTACTGTTCCAAATTACCTAGAGCAAAAACGGACCCAGAAGCTTCTTCTACTCGGGCTTCAAGGCTCTGGAACAAGCACCATCTTCAAGCAGGTTTGGCATTCTCTTGTTGCTAAAATACTTCTATTTTAAAAATTATGCTTTATGTTGTCATGTCAATTGCTTTAAGATGCACTGAAAATGAAAGTTGCTTCAGAAATTTATACCTACAAGGAAGTTAGGAAGAATATCTTGCTTGAGCTTGAAGAATGTCTGTCATTCCAATTTATTAGTAGATGAGGAATAATTAAGGTAATTAGGGAACTTTAAATTGGGATATGCATATGATTCAACTCCAACAATGCTTTCAATGGCATGGGCTGAATGTTTAGCGGGGATCATTTGAGTCAAATTATCTGAATTTCATTTTTCCTTAATGTTTTCTTGGTTTAGGAACACTTGGTATGTGATATATAAATGATTAAGGTGTGGCAAATTCTACTAAAGTGATTCATTCAGTTGCTAGCATCTTCTAGAGCTATGTTATCTGCACAATCCAGAAAAGACAGCTAGTTTTTACATAGAACTAGTCTGTACAATCTTAAATTGCAGTTGATGTTATTTTATCTAATGTTCACTGTGCATTATTGAACAAGCCAAATTTTTGTTTGGAAATGGTTTTTCTGCAGAAGAACTGCAGAATCTGAAGTTGATGATCCAGAGCAATATGTACAGGTATCGTAGCATTTTACTGGATGGACGGGAGCGGTTTGAGGAGGAAGCATTGTCTCGAATACGAGAACTAGCTGCCGCTGATCAGAACTCTGAAGGTGGTAATGTGTATAATGCTTGTTTTATAGAAGCTATTGTAGGGAATAGGTGTTGCCGATAGGTGTTTAGAACACGGAATTGCCGACAGGGATTTGGAACAGAGAAGGGAGTATTTTCTGGTTTTTCTTGTAAAGTAAACTCTACAGGAAAGAACCTTTAAATAGGCAGATTTACAACAGTTCTATTAGGACTAAACTAGTATATTTAGTCTTCTAGTAATTGTTCTATTTACACTCTTCTTTAGATAAGCCTTAAGAATGAGAAGTAAACACTAACTAATACTAATACAAATTCCAAGGGCAAGAGCTCGATATTCAGCTTCAACATTGCTCCTAAATACCACCGACTACTTCTTGCTTCGCCATGTGACTAGATTCCCCAATACAATCGAACAATAACCACTTGTTAACCTTCTGTCAGTTAGCTCTCCAACCCAGCTAGTATCAGAAAACTATTTCCTCTTTCTTGTTCTCACTCTTCCTGAAAAATAGGTCATGTCCAGGTGCCATTTTGAGGTATCTCAAAATTTCTGTTTACAGTTTCAAGGTGTTTTAAGGATTCGGTATGACTCTTAAACTAACTCACGACCATTGTATAGGAAGCTTTGATGATTTCACCAGTTCCAGACTTATCTTTTGTTAGGAATGTCCAAGTACTCCCAGAGTCGTCATCTATGAATGATATGAGAACCATCTAGACCCATTAATGTTTTTAACTGTAGAAGCGACCCATATATCACTGTGAATGACAGAAAAAGGATGTGAAGGTTTGTAATTTGATTTAGGATATGTTGTTCTGGTATGTTTGGCAAGCTAGCAGATTTCACAAGTAAAAGACTTGGGATTTTTATTAATGAACAACTGAGGAAACAATTTTGCAATGTATAGAAAATTTGGATGTCCTAAATGCCATGACATAATTGCATTTGATGAACTTGAATGAATGGGGATGTAGAAAGAGCTTGAGAAATATAAAACTTGTCTTTTAGGAGGAAGTTTACCTTTTAGGAGGTAGAGTCCACCGCACATCTCGGCACTACCAATCATCTTCCCGAGTCTAAACGAGGAAGGTAAAGGACATTTTATATCGAGGCTTGAATGGTGCCAGCTCCCTCAAATTTTAAAAGGAAATCATCTGCTTTTTGACATTGGAGGGTGTAACTATTTTTGTGAAGCTTTGAAACATCTTGGTGTCACCTGTATATGGTGTCACGCCTGAGAAGAGGCGGGGGTCATTAATCTCACATCGGAAAGGAAAAGGGAGGTATTGGGATATAAATACGGTGGCGCTGCACATCCTATCAGACATGTCTTTTGGGAAGAGGGTAATGGCCCCGTGACAAGTGGTATCGGAGCGACCCTTTGACTGCCCGATTTCACGCCGAGCACCCATGAGTGGGGTAGGCAGGGTGGACAACTGTGACAAGGTGGCCCATCACGAGAGCGAAAGCTCGTGACGAGGGCGTCACAAGGTTGAGTGGGGGAGAATGTCACGCCTGAGAAGAGGCGGGGTCAATAATCCCACATCGGAAAAGAAAAGGGAGATCTTGGGATATAAATACGGTGGCGCTGCACATCCTATCAGACTTGTCTTTTGGGAAGAGGGTAATGGCCCCGTGACAATGGTCAGAAGCCCTAGAGTCTACTATACAAGTGAAGGCTTTGATTTCAGCAGTATTTGCAAAAGAAACACTACTTTGATGTGCTACAAACCCCGTTTTTTGGTCATTAGGTGTGTTCATCTGTTTCTGGTCTGCTGGCAGAATTTGTGGATGGCCCAAGGGTTGGAAAAATTACTTCTGATCCACTGACAGAAATTGTTGATGCAATTGTGGCTGCAGGTTCTGTTTATGGCAGGTTTTTGTGTCTTGGATGCTGGTTTGAGAATGATTTTGTTCACATTCTGAACTGATTTTTGAGGATGATGTTTATCTCATTGTGAGAGGGTTTTGACTAGTTTGATCGAAACCTAGCCTGATACCATGTAGAGAATAGGTGCTGGCAATAGGTGTTTAGAACAGGGAGTTCTCAACAGGGATTTAGAGCAATGTTTTCTTGTATATTAAGCTTTACAGGAAAGAGCCTTTAAGTAGGCAGATTTACAACAGCTCTATTAGGACTAAAATAGTCTAGTTAGTCCTCTAATTACACTTCTTTAGATAAGACTTAGAGTAAGAAGTAAACACTAACTAATACTAATACATAGTAATTAGAACTCTCCTTAACTCTAATTACTAACTAATACAACACTCAAATCTACAGCTATGTATGTGATGATACTTCCAAGATCTCTCAGAGCACCCCAAAAAACAAATTAACATCATTGCAATTCTTTCAACATGTAAACTATACTTTAATCTTGTTTCAGGAGGGGAGGTTGATTCTGGTGAAAAAAACCAGTGCGTTTATTCTATCAACCCGAGGCTAAAGCATTTTGCTGACTGGCTTCTGGACATTATAGCCACCGGAGATTTGGATGCATTTTTCCCTGCTGCAACGCATGAGTATGCTCCATTAGTCGAGGAGTTGTGGAAAGATCCTGCTATACAGCACACTTATAGAAGAAAAGATGAGCTTCACTTTCTTCCAGATGTTGCGGAGTACTTTTTAAGAAGGGTATGTCAACTTAGTCTTATATTTTATGTATGATATTTTTGCTTAATCATCGCCAAAATTTTACACGGCAATGATATTTCAAATTATTCAACTTGAAGGAGATTCCAAGAAAAGAAATAAGTGAAGTCAAATTCACATGAATATCTTTGACCACAAGTTATGCTTTTGTTTCTTCAGGCTGTTGAGGTGTCGAGCAATGAATATGAACCTACTGATCGTGACATTCTTTATGCTGAAGGAGTCACTCGAGGGAATGGCTTGGCTTTCATAGAGTTTCCTCTCGATGACCGTAGTCCAATGTCCGAAACCTACACAGACAATTTGGAAGCTCCCTCCCAGCCCCTAACCAAGTAATTCTTCCCCAGTATTCGCTCTTTGCATATTTCTTCAACCCCAAGGCATACGAGATGTATAGCTAATTTAGCCTTTTTGTTTGAATAGGTATCAGCTGATAAGGGTAAATGCAAAGGGGATTAACGAAGGATGCAAGTGGGTGGAAATGTTTGAAGATGCGTGGGTGGTAGTCTTCTGCGTTGCCCTGAGTGATTATGATTTAATGTCGATGGCACCACATACCAGTGGCTGTGGATCGCTGCTTCAAAATAAGATGATGCAGACCAAGGAGCTATTCGAAACGATGATAAGGCACCCTTGCTTCAAGGATACCCCTTTTGTGTTGATACTGAACAAGTATGATCTGTTTGAGGAGAAGGTGAATCGAGTGCCTTTAAGCACTTGCGAGTGGTTCAATGATTTCAGTTCAGTGAGTCAAGTCCATAGTCACCAGTCTCTGGCTCAACAGGCTTATTTTTACGTTGCGATGAAGTTCAAGGATCTTTATGCTTCCCTTACCAGACAAGCTCTTTGTGTCGCAAGCTAGGGCAAGGGACCACCGGATATCCATTGATGAAGCATTTAAATACGTCAGAGGTTCTCAAATGGGATGAGGAGAAAGATGAAAACTACTACGGAGTAGAAGACTCATTTTACAGCACAGACGTTAGTTCCTCACCGTTTGTGCATCAAGGGTGACTGTATTGCATTCGAATTAATTTGCTTCTAGTCATTAGATATAAATAAGGTTGTAGGAGTATTGTGCTTGCCTTGTTGCTAAATCCAGTAAGGATCGCTTTTTGTAGTTTGATTTTTCCTAGAATATCAAATTGATACCGTTCGTGGTTTGATTTGATTCCTTGGAGCTTCGTAAGAGCTGATTGTAATTCTGGGGCCAGTTCAGATTCCAAACCATGGAGTGAAACATTTGGTTTATTTTGAAGAAAATAAACACTATATTTTTATCATCCGAGCATCTGAAATCAGATACTGCACTAAATAGAATTCCAGTATTGTTCGACTGTTGGCTTAAAGATCTTAGTAGTTAAATAACCCAGAAGTACCGGTTCGCCTCGAGCTGCATTGCAAGCCAGACTCCATATTATGCAGGAAAAAAGGGAAATGAAAATGCACTTTCACCCACATAAAAGCGGACCATATCTGATTGCATCTAATAAAGATTTCCAATACAAAGTTAGAGAAAGAGAAGGGTGATGTTTTCAGTTTAACTGTATCCTCAGGCATGCAATGCATCTGCAATTCTAGATCCAACAAATGCCAAAACATGAAAGTTTACATGAGCCCCTCCTTTCAGAAAAATATAATTTAACCATCCAAAGATGGCTCTACTTTCTATCCTCGTGCTCATCGCTCTCTCTCCTTTACTTTCTTTTCGAATAACGAAATTGTTACAACGGGCAGGAAAGGAACCAGACAAGAAAATCATGATGCAACAAGATCAGGTGTTTCAGCCTCAATTGACAATGAAGCGATATGTACCTTTTCCATCCAACAATCCAACCGCTCAAGCAAGGATTTGATCTGTGGAATCCCCAAAACTCTTGGCTGCACCCAAGAGACATGAACTGTTCCTTCAACTTGATCAATTATGCCCTCAATCAGATGAACCTGCAGTCATTATTTGCATAAAAGTTACACAAGCCATCTTTAGAATTTTTAACCTTCAAAAAAGTAGCTAGTGGTTACATGTAGGAGTCAGATTGAGGGATACAATGAAGCACCCACCATACGAAAATGGAGACTTGGCCTTCTACCAGTGTTCACTATACCAATTACCACAGATAATTTGTATTTTCTATATCCATAATTTATTTTCCCCCTTAATAATTTGTATTTTCCTTAGATTATATCCATAATTTATTTGTTCCCCTTAATGTATTCCGGTATTCCCTATTAAAGTGTTATGAAAAATTTAAGATGATAAAAGGAAAACATGAAAGAACAAAAGACTAAGCAAATTATGACTGTTTTAAACTTACAGACAGGCTCTTCATGAGAAGATGCTCGACATCCTCAATTGGCAGTTTTGTTCTCTCAGCAATAACTTTTAACGGAATAGTTCGATCATTGGATGAGCGGCTGCATCAAAATATATTGTAGTTTAGTTTTTAACCACACAGACAATTATCAGCAACTTTGTCTTGATCCCTTAGGGAACACAACAACCATACACACCTGAAGATAATCTCCATCAAGCATAGAATATTAATTTTTTCCAACAGCTTCTTCCCATTCTCAACCAAAGCTGGTTGAGCCCTCAATGCAGCATTGTGCACACGACACAATTCTTCATAGCGAACCAAATTCCCTGTGTTGAAAGCTTGGAGGATATAATAAAGCCACTCCACCTTGGTCCCCAGAAGACTCTTCATCTGTAAAAGAGTCAAATGTCATCATCTCAAACATAACAAAATGACAACATTAAAGCAAACAATTTCAGAAGGAAAAAACCTACAACACGAAAAAAAAAATACAAAATGAAAAGAAGCTCTTATCAGCTGGCACCTTTCAGTCACTACTTAGCTCCCTTGAACTCCACATATATTTAACCTGAGATCTATGAACCTTATCTTTGTGCAATTAGAAGAAATTTTCTTAATCAATCACTACATCAATCATCTCCATAACATTTTGAGGAGCTCTCTGCTGGAGAAAAGAGCTTAAAATTCTTTCATCTAACCAAAGCTTGAATAACAGTCCAAACTAGAATAGAACTAAACCCCCAACATAGATCAGAACTAAATCAGACTTTAAATGAAAACAGACAGAAATATGCTTCCATGAACCATTGCTGGTATTATATTGGGCAAATAACAGTATCAATCACTAAAAGTTAACCTATACACGCTTGTCAGAGTATCATCAATAAAAGGGAACATAACAAGCTTGTCAGAGTATCATCCATCAAAAGTTAACCTATACACGCGCAACTCATTAAAAAGAACGAACAACAGTTAGGAATATCATTTGAACTAAATAATGGCACAAACAGATGTGGCGACATGAAACTATTCGCCAGTAAAAACATCAGATGCAATATATAGTGAAATTAAGAAACTTGATAAAAATGTACTCACAATTGGATGAGCAAGGAGTTCTCCAAAGTTGTAGATGTTATCTCCCAAAAGAGCAGAAAGGGACAGATCAAATACCAAATCCTACATCAAAGAGTGTAAAATAAAATAGAATGAAATTAAGTCAAAGGATAAATAAAATAAAAGGTGCAACAGCTGTTTAGCTTATTTATTTTTATCAATTTTATGACTGAGGTGGAAGGGGCAGGAAAACAAAAATATTTAAGTACACCAGCCATCTCACAATCAGCATTATCTTCCATGCTGAGGTATGCCATTTTTATGCATGTTCTGCTGTCAAATGTATACCTGACAACTTGATTCGTCCATGATATTATGAAATTTTAGGCATTGGATATAAGAGGAAGGTTTTAGCATGAAAGAAAAGGTTCAAACCAGTAAGACATGACTTCAGACTTCAGAGGCACTGCTGTTGCATGAATTGGTTGATGATGATAATAAAAATATTAATAACCACAGAGAGACTCTGAAATCTGAACGTAGAAGCTTCATAAATAAGCAAAATTAATGACCAACAACCATGGGGCTTGTTTTGAATAATCTGATTCAACTCTATGCAGTCTCAAATGTATACGATATATTTTTTTAAATAAAGAGTAAGATTAACAAGCTCCAAGAATATCATAAGGTAGTGCAATCGTACTGGCAGAAAACACATAAACCTATATAAACATACCAGCTTAAAAGATTCTGAGAGAAACTCCACTGATGTGTAAGCAAGATAAAGGAGGGCACTTTTGTAGAACTCAGCAAATTCTTGGCGAAATTTATGGTATTGAGATGAAACCCAATAATAGGTAGCACATACAGATGGATCTATGTCAGTCATACTGTCAAGGGTACTCTTTCCATCATCAAGAAGTTTCTTGCACTCCTTTTGATCACCTTGCTCAAGCTTGAATTTGGAAATTTGCATCTTAATATAAAGAACTGGCTCTTCTATGCGCTTCTCTTTAGTAGCCTGAAGCTTTTCAATCACCCCTTCAAGAAAACTGATAGCAGCCTCTTTCTCTGAGTACTGCTGAGAAACTACAACAGCAAAATGTGCAAGCTTGAGAGGATTAATCTTGGTCTCAAAGTCAGCGATAAAGTTATGATACAACTTTATCAGTGCATCACCAGCCTGAAATTTACAAGAAACAAGTGATATAGGAAGTTAGATGACCTAGCCAATATCTAGCACATGGGGTACAATTAGTTCATTTGCTATTATGCAGGTATGAACCGCTAAAACAAATAGAAAGCCAACTTTTCAAAATGAATATCATTAAACAAACCACACTTGAGATTAGTTATCCATACATTACACACTGACAGTGTAACACAAGAAATCAGTAGGAAATCACAATTGCAATTTCCAGATGTACTGTACAAAAACAAGAGGCGTAAAAGAACAAAACTTCGACCCTAACACTTTCAATCTACAATTAAGAGAATGAATTTTGTCCTGAAATAAACAGGACAAAGCTTTAGACGCTAATTGTCACAATTCATATACTTTATCCTGGATGCACTTCATGTAAACATGAAGATTTCCACTAATTTTCTTTTACTGCAAGTTGAACAACAATTCTATGACCAAGAAAATTACAATGAAAGGTAAACGGCCAAACCCAACCGAATATACTTTCTTCAATAATCTCCGAGTTATTGGACATCAAAGATTTAAACATTTCTCATTGATTTGATTCCAAATTAAAACTACAAAGAGTGAGAAAAATAGTATAGTATTAAACCCTAATTAATCCCGAAATGGAATACCAATTCTACTATAAAACCCTAAGGAAAGACAAAAGAAATCAACTCCATTAGAAAACCCTAACTCCCCAAATCTTAAAACCATGATATAGAAGAGATCTAAAAACTCCAAACCCAAACAACACGGAATAGAGTGAAAGACCTGAAAGACGGAGAGGGAAACGAACTGCTCGAGCTTGAGAGTGAGCTGATGCCAGAGCTTCTTCTGAAACATATCTGCAAGAGAACTGTACCAGTCGGCTAGGTCTGGGTGCTCATTTCGAATAGAGTCTAGGTATTGCAAGGCCGCCATGGATCCCAAATACACTCTACAGAGTCGAAACAGAGAAAGAGAAGCTGAAGCCTTGAAGATTTATAAAGTTCAACTTGGGTTTTCTGCGTCTCTATGTGAGTTCTGAAGAGGAAAACAAGAAACTCGATCGACGAAAGAATAAAAAAAAAAAGGAGAACGGAATATTTTATTTCGGGTCGGCTTGTTGTGCAAGCTAAAGTGGGCTGCTTGTATAAGACTTCGGCTGATAATGGGCTTTTGCGGGTACCATGATCTTGTATATGGCGGTGGAGTGTTCAAACTTCGGTTTTAATTAAATTATTTGATCGAATCGAGGCTTTTTTTAATTAATCGATCTATTAATTATTAATAATTTTTTATTCAGTTTATTGGTTAATTTTTTTTGAAATTGAATAATTAACCGAAATTGTTATATATTATATTATATGTATATATATTTATTTTTTGTCACTAAACTTTTAAAAATTATAAATTGATTATTAATTTTTTGATATATTATAAAATGGTCATAAACTTTATCAAATCAATAGAGAATGATCATTAAATTTATTGAATTATTACAAATGATCATTAAATTTATCAATAATTTATAACGAGCAATGAGCCAATGACCATTTTGTAATAGTTCGATACGTTTAATGATTTTTTTATAACTTCTTAAAGTTAAGTGACTAAAAAGACATAGTTCAGTTACCATTTTTGTACTTTATCCAAAATTTTATAACAAATTTCGATTAATTCGAAAACTAACCGAACTTTTTTTGGTTCAGTTTAAAATATTCGAAAAGTTTCGGTTCATTTAATGATTAATAGGAAAAAATTCGAGTAATAAATTTTGGGTAGTTCGGTCGGTTAATCGAACCGACCGATTGAACACCCCTAATCCGATGCACAAATTATCTGGCCCTTCGTTAATATTTTTTGATACACATAAACCTTATGATTTATAATTCAATTAAATACATTTTAATATTAAATATATCTATTTATTTTATATTAAATAAATATAATTGGTTGTGTATATTATATATAAAGGTAAAAAGTATTGCGTTGATAATTACTTTAATATTATGTAAAAATTGGATGAAATTAATACTCCATACGCAATTGTACAAAATCAAAATTTATGTATTATTGTACATTTAATAAAAATTCATATAGAATTTTTTATTTATCCCAACAATAATTAATGGTATGTGTTTAAAACTATTGGAATATTTTAGTTGTGTTCGATAATCATTATTAAATTCGTATAAAATTTTTTATTTATCCCAACAATAATTAATGGTATTTTTTAACATAAAACTCTAATGTCTACGTCTAAAAACCTTAATGAGTTGTTATCGTCGAAACACACGGGAGGAGGCCTGGAGGTGGCTGCAGCCACGTCGGATGATGACTCTCAGCCCCCTGCAATGAGCGGAGTGGTCCGGTTTGAATTCCCTCCTGTGTTGGAACGTCCTGGTTCCCCTGCTGTGCTGGAAGATCAACATGCGACGAAGAAGGTCAAGAACAAAGAGGGAATTCCGTGCATGGAAGTCGATGGAAACAACGGAGGCAATGTCACTAGCTGCTGTCACTATCGTTGATCCCTCTAATCAGATGGAGATGAAGCAGAACCATGCTTCGACAGGTATTGGAGTCGAGGCCATGTGTCCTGCGAGTTCCCCTCCGTCGGTCTCATGTTTGCATGCACTTAAAGGAGCGGGTGGCTTTGTCCCGGAGAGATTGATCAAAGTGGTTTAGTCCCTTTTATAAAATTTTCCGAGCGAGTTCATGCATTGATTGATGCAAGGATGAAGAATATTGTCATTGTTTGGCTTTTGGCAAAACAATTAGTTATAGAGTGCTACATACCAGAATTACCGCGCTATGGGCTCCTAGGGGTAATTTTCAACTAATAGATATAGACAATGATTATTTTTTGGTAAAATTCGACGAGGTTGCGGATTATTTGAAGGTGTTAACGGCTGGGTCGTGGACGATTTTTGGTAGTTATTTGACGGTTCAACCTTGGAGTCGCTATTTTTTGACTACCAAGAAACATCTATCTCAAGTGATAGCTTTGGTACGTTTGATGGGATTGCCTTTTCGGCACTATATGAAAGCTTTGTTTCGATGGATTGGAGATCTGATTGGTACTGCCATCAAGGTGGACTATAATACTCAGAGGGGGAAAGAGGTCGATTCGCGAGGCTTGTCGTGATTGTTGACCTTAATAAACCATTATTGCCTAGTATCAATATAGATGGGTTTAATCAGAAACTTGAGTATGAAGGATTACACTTAATTCGTTATAAGTGCGAAACTTATGGCCACACAAAGGAGTGGTGTGGTTTATCGATGGTTTCTGAAGAACATAGTGATCGTTCGAGGGAGGTGGTGGACGTGGTGGAAGAGATTACGGTGTATGGTCCATGGATGATGGCTCCAATCCGTGCGCGGAGGGTTCAGAAGGATACGATGGTTAACAAAGGAGGATTAGGCGATTCATCTATGGCTAGAAAGTCAAGATTTCAGGCATTGGCAGACTTAGGGGATGATCAGATTGGGGTGACTCGCATTCGCCAACAGTTCCATCAAATCTGTCACCTACAAACGCTAGTGGTAAGGGGAAGAGCGTGAGAAATTCCAAGGCTTGAAGGAAGTTATTTAAGGCTCCTCTATCTGTCTCTTTAAAGTTGAAATTGGGATCGGTGATTTCGCCTGGGGCTGGATCGAGTAGCATGCAACGTAATGGTGAGAGTATGGGAACAATAGTGGATATAAGGGTGGTAAAGGAGGTTGAATCTAGAATGGTGCAAAGGAATGGTAATCATATAGCGACGATTATTGTTGTGGAGGGTCAGTCGGTACCTAAAAAGCAAGGCAGAACTAGTAAAGGGGCGGGGCAAAGTAAACTACGAGGTCTGAAGGAACGAGTAACAAAGGGGTTGAATATTCATCGAGGCTCAAATTTTAAACAACCTTCGAAGCCTCCTCTTGCGGATCGCTTGTCTAATGTTCCTTTTATAGCCGAGGTGAAGGATGTTGGTGTGGTTAGTGTCACGGGATGGTACATTGTCACTGATGATCGTGGATTGTGAGCCGAGTGGGTCTGAATCGGAACCGGTGGAGATAGCTCTTTATTAGTAGTGATGGTACAAGTCATGAGTCCGTGGTTTCTACAATGGAAGTGTAGTAAGTTGATCGTTACCCTTGTGCAATTATTGTTAATGATTCATATTATTTGTTGGAATGCCCAGGGTGTTGCAAGCCCCACCTTTCAGCGTAACTTTAGGAATTTTGTTCGTATCAATGACCCTTAGATTGTGGTTTTGGTTTAACCACGTATTAGTGGTCGAAGGGCTGATAAAGTTCTTCTACGATTTGGGTTTTTGAACTCTTATAGGGTTGAGGCTCATGGGTCCAATGGTGGTATTTGGGTTTTATGGAGTGACTCAATTTCATTTCAAATTGAGCATATTGATAATATGTTTATTCATTGCTAGGTTCAACATTTAAATAGTAGAGATTGGTTTCTTTTTACTGCGGTATATGCCAGTCGTATAGCTTCTTGACGGAGACATTTATGGGATCGTCTTGCATCGCTTAACTCAGGTATTGATGTTATTTGGGTTTTGGGGGTAACTTCAATGCAACACTCAATGTAGAGGATAGAAGTGGGGGTGCTCGCCTTGGCTCGGGTATTAACAGTTTATTCTTAGATTTTGTGTTTGCACATGGATTATTTGAAACGGGTTTCTCCGAACCTCAATTTACATGGGGCCGTAGTACCTTTTCCAAACGGCTAGATCGATTTCTTGTTAATAAATCTTGGGTAAGGCGATATTCGACGTCCTCGGTGTATTATCTTAATCAGCTAGGTTCCGATCATAGGTCGATTTTGATGCGCATACCCATGACCGTACGAGCTACTAGGTAACGTCCTTTTTGGTATTTGGCTTGTTGGCAAGAACATGGGGATTTTGGGAGGTTTTTAGAATCTTGTTGGGAAGAGAATGATGATTTGGCCCAAAATTTGGGAACTTTCATGTCACAGATTGAATAGTGGAATAAGATAGTTTTGGACATATCATTCAAAAATAAAGAAGAGGCTCATAGCTCGTATTCAAAGGATTGATTTGAAGTTGGAACATATGTATCCGATTCCTTGTGTTGCTTGAGGGCCAAGTTAGTTGCGTAACTGGATGAGCTTTTGGAACATGAGGAATTATTGTGGTTTCAGTGATCACGATCTCAATGGATTTCTCATGGGAATCGTAATACAAGTTTTTTCATGCTAGTACCCTTAGTTGCAAAAAATGGAATCACATTGCTTCGGTTAAGCTAGAAAATGGGGTTGGTGCTCGGATTAGGAGGAGCTTTGTGTAATGGCTGCTGATTTCTTTAGGGATCTCTTCACTTATTCGGGTAGTAATTTTCCGCAAATACCTTTAAGGGGGTGTTTTTTTCAATATCTGATTACCACCTTGGAGAGACATGACACGCTAGTTTCGAATCAGGAATCCACTTAAGGCTTTGGGGATTGATGGTTTGCATGCCGCCTTCTTCCAGCGTAACTAGAGTGTTGTGGGCAATGAGGTATGTTCTTTTATTCAGCAAGTCTTCGCATCAAGTATGTTGCCTCTGTATCTAAATTAGACTTTGTTGGCTCTTATTCTGAAATTGGAAAATCCTGAATTGATGGCTCAATTTCGACCCATTAGCCTATGCAATCTTATTTATAAAATGATAACGAAGGTGATTGTTAATCGGTTATAACCTCTTTTTCCCAAATGGGTGTCGGAGTGTCAAACAAGCTTTGTACCAGGTCGTTTGATTACTGAGAACATTATTCTGGCACAAGAGGTGATCCATTCGATGCTGAGTAAAAAGGGCAAGGAAGGGTGGACGTCTATTAAGATTGATTTGGAGAAAGCCTATGACTGGCTTGAATGAAGTTTTATCAAGGACACTCTTATGGACATTAGTATTCATGTATTGATTCGAGAGTTAATCATGTAATGTGTATCGATCGTATCGACACATGTGCTATGGAATGGTCAACCGTCACTATCGTTTATTCCAACTAGAGGGATTCAGAAAGAGGGTCCATTGTCTCCCTACTCATTTGTTTTGTGTATGGAACGGTTAAGCCAATTGATTCAAGCTGAGATTAGCATGGGACATTGGAAGTCGATTCAATTATCTCAGGGAGGTTCAAATATGTAATACCTCAAAATTTTAGGTAGTGACCAAAATGAATAAAATGAAAGTTTGAGGACTAAAGTTAAACATAGGAAAAGTTTATGGACTAAATTGTAATTTTCAAAAGTTATGTATTTTAGTCTTGTAAATGAATAGTTTACCCCCAAGAATAAATTTTTCATATTACTCGAATTTTTGGTGCGGAATTTGTGTTAAAAGCTATAAAGAGTTAAAGTTCGAGAAGAATTCAGATAATCAGATCGAATTGAATAAATGAGATATTTTGTTAAAATATAAGGCAAGTTTAAAAATATCTTTTCCTTGCCTTATTTTAGAAGAATTTAATATGGACCATTAGATTAAATTAGACTTTCTATGTTACATATGAGCCGTTGGATAAAAATGGCAAGATTGTAATTTTGGAAAATTACAAGGGCAAAATTGGTAACTACTAACTTGATGGTTTGTTTTTGACCATTGGATGAATAAATTAATATATGGCAATATGAGAGGCATTGGATATCAAGGGTAAAATAGTCATTTGACTGTTAAGGAGATTTTTATTTGATTTTTTTATAAATAGGTGACAAATGGTCTAAATCGAATAAAGATAAAGTTCAAGACTTTTCTTCATAGTTTCTCCAAAGTGTCGATATCTCTACCTAAGGTATGTGACATTTTCTTTTTGATTTTTCAAGCCAATCTAGTAGGATTTTGGATGAAAGTATGAAACATGAAATTGATCTATATGAAATTCTCTATCATTTGGTATTAATTGTTCATACTTTCCATGCTTAAATCTTGAGTTCTTGAAATTAGTGGATGAAGAGGATGTTGGATTTTGATACGGGAGTGATTGATTATGCTTAGAAATGATGTTTTGAAGTTTAATTCATGCTTGAATCAAGTTGGAAATCAAGTCTATAGTGACCTTTCATATTCGGTCAAAGTGAAGAGATTAGAGAAAATTATGGAAGAATTTTATTAAGGTTAGATATATAGAGTTGATGATTCTACAAGTTTTAGAATGTTGTTTGGACCAAATTGGAAGTTTGTTAAGGTTAAAGGATTAAGTTGGATAGTATGGAAATTAAGGGGTTTAAAGTGGAAGTTGGTTAAATTGAGGTATCATGCTTGAATATTATTAGAATGATTTATGAATCATTCTTTGATTTGGATATGAAAGGAAATTTGAAGTAATTGTGTGAAGTGAATTAGTATCGAATAAACTTTGAAAGAATTTATAGGAATTTCTTTTCCTATTACGTACCAATGTTAGTATAATACTAACATGCATTTTTTTAAATATACATGTGTTGTAAATGATGCACGTATGGATCGTGATCAAAATCAAAATCGAGCTAGCAACCAAGGAAATGAAAAGGATAAAAAGTAAAGCTTAGCGAGGATTTAAATTTTGACATATATAAAGTGTCATGGTGAGTGCAATGCTTACATAACATGATACATGGATATTTTATACATTATTAGGGAGACTTGCGATGAGTCTACCTTGTTTATATTGGCATGAAATTTATGCCATAAATCATATATTTGACATGTTCTAAACATGTCAAAAGTTGAATATAAATGCATGGATCACTAGTTATATATATATGAATGTTATTTCGGGTATGAACTGCCCAATGCTAAATTATGTTGATATACATTGCCATGGATAAAAGAAATATGGAATATATGCCCAAGTATGTCATTGAGGGACAGGGTATATGTAACACCCCCTTCCTGGTCTGGTAGAGATCCAGTTCGAATAGTGTTATCGAAAGACTAATCAAAGGTTCGGAAAAGGTTTCAAAGTTCAAAAATCTAATCTAATTATCATATTGATTATTCTTAAGACTTATCCACTTGTCGGTTACTAAACTTAATCAGAGTTATCAATTTTAAACTTTCTTAACCTTAGGGACTAAATTGTAAATTTTACAAATTAAGGGTCCTTAGCCGAAATTCAGGTGATCATACTAGAATTAAACTTACTAATTATTAGCCTGTTAAATTTCATTACTAACGGAGGTTATTTACCTATCTGACTAGACGATACAATTTTTAGTGACCATTTTGTAAACTGTTCAAAACTATTTTGTTATTCGGATTAACCTATGGGTGATTTCCTAACCTTACCAAATTTTACCAGTACACTTACAAATCATGTTCCTATTGGTACGTCACATTTTTAGGGCGTTCGGAATTCATTTACCTAGTTTTCACCTTAGGCTCATTTTAGGCACTTTTTAATCATTTTAACCTATCCAACTCTAATCATACAACAAAACTATATTACCAAGTCATCATACAATCATGGAAAGGCATATACAAAACAAGTTGGATCATATGCCACTTTACTACGAGTTTATAGCAAAAGATAACATACATATATGGCAGAGACGTGACTTGCAACCGCAACAACACGATCAAAGCTCAGAATTGTTCAAGGTCCTGAAAATGCATGAGACACACATGTTAGGCTTATATAGCCTAGTGAGGTAGTTATAACAATTACAATGAAATGCATGATAATCAAATATACAAGTAGTCATATTATACTATGCACAATTCATGCTTATTACACATGTTCTCATGCTTTCATATTCACATATTACATGTCACATAGTCATATCATAATCATAATGTCATAGCACAATTCATAGGCACATATCACATTAGGTACCATTGGATACACGGATTCCCCTGTACACCAACACATATAACGAAGAATGGGTCGTAGCCCTTGAGCCATAGCTCTAAAGATATATCCCTTACATAGCTGACCTTATTTCCCTTACATATAGGTCGTAGCCCTGGACTGTAGTCCTCCCTTACTTAACCGAGCTTAATAATCCTATGGCATGCCAATTGTATCCAATTTCCATAATTACACAAATTCACATAGTCCATATTTTTCAAGTCATATCATATCAAATATCAAAATGAACCTTAGCTCCATATCATGTCACATTTCATATTAATTTCATATATCACATACGTATAGCATATCATAGTCATATTTGCGCATATCAAAGCAATGCATGTACTTACCGAATTTTGCCAATCGAATTCAACATAGTTGCTCTTCGTGAGCCCTTAAACATATACAAACATAATCACAAAATAATGCAATGGGATGACACCGAGCCTATCCCTTGACACAACTACACTCACCTCGACAACCCGAAATTTTTGAGATTCTTGGATAACAACGCCTTTATCCTTGGCTTCCAGAAGAGATGACAGTTGTTCTTTATCAACCCCCAATCGATAGCAAGGATTCAAATTGTCGAACTGAAAAACTCGGGCTTACCAGCCTATCACTGAACCGATTTGTTTGTTCCCTACTTTCTCATATTTCTTGCGCACAACTCGACCCCTCCTATTTATACTTCAAATGCCGGCTTTAATGGTTTTCCCCCATGTTGTCGTGGCATGTTTAGGCATAATGCCCTTTTATTTTGGGCCACGTCGTGGCAACATGCCACCTTGCCCCCCTTTGATTGCTCCGAATCATCCCTTATGTGGGATTGCCCACGGCAAATCCTTCAATTTGAAGGAAATGACCATGGGTCCTATGGCCTTTATCTTTTTTTACTAATAAATATAATAATAATAATAATAATAAACTAATACGGTTAGCCCGAATAACCTTTACTACTTCAAATTAGGTACACGATCGAGCTAATTATATAATCAGTACAAAATATTCGATCACCAAAACTTAACCCCGACTAGACCGATTTTTAGGGTGTGACAACTCTCCCCTTAAGAAAATTCATCCTCGAATCTTTATTTCAGGTGAACAGATGAGGATATTGTTTCTGCATAGTCTTCTCGGGTTCCCATGTTGCCTCTTCAACGGAATGACTTCTCCACAAAACTTTCACTAAGGGCATAATCTTGTTACGAAGCCGTTTAACTTCTCGTGCGAGGATCTGAACAGGTTCTTCCTCGTACGTCATATTAGATTGGATTTCCACAGATTCCGATTCAATCACATGGGAAGGATCTGACCGGTACTTGTGTAGCATGGATACATGGAAGACATTGTGAATCTGACTTATTTTTTTGGGAAGAGCTAACCGGTAGGCAACATGTCCAATCTTTTCAATCACCTCGAATGGACCAATGAAGTGGGGCTTAGCTTTCCTTTCTTTCCAAAACGAAGAATCTTCTTCCACGGAGATACTTTGAGGAAGGCCTTTTCACCAACCTCGTACTGAATATCTCTCCTGCCCATATCGGCATAAGACTTGTGTAGATCAAAGGTAGCTTTAAGCCGATCACAGATAATGGTTGTCTTTTCTTTGGTTTCCTAAAGTAGGTCATGACCTAACATCTTGCCTTCACCAAGTTCAGTCCAACAAAGAGGATTTCTACACCTCCTTCCATAGAGAGCTTCATATGGAGCCATTTGAATTGAAGCCTGGTAACTGTTGTTGTACACAAACTCAACCAAGGGTAGGGATTTCTCCCACGTATTCCTGAAGTCAATGACATAGGCTCGGAGAATATCTTCTAGGATTTGAATAACTCTTTTAGATTGGCCGTCAGTTTGAGTATGGAAAGCAGTGCTAAGATGCACTCGCGTTCCCAAGGCCTCGTGTAAGGTCCTCTAAAACTGAGACGTAAATCATGGGTCATGATCGGAGATGATAGATACGGGATTTCGTGTAAGCGAATGACTTCACAGATGTACAACTCCGCGAGCTTAGGCAAGTTGAAATCCATTCTTACTGGAAGGAAATGAGAAGACATGGTGAATCGGTCCATTATGACCCAAATGGCATCATTTTTCTTCGGAGTCAAAGGTAGACCACTTACAAAGTCCATCGTGATACGCTCTCATTTCCATTGCAAAAGTTCAATGGGCTACAAAAGACTCATAGGTACCTTGTGCTCGGCTTTAACCCGTTGGCAAGTCAAACACCTAGCTACGTAGTCCGTGATTTCATTCTTCATACCTGACCACCAATAGATCTCCTTTAGATCTTCGTACATTTTGATAGCTCCAAGGTGAACAGAGAAAGCGCTAGAATGAGCTTCACTTAGGAATTGGTTCCGAAGATCATCATCATCGAGAACACAATGTGGTTGCAGAAACATAGTAACCCTTCAGAATTCAAAGCAAAGTCAGGATCTAAGCTATCCTAGACCTTAGCAATAAGGGGTGCAACTCCTCATCAGTTTCTTGAAGTGCCTTAATTCGGGATACAATGATGGAGTGAACTCTCAGCTCAGCTAACAATTTGCCATGTTTTCTGAGTCAAAAGTGAGCATTGAAGCATCTTAGAGAATAAGTGGGCTTCCGGCTAAGAGCGTCAGCCACCACATTGGCTTTATCGAGATGGTAGTCAATGACTAAATCATAATCTTTCAACAATTCCATCCATCGGCGCTGACGATGATTTAACTCTTTTTGAGTCATGAGGTGCTTCAAGCTTTTGTGATCAGTGTATAAGTAACACTTCTCACCATAGAGATAATGCCACCAAATCTTCAAAGTAAACACAACTACGACAAGTTCTAGATCATGAGTTGGGTAATTTAGCTCATGAGGCTTAAGTTGGCGCGAGGCATAAGCTATGACTTTGCCTTCTTGCTTCAGAACACAGCCTAATCCTAGGTGGGATGCATTACTGAACACGGTGAAGTCTTTGCCCGACTCGGGTTACACCAAGACAGAGGCATGCGTAAGGACTTGCTTGAGCTGGTCGAAACTCATTCGCTGATCAACGGTCTACACAAAAGGGGTATTGTTGTAAAAAAGCTTCGTTAAGGGTGCTGTAAGTAATGAGAATCCCTTAACGAATCTACGGTAATAGCCTACAAGGCCTAGAAAACTACGAACTTCTCTCACATTCTTCGGATGAGTCCAGTCAAAGATTGCTTGGATCTTCTTTGGGTCTACCTGGATTTCCATAGAAGAGATTACATGGCCAAGAAAGGATACTTCGGACAGCCAAAATTCACTTTTTCTGAAGTTGGCGTAGAGTTGTTTCTCCTGAAGGGTCTGAAGCACGATCCGAAGATGGTCTTCATGAGAAGCAGGGTCTTTGGAATAGATCAGAATGCCGTCTATAAAGACAACCAAAAACTTATGGAGATAGGGTCAGAATACACAATTCATTAGATCCATAAAGGTTGCAGGTGCATTCGTAAGCCCAAAAGGCATCACCAAAAATTCACAGTGACCATATCTGGTGCGAAAGGTAGTTTTTGGGACATCAGACACTTTCACCAACATTTGGTAGTATCCGGATCGAAGATCTATCTTGAAGAAGATGGAAGCATCCTTCAACTAATCAAAGAAGTCATCAATCCTCGGAACTGGATACTTGTTCTTGATCGTCACTTTATTCAATTAACAATAGTCAATGCATAGATGCATCGATCCATCCTTCTTTTTAACGAACAAGACCGATACTCCCCAGGGTGTGGAACTCGGTCGGATGAATCCCTTATCTTGGAGGTCTTGAATTTGAGTTTTTAACTCCTTCAACTCCACCGGAGCCATTCTATACGGAGTAGTAGAGACCGGAATAGTTCCAAGTTGTACTTATATCCTGAACTCAACTTCACGAGTGAGAAGGAGTCCCGAAAGTTCATCGGGAAACATATCTAAAATTCTTTTACTACGGGTACGTCTTCAATTTTCAAATCTTTCTTAGACTCTATGGAATACATAAAACTCTTTTTGGCTCAGGTTCAGACTTCATCAAGGTTATGCTCTCCTTACCGAGTCCATAGAAATATAATTTCTTCAAATAGTCTACGTCGAACTCCTGGGAGGGCAAGACCATCAAATTGACTGGAAATAGGATCCCTTGGATCCTCAGAGGTCAAGCTTTACGGATTCACCGTTAACCACACTATCTCCCAGTGGGTTAGAGACAACAATCTCAGAAGTGACTGGTTCAGGTTCTAGCGCATACTCTTTAATCAATGGTTCGCTAATAAAGGAATGTGTAGAGCCTGGGTGTGGTTCTATCACAACGCGTCTATCATTAGGTGCAGACATTCTGAAGTCTAATAAATAAGAAAGATTAGATCGTGTCAGTTGTAAGTCATAGATAACATATACAAATAAACTCCTAAGTGGCATATGTAGACACAGACTGATAACGGATGCCTGTTTAGTCCTAGAATCGACTAAACCTAGGCTCTGATACCGCAATTGTAACACCCCCTTCCCAGTCTGGTAGAGATTCGAGTCAGATAATGTTATTGGAAGACTAATCGAAGGTTCAGAAAAGGTTTTAGAGTTCAAAAATCTAATTTAAGTATCATATTGATTATTTTTAAGACTTATCCACTTGTCAGTTATTAAACATAATCAGAGTTGGGGTCAATTTTAAACTTTCTTAACCTTAGGGACTAAATTGTAAAATTTTCAAATTAAGGGTCCTTAGCCAAAATTTAGGTGATCATACTAAAATTAAACTTACTAATTATTTGCCTATGAAATTTCATTACTAACGGAGGTTATTTACCTATCTGACTAGATGATACAATATTTAGTGACCATTTTGTAAACTGTTCAAAACTGTTTTGTTATTCGGATTAACCTATCGGGTGATTTCCAAACCTTACCAAATTTTACCAGTACACTTACAAATCATTTTCCTATTGGTACGTCACACTTTTAGGGCGTTCGGAATCCATTTACCTAGTTTTCATCTTAAGCTCATTTTAGGCACTTTTTAATCATTTTAACCTATCCAACTCTAATCATACAAAAAAACCATATTACCAAGTCATCATACAATCATAGAAAGGCTTATACAAAACAAGTTGGATCATATGCCGCTTTACTAGGAGTTTATAGCAAAAGATAACATACATATATGGTAGAAACGTGAATTGCAACCGCAACAACATGATCAAAACTCAGAATTGTTCAAGGTCCTGAAAATGCATGAGACACACATGCTAGGCTTACATAGCCTAGTGAGGTAGTTATAACAATTACAATGAAATGCATGATAATCAAATATATAAGTAGTCATGTTATACTATGCACAATTCATGCTTATTACACATATTCTTATGTTTTCATATTCACATATTACATGTCACCTAGTCATATCATAATCATAATGTCATAGCATAGTTCATAGGCACATATCACATTAGGTACCATTGGATACACGAATTCCCCTATACACCAACACATATAATGGAGAATCGGCCGTAGCCCTTGAGCCATAGCTTTGAAGATATATCCATTACACAACTGACCTTATTTCCCCCACATATAGGCCGTAGCCATGGACCGTAGTCCTCCCTTACTTAACTGAGCTCAATAATCCTATGGCATGCTAATTGTATCCAATGTCAATAATTATACAAATTCACATATTCCATATTTTTCAAGTCATATCATATCAAATATCAAAATGAGCCTTAGCTCCATATTATGTCAAATTTCATATTAATTTCATATATCACATACGTATAGCATATCATAGTCATATTTGCACATATCAAAGCAATACAGGTACTTACCGGATTTTGCCAATCGAATTCAACATAGTTGCTTTACGTGAGCCCTTAAATAAATACAAACATAATCACAAAATAATGCAATAGGATGGCACCGAGCCTATCCCTTGACACAACTACACTTACCTCGACAACCCAAAATTTTTGAGATTCTCGGATAACAACACCTTTATCCTTGGCTTTCGAAAGAGATGACGGTTGTTCTTTATCAACCCCCAATCGATAGCGAGGATTCGAATTATCGAACCGAAAAACTCAGGCTTACCAACCTATCACTGAACCGATTTGTTTGTTCCCTACTTTCTCCTATTTATTGCGCACAACTCGACCCCTCATATTTATATTTCAAATGACGGCTTTAATGGCTTCCCTCCATGTTGCCGTGGCATGTTTGGGCATAATGCCCTTTTATTTTGGGCCACGTGGTGGCAACATGCCACCTTGCCCCTTTGATTGCGTCGAATCATCCCTTATGTGGCATTGCCTACGACAATTCCTTCAATTTAAAGGAATTGGCAGTGGGTCCCACGACCTTTATCTTTTTTACTAAAAAATATAATAATAATAAACTGATACGGTTAGCCATAATAACCTTTACTACTTCAAATTAGGTACACGATCGAGCTAATTATATAATCGGTACAAAATATTTGATCACCGAAACTTAACCTCGACTAAACCAGTTTTCAAGGTGTGACAGTATAGTTGGCATACCATAGAGTCCAGCAGCATGCTGCATACTCGGTTTAGCACTATAGTGTATATAAATGACACTTAGTGCATATGGTGGGCATGACCTTATGTGTATTATGGTGGGCACGACCTTATGTGTATTAGCACTTTGGTGCATATTTGCCTCGTGTACCCAGGGTCCTCCTAGGCTTCTGTTTGGGCTATGATTTATTGATTAATAAATGATAAATAGGTAAAAGAGTTTATGAACTCTCAAAGTAAATAGAAAGAATATTGGTAAGAAAGTTATATCTGGTTTATATTATGTTAACATATGATTAACATGATGGTAATACATATCTAGTGATATTGATGCATGATTATGGTTACATCTTTATATTTATAAGTATGCAGTATTGCACTAGATTTTATTATTGCCTCACTAAGTGTATACTTAGCGTGTGATGATTTCATGCGTAGGTAAACATAAGGAATTGGAGTAAGGAGTAGTTGACATCTTATCAGTAGAGAGTATAACTACGGTATTAGTAATAACATCTTTTTGATGTATTTTGATGCTACTAGATGGCATGTATATGTTAATATTAGTCAGTTTTAATCTAGTCTTACTATGGTTTGTAATAACTTATAAACTGGTTTATGTTGATAATGAAGGGTGAGTAGTTGTATTAAAATTAAAAAGGGTTAGATGGATTACTAGTATATAAATCAGATAACTTATTGAAAAATAATGAATAGAACTATCAATTAGATTTTTATATTAGGCAGTTTTTAGACAGTTGTATTGCTTATAGGTTGTAGTTATAAAATGCTAAGTTGTTGTCTGGAATTGGAATTAATTTGGTTGATTAAAAATTAGATAAAGCGATTATGTTAGGATAAAAAATGGTTTAATGGTGTTTTCTAAATAAATGATTATTATGGATTGTTAGCCATTCATTATGTGACACTCTAATTAGTATTGGAGACTAAATACTGGTAAGGGTGTTACAAGATATCTCTCATCTCTTTTTTTCCAGATGATTTAGTTTTGTTTGCAAAGGCAGTGCCGGAACAGGTAGCCGTGATGCAGAGGGTCTTGGATATGTTCTGTGTTAGCTCAGGCCATAAGGTTAGTAGTGCCAAATCTAATATTTTCTTTTCGAGGAATGTGGATGTTGTCACTTGTGTGAGTATTGCTCAATATCTTGGGTTTGTAGAGGTAGATGACTTGGGTATGTACTTGAGAGTTCCTCTATTGCACAAGAGAGTAACAAAAGCTACAGATGGGTATCTAATTCAGAAGGTGTAGGATCGGTTATCAGGTTGGAAAGCGAGGAATTTATCCCTGGCCGGTCGGATTGTGTTAGCGAAAGTAGTGTTGGCAGTTATTTTGTACTACACAATGCAATTAGTTCTTCTTCCTAAGGAGGTTATGTGAGGAGATTGAGTTATTGATACGAAGATTTATTTGTGGAGGATCGGATATGAGGGGATCGATCACCCTTGTTAAGTGGGATGAGGTTTTTATGCCTGTGGATGAGGGTGGACTTGGTCTTCGGAACATGGTTACGCAAAAATGGGACTTTTCTTATGAAAGTCGTATTTACTCTCTTGTCTCAGCCAAATAAATTGTGGGTGCAAGTGTTGTAGGATAAATACAAATTGTGCTTAGGAGTGCCCATGACAATTCAACGTAATGGAAGTTCGTGGCTTTGGCAAGGACTGTCCAAGATTTGGGATGATGTCTGATTGGGTGTAGCATGGATCCTCTGTAATGGAATGAATGTAAGGTTTTGGCTTGATCTTGGGTAGGAGACCAAGGGCCGTTGATTAAGCATGTCAGGAATCTGTCTATGGTGATGAATACTCACACCTTGGTTGCTTCCATGATGGATACTAATGGGGAATGGAATTGGGGGCTGTTTGATAAAGTCTTACCAGCTATGAACATCCTTCGCATCGCTTCGATCAAACTCCCTTGGCATCGATGAACGATGGGGTTCCTGGTTGGTGACCTAATCCTATGTATAAATTATCGGTTAGCTCGGCGTATTCCTTTCTCTATAGACACTTTCCGACTATAGATGAGAAAATTTGGGAGATGTTGGTGAACTTCAAAGGGTCACCGCGAGTCCGGACATTCTTGTGGTTAGTTCTCAAGGATAAGATTCTAACAAATAAGGAAAGGGCTCGTAGGCACATCATGGAAGACTCAAGTTGTGTGGTGTGTGGTTCGATGGTTGAAGATACACTTCATGTACCGAGTTGATGAAGAAACAACTTGAAGAGGAGTATGAAAGGTATCTCAAACTCGAGGAGAAAGCACGCCGCCAAGAGAAATTTGACTTTGAGTTGGAGAAGATACAGTTTGAAAGAATGGTTAAAGGTCTGCAAAAGAGAAAGGATGAATTGGAACTCGAGCTCAAGCTAGAAAAGGAAGAGATCCAGAAACTCAAGAGGTTAAGCAAAAGCAAGAGAGTTGTAGAAGGTGGATTAAGCGAAGGGATAAAGCTCCGATTTAGGGAGGAGAAAGCAAGAGTCAAGAATTATAAAATGACGTATTGTGAGAGTAAGGACCAGGTGCTCACTTTAGCACAAGAAATGAAAAACTTGCACACTTCTCACTCTAAGAAGCTCAAGGAAGAACGTCGCCAAAATGAAGCCTTGAAGGATCAAGTTAAGTGTCTCGAGAAGTCTCTTTTCAAGCACAAAGGTTCGACTAGCAAGTTAAAGGAAAGCAAGACGGAGAACTAGGCTTTAGAGGCTCGCATTGAATAATTGGAAATCGAGGTTCAACAGCCCAAGGATCATGTGACAAGCTTTAGGGGAGCAATTCAAGTACGCCCGATGCTGAGTTTGGAGCAACTACAATTCGCTGCCTACACCATTTGGAGACAAGAACAGGAGTTAGCACAATGGATGGTTAGGATGCAAGGAATCGCCTGGAAGATACAACTCTTAACAGAAGACGCTACTGAACTTCATGAATGTGTCGACGATGACTGTAAAGAAGGATAGAGGATTGTTTGGATTTTGAGAGAGATCATCGACCACGATACCACCCTGAAGTCATATGTTTAGTTGGATTTCTTTGGATTATTGTACCAAGACTATGTTTTTGTTAATGAAAGTTGTTTAACGATGATATTTGCTAGACTCAGTGTTGCTTATTGCATTCATGCATAATTCATTTATTTGCATTCTTTGTTTTGTTAACAAATAATTGACTAAAAAGCTTTATGTTTCAGAAACAAAAAAGATTGCATTTTGGTTCTTTAAAATGGAGGAAGGTTTTGCAAAACTAGAAGCCGATTTACGTAGTCAAATAGAACGAACCCAAAAAGAATTGAGGAAAACCATTCTCAAGTCCCAACAAGACATGATGAGGGAGATATCGCAACTGTTGCAAGGTCAACTGAGGCAAGATTCAAGAGATAAGGGTACCGTTGAGAGCCCTGCCCAAAACTCGGGGGATCGCCTTTATGCCGAAACTGTCAAGAATCCTCTGCTCATCGATCCTTCTTCAAACCCTACACAAGGTGCATCTACTTCTCATGCTGGTGCAGGAGTTCAAACTCAACCAGGGGTGACCTTCAGGGATCCCGAGGTTATCGGAGACGGCATCCTAGATTTTGATGAATTAGAAAAGCTGAATCAAATGAAAGCGGAGTTCAATAAGCAGCTAGAAGACAATCGGAAAGACCTAAAAGAAAAGCTACAAGTGAAAGAAGATGAGGATGACCCCTATGGGTTAAGTGCTAGAGAATTCAGCCTGGTTCCAGATGTGGAGATCCCATACAAGTTCAAGGCTCCAAACTTTGAGAAGTTCAACCAAAGTACCTGTCTGTCCGCTCATATAGTGATATTTTGCTGAAAGATGGTCAGTTTTACCAGCAACGAGAAGCTCATGATTCACTATTTTCAAGATAGCTTAGTTGGGTCTGCTCTAAGGTGGTATAACCAACTGACCAGGGCTTAGATCAAGTCATGGAAAGATTTAGCGAAAGCTTTCACCGATCAGTATAAGCATGTAACTGATATGGTTCCCAACTGACTACTATTACAAGGTATGGAACAGAAGCGCAATGAGACCCTTCGTGAATATGCTCAAAGGTGGCACGACGTGGCAGCCCAAGTCCAACCACCGCTTCATGAACATGAGATCTCCCTTATGTTCATAGACACACTAAAAGAGGCACTTTATGATTGGCTGATCAGTAACCTATCAGTAACTTTGCAGAGATGGTCATGACTGGTGAACGCATTGAAGTAGCCATCAAGAGCGGAAAGATCAATGAAGGGGATCATTCACAGAAGCAATTCAAGAAGAAGGATCATGAAGTGAACAACACCAACTCTTTTGAGAAAACCAAGAACTTCACCATCTCCCAACCGCAGGCTTCAGCAGGGAATTCCATAAACTTCAGCAAGAGAGAAGATAAGCGACCTAAGAAGGAAAATGATGATATGTCTTTCACACCTTTTCCAATTACCTACAAAGAACTCTACTCGCAGTTATACAAGGCTAATCTGGTCTGACCATACCACGTTACCCCTTATAACCCACCGTACCCGGCTTGGTATAACCCTAAGGAGTACTGCGAGTATCATGCTAATGTCCTGGGTCACTCAATTGAGAATTGTATAGCTTTCAAAAAGTTCATTCAAAATCTGATTCGAACTGGGGTGTTACAGTTAGGGGAACCCAATACGGCCAACAATCCATTGCCAAACCACGGGGGACAGGGTGTAAATGCCATTGAAGACGAGTGCACCGAGAAAGCCAAAAGGAGCGTGTCCGAAATCTAGTCTCCCCTAAGATGGGTCTTTCAACAGTTGTGCATGGAGCGTCTCATCAATCGGGGGATGGTGTTGGTCAAAGAAGGATGCGGCCTATACTGTGAGTACCATCAGTCAGGAGATCATGATATTCAGCATTGTGAGGAATTCCATCATTTGCTTCAAGCTATGATGGACAACAATGAGATAGAGTTTTTTGAGAAGGGGAAATGAGTAAAAGAGTTTGAAGTCTTTGTATTAGAGAGTCAAGAAGCTAGATACAGTGCCAAGAGGCCACTTGTCTTCAATCTTAGGACGAGCAAGGCAAGCGAACCAAAAGTGGCTCCTAAAATCATAATTGCTACCCCAAAGTCTTTTCCTTTTAAAGACACCAAGAGGGTTCTGCGGAATTACGACGCGAGCATCATGATTCTGGGATCGTCTAGTGCACAAGAGGAAAAGAGGACGATGGAAACAGAACCTGCTCAACCAAGTAGCGGAGAAGAAAATGGCGTAGGGCATCTAACAAGAAGTGGTCGGTGCTACATTCCAAAAAACTTGAGGGATCCAAAGTAGAAAGTCCAGGAAGCTGGAGCAGGATCTGAAAGGTTGTTTAGAGAATACTCACCTGCAAAGATCAAGGAGCCCGTCACAGAAACGCAAGCACAAGAGTTTCTGAAATTTCTAAAGCACAATGATTATAATGTCATCGATCAACTTCGAAAACAACCAGCTCGCATTTCGGTACTCGACCTATTACTCAAATCTGAAATGCATCGTGATGCATTGTTGAAGGTTTTGAAAGAGACCTTTGTTGCAAAAGACATTTCTGTTGGGAGATTAGATCAGATCGTCAGTCACATTACTGATGACAATCACATTACTTTCAGCGATGACAAGATTCCAAGGGAAGGCACGGGGTCCGTCAAAGCCTTGAACATTAACACCCACTGTAAAGGTTATATGCTGCTGGGCGTGTTGATTGATAATGACTCTGTATTGAATGTCATGCCATTAGCCATGCTACAACAACTACCAATCGATAGCTCACATATGAAGCCATGTGATAATACGGTGCGAGCTTTCAATGAGACTTAAAGAGATGTGGTTAGGAAGATAGAAGTACCCCTGTTCATTGGTCTCACTAAATATGTCGTCGATTTCGTGGTCATGGATATCCAGCCATCTTACAATTGCTTGTTAGGAAGGCCTTGGATACACTCCGTCGGCGCTGTTCCGTCCTCACTCCATCAAAAGTTAAAGTTTGTCACCAATGGGAAATTAGTAACAGTGAATGCAGAAGAGGACATCATCGCTTCAGTGACTCTGGATTCACCATACATCCCTACTAATGGAGAAGTGATAGAGTGCGCCTTCAGAGCCTTGGAACTTATCAACGCTACTTTTTTTTCCGAATGAAGAAAAGTTCCATACCCCAAACTATCAAACTGCAATAAAATAATAGTGTTCGAAACCCTGGGAAGAGGAGCAAGAAAGAACAAAGGTTTAGGGAGAAATCTACAAGGGCGTCTTCGTCCTGTTAGTGTGATTCACAAGGTGGACCACTTTGGACTTGGCTATAAGCCTAACTTTCTGCAAGAGTGGAAAAAGAGACAAGAACAAATGAAAGCCAGGTTGAGGGGGGAAGACATTCCTTGGGCTCCCATTACCTATTCAAACTTCAGAGGGATCTTTGTATCTGGGGGAGTTTGAAACCCAGAGGAGGATATCCAAAAGGCAAACCAAGAGAGTGAAAGGCGCCTCCAAGAAGAGCTGATCAGTGAGGCTTTAGAAGAAATGAATGTAAACATGATCGATGACAAGAGCAAGCCTAACCGATTTTTGGCTAGAATTCGTACGTGCCTCCCAGGGGAAGAGCTCAAAAAACTGGACCTTCAGGGTCGTGCCAACACTCAATAGGAACCAATCAAAGTAATGCCTAGAACCACTCCGTTACTTTGGCCCGAAAGTAACAAACATCTTTTGTAAAAAAGGCAACTATGTCATGTTCATTTATAATGAAATATATCTACCTTTTCTTTTTCACAAATGGAAAACATGGCATTCATTCCATTCCATTCATTTCATTTCATTCTTTATTTATTTATTTACCTATTTATTCATTTATTTGTTAGTTAATGACTTATTTATGTCATAAACTACACCATTCTTTTCCCAATACGCACTTTTAAAATCGTGCAAGCCCCTTAATATAAACTGTATGAACAATGTGGAACCTAATCTCAAAGTAGACTTCGGATGACCCATGTACTTGGCAGAGGTAGAGGAAGAAAATGATGAGATTCCCAAAGAGTTGTTAAGAATGATGGCCGATGAGGAAAAACAAATCCTTCCGCACCAAGAGAAGCTAGAGATCCTAAATTTGTGAACGGATGAAGAAAAGAAAGAAGTAAAGATCGGGGGCACCCTGTCACCAGAAATCAGACAAGGGTTGGTGGAATTGCTTGTGGAATTTAGAGACATATTCGCATGGTCATACCAAGACATGCCAGACTTAAACACGGATATTGGAACGCACAAGCTTCCCATTAGGCCAGAATGCAAGCCTGTTCAGCAAAAGCTTCGAAGAATGAGAACATACATGTTACTAAAAATTAGGGAAAAGATTAAGAAATAGTTTGAAGCCGGGTTTCTAAAAGTCTCTAAGTACCCAGAATGGGTGGCCAATATCGTGCCAGTACCAAAGAAGGATGGGAAGGTGTGTATGTACGTGGATTATAGAGACCTTAATAAAGCAAGCCCCAGGGACAACTTTCTTTTGCCCTATATTGACACTTTAGTAGATAATACTGCGGGGCATGCGTGGTTCTCATTCATGGATGGCTTCTTGGGGTACAACCAGATCAAAATGCACCCCGAATACATGGAGAAAACCACTTTTGTGACCATATGGGGCACGTTTTGTTACAAAGTGAGGTGTACATAGATGACATGATAGCCAAATCCAAGACCAAGGAGGAGCACATCCGGAATTTACGGAAACTCTTCTAAAGGTTAAGGAAATATCAGTTAGAACTTAACCCAGCCAAATGCACCTTGGCAGTCACATCAGGGAAACTCTTGGGCTTTGTGGTAAGTCATAGGGGCATCAAGATCGACCCCGACAAGGTGAAAGCAATTCAAGATCTTCCGCCACCGCAAACGCAAAAGGAGGTCCGAGGATTTTTAGGGAGGTTAAACTACATATCCTGGTTCATATCCTAGTTGACTAATAAGTGTGACCCCATTTTCAGAATGCTCCGAAAGAATAACCCGGGAGTCTAGGATGAAGATTTCCAAGAAGCATTAGAAAAGATCAAGAAGTATCTGACTGATCCCCCAATCCTAGTGGCACCAATGCTAGACAGACAATTGATCCTATATTTGACGGTCTTTGAAAATTCTATGGGGCGTGTACTTGGACAACACGATGACTCAGGCAAGAAGGAAAGGGCCATCTACTATTTGAGCAAGAAGTTCACGAATTGTGAAACCAGTTACATGCCATTTCAAAAGTTATGTTGTGCCTTGGTATGGGCCACTAAGTGGTTACGGTAATACATGTTGTATCATACCACCTGTCTAATTTCCCAGATGGATCCGCTGAAATTTCTGATGGAAGCGCCAGCTTTGACCAGGAAGATGGCCCGTTGGCAAATGCTCTTGTTAGAGTTTGACATTGTTTAGTTAAACCAGAAAGCGGTAAAAGGAAGTGTCGTGGTAGATCTTCTGGCAGGTCACGCCTCGAATGACTATGAACCGTTGGATTTCCATTTTCCAGATGAAAACTTGATATGTGGTGTAATTGAAGGGAAATCTGTTGCTGGAAAAGAGGGCTGGAGGCTCTATTTTGATGGGGCATCGAATGCCCTAGGCCATAATATGGGCAATATTAATTTCCCCTGAGGAGGACCACTACCCTTTCACCAATAGGCTGGAATTCTTCTGTACCAACAATATAGTCGAGTATGAAGCATGTGTCATGGGACTCTGAGCAGCCATTGAGAAGAAGATCAAGGTTTTCCAAGTTTTCGGAGATTCTTCTTTGGTAGTTTACTAACTTCGAAAGAGTGGGAGACTAGAGATCCGAAGCTGATCAAGTATTACGATTTGATCCAAGATTTGGTCAAAATTTTTGAAGAAGTCAGTTTCACCTACTTACAAAGAGAGGACAACCAAATGGCTGACGCACTAGCCATATTGGCCGTTGTGTTCAAAATAAATGGGACGGCCGAAATGAAGCCCGTCGAGATGTAAACTTTTAAGGTGCCGGCCCACTGCTATAGTTTAGTGGAGGAAAATGAAGGCAATCCATGGTATTACGACATCCTCCAATACATCAAATATCAAACTTACCCAAAAGACACCAACGATAATGAAAAAAGAACTATTAGAAGGTTGGCATCAGGGTACGTCCTTGATGGAAATGTTTTGTATAAAAAAGAAAAGATCAGATACTGTTAAGGTGTGTCAATGCTTGGAAGGCCAAAAATATTTTAGTAGAGCTCAATGGAGGTTTGTGCGGAACCCACGCTAGCGGCTTCTCGATGGCTAGAAAGATAATGAGATATGGCTACTTCTGGTCAACAATGGAAGGAGATTGCATCAATTATGCAAAGAAGTGCCATAAATACCAAATCTATGCCGATAAGATACATTCCCTATCGGTACCACTTCACGTCATGAACTCGCCTTGGCCTTTTGCTGCCTAGGGAATAGACGTTATTGGTTAGATACACCTAAAAGCTTCTAATGGGCATCACTTCATTCTAGTGGCTATCGATTACTTCACCAAATGGGCAGAAGCTGCCTCGTACGCCAATATCACAAGAACGAGAGTTTGCAAGTTCTTCAAGAAAAAAATTATATGTCGCTATGGCTTGCCCGAAAGGTTCATCATCGACAATGCTTCTAACTTGAATAACAAAATGATGATTGAGGTGTGTGAATAGTTCAAAATTGTACATCACAATTCTACTGTTTATCGCCCTAAGATGAACGAAGCAATGGAGGCGACAAATAATAATATAAAGAAGATCATAGCAAAAACCACAGAAAATTAAAAGGATTGGCATGAAAAGCTACCTTTTGTCCTATTTGCTTATCGGACCTCTGTGAGGACTTCCACCGGGGTAACGCCTTACTCTTTGGTATATGGCACGGAGGCGGTATTGCCCATCCAAGTGAAGATTCTGTCGCTCTAAATTTTGAACGAAGTGAAGTTGGACGAATGGATACAAGCCAGAATTGATCAATTGAACCTCATTGAAAAGAAAAGGTTGAAGGTCATCTGTCATAGCCAAAAGTATCAGAAAAGGATAATGCAAGCCTACAACAAGAAAGTTCACCCTAGAGAGTTTCAAGAGGAGGATCAGGTGCTTAAAAAGATCTTACTTAACCAAAAAGACTTTTGAGGGAAGTGGATGCCTAATTAGGAAGGGCCTTATGTTGTAAAGAATGCCTTCTCTGAAGGAGCATTGATCCTAGCCGAGATGGACGGGAAAGAGTTAAGCAACCCAATAAACTCAGACTCGGTAAAAAAGTATTATGCTTGAGAAAAAAGAAAAAAAAGAAAAAAAAGAAAGAAGAATTAGGGTTTAGGGCAAAAACCCTAAAATGGGCGTCCTAAAACTAAGGGGTGATCTGAATTGAAAATCCGAACATGACGGTTCAAAAATACGTGAAATGTGGCATACGACTGACAGACTTCATCAAAGAGCAATGCTTCAATCCTTAGGTCATTAAAGGTTGTAACCCAAGATGGCGAGTGAAATATCTACTACGGTCGACGGGTTCTCATTATTCATATAGTCGATAATATTCGTATCTTTTCCTTCTCATATTTGCCATGGCTTTCAAAATTTTGTTAATATTTCTCTAAGTATTAATAAAATATTACTCTCATTTTTGTTGCCCGTCTCCTAATTATCTCGTAGATGAATTGGCATAGGTCACGAAAAGCAAAAGATTTCTTAGTATTACTATGATTTAACCCATTGAGTGCAGGTTGTTCTAAGGTGGAGGGCGAATCTCCAAGGTTAAGACAAAAATATCATTGGGGGTGAAAATGACGAGATTTGCCAAAGAAAGACAATGAGTACCTCACATATTATTGAAATCAGAGGAGCTAAGGGCGAAAACCCAGAAGGGCGCCTGAAATAAAAGAAAAAGAAAAAGAAAAAAAGAAAAAGAAGAAAAAAGAAAGAAACGAGCAAAAAAGAAGAAAAAGAAGGAAAAAGAAAAGAAAAGAAAAAAAGTGAAAACCCGTAGAGGGCACTTTGGATGTACAATTCTAAAGGTGAAAACCTAAAAATGCACTTTAGAACAAAGGAATCAAAAAGGGGCATGAAGGGTGAACCCGAGTGACAAATGGGGCACCGCCGTCACAAGACAGAGAGGAATAAAGTAAAGGAAAGTCGAAATCAAAGTACCAGAAAAAAAGAAATGTCCGAGTGAATTATTGTTATCCATGCATCATATTTAGTTAGACATTCCTAGGTTAGGATCATGCTAACTCATACCATCGCATCATTTCGTCTCTTTTTTACAGGATAAAAGGGGAGACCTCTTAAGAAGAGAAACAAACATCAGAGTGGAAACTTGGAGAGAATTTCCAAGCAAAAGATTTCGAAAACACCACTTCCTGGTGAAAAAGGCTAGATAATAGAACATTTCAAAAAAGGGGAAGAAGAGGTTGGCCTATCCGTTTAGGCTCACAAAAAGGGGAAGCCTTCATGGAACCCTTATTTAAAGAACTTCTATTTGTTTGTGCCTCTTCGGAGGAACATGTTTCATCGGTTTATGTCTGATGCAGTTTCATAGGGACATCCTGGCGTCACTAAGATTGCTTTCGACTGCTTCGGGAAAGCAAAGTCACTTGGATTCATTCATTACCGCTTCGGAAGAATGAGCCATTCGAAAGATATTTGGATTCATTCGCTGTCGCTTCGGAGGAATGAGTCATTCGGTAACTGGTTTTTCCAATGCCGATCAGGAAAGGCATGCCAACGCTACCCACTTGTTTTTTTTTCTGTTTCGGGGAAACAAGTTATCTCAATTTGCTCGCTGTCATTTCGGGAGAGCAAATCATCCTACAGGGAAGTAGGGCAAAATTAGTGCTTATGGTCTTTGCTTTATTCTTGTTTCATAAGTATAAGCAAAGAGAGACAGCTGTAATCACTAATTTTTTCTGGGTTAACCTTTTTATTTACTTTTCAATAATGGGATTATATATGTTTATCTTATTATTAGGTGATTATAAATGGGCTCATATTTGTTATCGTACATTTAAAGTGCATATCATAAGTATGTGTTCATTATAAGTGTCTATTTAAGACATAAACGTATATGTGTTGTTTGTCCAAATTGCATGTGATATGTATATGTGTTATTAGTATATTATGTGTGTTTACTATTGTTTTAATGTAAGTGTGCATATGTGTGTATTTGTTAGAATATATATTGTATGTATAATTGCATGTACGTGTGTATTAACATTTGAATGTATATGTGTTATAAAAGTTTATTACTAAAATCACTATAATGTGGGTTGTTCATTAAAAAATATAATTAAATAAAATATATAAATATAAATGTATACATATAAACAGATTAAATAAACAACATAAGCCTAAGTATTTATAAAAAGTCCAAGTCCATACATATTAAAAATCCAAAAATATATAAATACACATTTCTGGCCCATAACCGATATAAACAAAAACCCTAAAAATATAATTATCTATCAACTTTTTTGCAGCCACCTCAAATCTTACCGTAAGATCAGATTTGATCCAACGGTTCAGATGGCACCGGAGCCGGTGTCCAAATTCACCAGTGTTCCCACGAGCTGACGCTCTGTCTTTTACACGCGGATGAAGCCCACGCGTGGTCGCTTCATCTTCCACGTGCTGCTACTGTTTCATCTCCTGGCTAGGTGGCTTCGTTGCCGGCAATCTCGGGATATTATCACCGGGTCCCAACCACCAGCATGGGCAAAAACAATAAGAAATTAGAGGCTAACAAAGCCTAATATTAGATGTAATAAACCACAGTGTTATCCATTAATGTGAATATGAACAAAGATTGGGGATAAAAGATGTAATTGGTTTTGTAATTAGGGGTAGTTTTCAGATTCAAGAATTTATGAAAAAAAGCCTTCTGATTTCCCCATTCATTTTTCCTTTTCTTTTTCAAACATAATCACAAGAAGCAACCAAAAAACAGTTAACCATGCATGTTCAATACATCATTATCGTATTGAGCTTATAAGTTCAAATCAAAAAAATTAAGACGAAAATAAAATGGGGGATTTATACCTTTCGACGGTAACACTTCCCGACAAACGGAGGCTCTATCGGTGAATCCCAACGGTGAGGAGCTAGACCGTAATGAGGAGAGTCACATACTTCGAGATCGATTTGATCCAACGGTTACCGGCGAAGGTCTGGCGTGAGGAAGCCGAAGGAGCTTCGGCCAGTTTCGAGACGAATGACCCATCTTCTGGAGGATCAACGCCGGTGGAAATCAAGAGTGGGTTAGGAGACGCCGAACACACACCCAACGAAAAGGGGGAAAATAAAAAGAGGAGTCTGATTTAGGGTTATAACCCCTTTTATCACAACCGGTATAACCGGTTTCATGACCGGCTAAGCTGGTTAGCCTACTCGAATAGTGACCCGCTCCAGAACCCGACCTGATCTGCTCCAACAGCCTAGCCCAGCAATTTGCAGCCCAATTTGTTTGGGCTTGGTAAACCCTTTACCCTATTTATCTAATTGCAACCCATATTTTTTTAGGCATGACATGTTTTATTTATCTTTTTTATTTGTTATTAAATGTTGTATAACATGTATTTTATATATGGTACATAGTATTTAAGTAGAACATAAAGAATTAATATTTAGTTCATAACATATATTATATATGTATTTTAATTCAAATAAATGACATCCCCCTAATATTAATATATTTTATAAAGGTTATATCGTAAATATTACAATGTTTGTATACATATATAATATTTATAATACGTAATGTAGAACTTGTTAACGTATTATAGGATATACATACATGTAAAATTTTTAGAATGTACTATACGTAGTTTTTAATATGTCTTATGATATGAATTTCTTTTATACCGTGTATACAAAATTTTAAATACATGATTTTTCTACAAATATAGATAATATATTTTTCATTATGGTATATGTTTTTCTTTGAAATAAAAGATTAATATTACTATAAATAAAGTTTTTTTAATGCTAGTTTTATGTAATAGAAAGATTATAATATATGTAATATTTTTATAAATATATGGAACATATAATTTTTGAAAGTGTATAACATATATAGTTTTTTTTTTCTTTTTTTAAAAAATAAAGGGGAGAGGCAATAATTTTAAGGTTTGTAATACAATCTCAAATTATATTTTGATAACAAATGTACGAAAATGTTTATGAGCCCTAAACTTTTAGATTTGGTTTTTTAGTAGTTTGGGCTTTTAGCTTTGGGCCAAAATTTAATAGTTTTAAGCTTTTGGGTTTAGGTTGGGAATAGCCAAATTAATTCGAACAAGCTATATGCTCGTATTATAGGGACATGACCCTAGAATTAATCAAATTAGCCTTAGTTTTTAGAGTGTTAATTAGATTAGTGTTCGGATTAATTTAGTGAATTTAAATTTATCCTTGGCTTATTGGGGTAAATGTTAAATTCATTAAGTTAATTGAACATTTCTTAATTACTTTAGGGGAAAAACAATTTTAAGTCTAATCTAGCATTAAATTACAATTTAGTCATCATAAATTGGGTTTCATAATCTTTTAGGGCTAAATACGTAATTAGGCTATATATCAAATTGGGCCTTTATTTTTTAGTGTTTACATTTATGCCCTTGCTTGTCATACATTAATTGACATTCACATAATCTTATATCTTAATGACATCGTTAATCAACTTAAATCATAAAAAGGGAGGTACTTATTAATTCTAATATTTGTGTCATAATAGTATGAGCTTAAAGGACGTTACCAAATATTCAAATTAATTTTTGCCATCCCGAGGTAAATAGACTAAAAATTAACGAAGTCATTACATCATATTTAAATATTTGCATCATGCATAAAGGTGACGTACGGAGGTCAAACCATAAATTAACACGGCAGTCGGGCTTATTCGATGTCGGTATAGATCCGACATATCGTCAACCTTATTAATTAAATGTTTAATTAATTTGAGTCTACCAATTCGATAAGGCCCATGCAATCAAGGCTAATCTTTATCTAAGAACTTCAAATTAAATTCAATTTAAATTTCAATGACTTTCATTCTTTTAAGAGCAATAAATTTTCTGGTACCGATCCCCGGGCATGATGGGGGTGCTAATCCTTCCCCACACGTAACCAAATCCTGGACCCTTTCGCAACAAATCTCTGGTTTTATGGTGTCTGGCCTACCTTACCCGAGTAGCTGGTGGCGACTCCCAATTTTCATTGTCTTGGAAAATTTAAAGTTTTCAAAAGAAATCCCCAATTTTCCAATGGATTTTCATTAACAATTCAGGGGATAATTAGTAGCCGACTTATTTTCTAAACAAACGCCCTTATCACGGCAAAATTTCTTTTCTTCAAAAACGGGAAGAAAAAAGGTCGCTACAATACGTTTATGTCTTAAATAGACATTTATAATGGACACACACTTATGATATGAACTTTATATGAACGATAACACATATGAGTCCATTTTATAATCACCTAATAATAAGATAAACATATATAAGCCCATTATTGAAACGCAAATAAAAAGGTTAACCCTAGACAAAATTAGTGATTACAGCTGCCCCTCTTTGCTTATACTTGTGAAACAAGAATAAAGCAAAGACCATAAGCACTAATTTTGTCCCACTTCCCTATCAGATGATTTGCTCTCTCGAAATGGCAACGAGCAAACTCAGATAACTTGTTTCCCCAAAATGGCATAAAACAAGTGGGTAGAGTTGGCATGCCTTTCCTGATCGGCATTGGACAAACCAGTTACTGAATGACTCATTCCTCCGAAGCGACAACGAACTAATCCAAATACCTTTCGAACGGCTCATTCTTCCGAAGCGGTAGCGAATGAATCCAAGTGACTTTTCTTTCTTGAAGCGATTGAAAGCAATCTCAGTGAAGCCATGATGTCCCTCTGAAACGGCAGTAGACATAACCCGATGAAGACGACATGTTCCTCCGAAGCGGCAACGAACAAATAGAAGTTCTTCAAATGAGGGTTCCATGAAGGCTTCCCCTCTTTGTGAGCCTGAACGGATAGGCTAACCTCTTCTTCCCCTTTTTCAAAAGGTTCTATTGTCTAGCCTTTTTCACCGGGAAGTGGTGTTTTTGAAATCCTTTGCTTGGAAATTCTCTCCAAGTTTCCACTATGATGTTTGTTTCTCTTCTTAAGAGGTCTCCCCTTTTATCCTGTAAAAAGAGGCAAAATGATGCGATGGTATGAGTTAGCATGCTCCTAACCTAGGAATGTCTAACTAAATATGATGCATGGATAACAATAATTCACTCGGACATTTCTTTTTTTTGGTCCCTTGATTTCGACTTTCCTTTACTTTCTTCCTCTCTCTCTTGTGACGACAGTGCCCCATTTGTCACTCGGGTTCACCCTTCATGCCCCTTCTTGATTCCTTTGTTCTAAAGTGCTTTTCAGGTTTTCACCTTTAGACTTGTACTTCCACTGTGCCCTCTACGGGTTTTCACTTTGTTTTTCTTTTCTTTTTTTTGCTTTTTTCTTTATTTTTTCTTATTTTTCTTCTTCTTTTCTTTTGGGCACCTTTCTGGGTTTTCACCCTTAACTCCTCTGATTTCAATAATATGTGAGGTACTCATTATCTTTCTTTGGCAAATCTCGTCACTTTCACCCCGATGATCTTTTTGTCTTAACCTTGGCAGATTCACCCTCCATCTTAGAACAACCTGCACTCAATGGGTTAAATCATAGTAATACCAAGAAATCTTTTTGCTTTTCGTGACTTATGCCAATTCATCTACGAGATAATTATGAGACGGGCAATAGAACTGAGAGTAATATTTTATTAATACTTAGAGAAATATTAACAAAATTTTGAAAGCTATGGAAAACATGAGAAGGAAAAGATACGAATAATATCGATTGTATGAATAATGAGAACCTGTTGACCGTAGTAGATATTTCACTTGTTATCTTGGGTTACAACCTTTAACGACCTAAGGATTGAAGCATTGCTCTTTGATGAAGTCTGTCAGTCGTATGCCACATTTCATGCATTTCTGAACCGTCATGTTTGGATTTTCAATTCAGATCACCCCCTGGTTTTAGGACGCCCAATTTAGGGTTTTGCGTAAACCTTCATTCTTCTTTCTTTTCTTTATTTTTTTTTTCAGGCATAATACTTTTTTACCAAGTCTGAGTTTATTAGGTTCCTTAACTCTTTCCCATCCATCTCGGCTAGGATCAATGCTCCTCCGAAGAAGGCCTTCTTTACAACATAAGGCCCTTCCCAATTAGGCATCCCCTTCCCTCGAAAGTCATTTTGGTTAAGTATGATCTTTTTGAGCATCAGATCCCATTCTTGAAACTCTATAGGGCAAACTTTCTTGTTGTAGGTCTGCATCATCATTTTATGATACATTTGGCTATGACAGACGACCTTCAACCTTTTCTCTTCAATGAGGTTCAATTGATCAATTCTGGCTTGTATCCATTTAGCCTCGTCCAACTTCACTTCGTTCAAAATTCAGAGCGACAGGATCTCTAACTCGATGGGTAATACCACCTCCATGCCATATACCGAAGAGTAAGGCGTTGCCCCGGTGGAAGTCCTCATAGAGGTCCGATAAGCAAATAGAGGAAAAGGTAGCTTTTCATGCCAATCCTTGTAATTTTACGTGGTTTTTGCTATGATCTTCTTTATATTCTTATTTGCCGCCTCCACTGCTCTGTTCATCTTAGGGCGATAAACAGTATAATTGTGATGTACAATTTTGAACTGTTCACACACCTCAGTCATTATTTTGTTATTCAAGTTGGAAGCATTGTCGGTGATGATCCTTTCGGGCAAGCCATAGTGACATATTTTTTCTTTCTTGAGGAACTTAAAATTGTCGTTCTTGTGATGTTGGCGTACGAGGCAGCTTCTACCTATTTGGTGAAGTAATCGATAGCCATTAGAATCCAATGATGCCCATTATAAGCTTTTGGGTGTATCTAACCAATAACGTTTATTCCCCAGGCAGCAAAAGGCCAAGGCGAGTTCATGACGTGAAGTGGTACCGGCGGGGAATGTATCTTATCGGCGTAGATTTGGCATTTATGGCACTTCTTCGCATAATTGATGCAATCTCCTTCCATTCTTGGCCAGAAGTCGCCGTATCTCATGATCTTCCTAGCCATCGAGAAGTTGCTAGCGTGGGTTCCGCACAAACCTCCACGGACCTCTGCTAAAATAGTTTCGGCCTCTCGGGCATTGACACACCTTAACAGTATCTGATCTTTGCTTTTTTTATACAAAACCTCTCCATCAAGGACGTACCCTGATGTCAACCTTCTAATAGTTCTTTTTTTATTACCGTTGGCATCTTTTGGGTAAGTTTGATATTTGATGTATTGGAGGATGTCGTAATACCATGGATTGCCATCTTTTTTATCCTCCAAACTATAGTAGTGGGCCAGCACCTCAAAAGTTTGCATCTCGACGGGCTTCAATTCGGTCGTCCCATTTACTTTGAACACGGTGGTCAAGGTGGTTAGAACGTCAGCCATTTGGTTTTCCTTTCTTGGTAAGTAAGTGAAACTGACTTCTTCAAAATTTCAGACCAGATCTTGGATTAAATTGTAATACTTGATCATCTTCAGATCTCTGGTCTCCCACCCTTTTTGAAGTTGGTAGACTACCAAAAAAGAATCTCTGAAAACTTGGAGCACCTTGATCTTCTTCTCAATGGCTGCTCGAAGTCCCATAACATACGCTTCATACTCGGCTATATTGTTAGTATAGAAGAATTCTAGCCTACTGGTGAAAGGGTAGTGGTCCTCCTCAGGGGAAATTAATACTGCCCCTATTCTATAGCCTAGGGCATTGGACGTCCTGTCAAAATAGAGCCTCCAGCCTTCTTTCCCGGCAACAAATTTCCCTTCAGTTACACCACAGATCAAGTCTTCATCTAGAAAATGGAAATCCAACGGTTCATAGTCACCGAGGCGCGACTTTCCAGAAGATCTGCCACAACACTTCCTTTTACCACTTTCTGGTTTACGTAAACAATGTCAAACTCTGACAAGAGCATTTTCCAACGGGCCATCTTACCGGTCAAAGCGGGCGCTTCCATTAGAAATTTCAGCGGATCCATCCAGGAAATTAGATAGGTGGTATGATACAACATGTATTGCCATAATCGCTTAGTGGCCCATACCAAGGCACAACATAACTTTTGAATTGGGGGGTACTGGGTTTCACAATTCGTGAACTTCTTGCTCAAATAGTAGATGGCCCTTTCATTATTGCCTGAGTCATCATGTTGTCCAAGTACACACCCCATAGAATTTTCAAAGACCGATAAATATAGGATCAATGGTCTATTTGGCATTGGTGCCACTAGGATTGGGGGATCAGTCAGGTACTTCTTGATCTTTTCTAATGCTTCTTGGCAATCTTCATCCCAGACTCCTGGGTTATTCTTTCGGAGCAGTCTGAAAATGGGGTCACACTTATTAGTCAACTGGGATATGAACCGGGATATGTAGTTTAACCTCCCTAAAAATTCTTGGACCTCATTTTGCGTTTGTGGTGGCAGAAGATCTTGAATTGCTTTCACCTTGTTGGGGTCGATCTCGATGCCCCTCTGACTTACCACAAAGCCCAAGAGTTTCCCTGATGTGACTGCGAATGTGCATTTGGCCGGGTTATGCTTTAACTGATATTTCCTTAACCTTTGGAAGAGTTTCCGTAAATTTCGGATGTGTTCCTCCTCGGTCTTGGATTTGGCTATCATATCATCTACGTACACCTCGATTTCCTTATGCATCATGTCATGAAACAAGGTTACCATGGCTCTTTGGTAAGTTGCCCGGCGTTTTCTAATCCAAAGGGTATCACTTTGTAACAAAACGTGCCCCACATGGTCATAAAAAGTGGTGTTCTCCACGTCTTCGGGGTGCCATCCATGAGTGAGAACCACGCATGCCTCGCAGTATTATATACTAAAGTGTCAATATGGGGCAAAGAAAATTTGTCCTTGGGGCTTGCTTTATTAAGGTCTCTATAATCTACGTACATACGCACTTTCCCATCTTTCTTTGGTACTGGCACGATATTGGCCACCCATTCTGGGTACTTAGAGATTTTCAAAAACTCAGCCTCAAACTGTTTCTTAACATCTTCCATGATTTTTAGTAACATGTATGTTCTCATTCTTCGAAGCTTACATTCTGGCCTAATGGGAAGCTTGTGCTTTACAATGTCTGTGTTTAAGCCCGGCATGTCTTGGTATGACCATGTGAATACGTCTCTAAATTCCACAAGCAATTCCACCAACCCTTGTCTGATTTTTGGTGACAGGGTGCTCCCGATCTTTACTTCTTTCTTTTCTTCATATGTTCCCAAATTTAGGATCTCTAGCTTCTCTTGGTGCGGAAGGATTTGCTTTTCCTCATCGGCCATCATTCTTAACAGCTCTTCAGGAATCTCATCATTTTCTTCCTCTACCTCTGCCAAGTATATGGGTCGTTCGAAGTCTACTTTAAGATTAGGTTCCACATTGTTCGTACAGCTTATATTAAGGGGCCTGCACGATTTTAAAAGTGCGTATTGGGAAAAGAATGGTGTAGTTTATGACATAAATAAATCATTAACTAATGAATAAATAGGTAAATAAATAATTAATTAATGAAATGAAATGAATGGAATGAATGCCATGTTTACCATTTGAGAAAAAGAAAAGGTAGATATATTTCATTGCATATGAACATGACATAGTTGCCCTTTTTACAAAAAATGTCCGTTACTTTCGGGCCAAAGTAACGGAGTGGTTTTAGGTATTACTTTGATTGGTTCCTATTGAGTGTTGGCACGACCCTGAAGGTCCAGTTGTTGAGCTCTTCCCCTGGGAGGCACGAGTGAATTATGGCCAAAAATCGGTTAGGCTTGCTCTTATCACCGATCATTTTTACATTCATTTCTTCTAAAGCCTCACTGATCAGCTCTTCTTGGAGGCACCTTTCAGTCTCCTAGTTTGCCTTTTGGATATCCTCCTCTGGGTTTTGAACTCCCCCAGATACAAAGATCCCTCTAAAGTTTGAATAGGTAATGGGAGCCTAAAGAATGTCTTCCCCCCTCAACCTGGCTTTCCTCTATTCTTGTCTCTTTTTCCACTCTTGCCTCTTTTGCAGAAAGTTAGGCTTATAGCCAAGTCCAAAGTGGTTCACCTTGTGAATCACACTAACAGGACGAAGACGTCCTTGTAGATTCCTCCTTAAACCTTTGTTCTTTCTTGCTCCTCTTCCCAGGGTTTCGAACATCATCATTTTAGTGCAATTTGATAGTTTGGGGTGTGGAACTTTGCTTCCTTCGGCAACAAAAGTAGCGTTGATAAGTTCCAAGGCTCTGAAGGCGCACTCCATCGCTTCTCCATCAGTAGGGATGCATGGTGTATCTAGAGTCACTGAAGTGATGATGCCCTCTTCTGCATTCATTGTCACTAATTTCCCATCGGTGACAAACTTCAACTTTTGATGGAGTGAGGACGAAACGGCGTCGGCAGAGTGTATCCAAGGCCTTCCTAACAATAAATTATAAGATGGATGGATATCCATGACCACGAAACCGGCCACATATTCAGTGGGACCAATGAGCAAGGGTACTTTTATCTTCTCGACCACATCTCTTTAAGTCTCGTCGAAAGCTCGTACCATATTATGACATGGCTTCGTATATGAGCTATCGATTGGTAGTCGTTGTAGCGTGGCTAATGGCATGACATTCAATACAGAGACATTATCAATCAACACGCCTGGTAGCACATAACCTTTATAGTGGGTGGTAATGTTCAAGGCTTTGACGGACCCCGTGCCTTCCCCTGGAATCTCGTCATCGCTGAAAGTAATGTGATTGACATTAGTAATGTGACTGACGATCTGATCTAATCTCCCAACAAAAATATCTTATGCAATAAAGGCCTCGTTCAAAACCTTCAACAATGCATCACGATACTTTTCAGAATTGAGTAACAGGTCGAGTACCAAAATGCGAGCTGGTTGTTTTTGGAGTTGCTCGACGACATTATACTCATCATGCTTCAGAAATTTCAGAAACTTTTGTGCTTGCGTTTCTGTGACGGGCTCCTAGATCTTTGCAGGTGGGTCTTCTCCAAACAACCTTTTAGATCCTGCTCTAGCTTCCTGGACTTTCTCGTTTGGATCCCTCAAGTTTTCTAGAATGTAGCACCGACCACTTCTTGTTATATGCCCCACGTCGCTTGCTTCTCCGCTACTTGGTTGAGCAGGTTCTATTTCTATCATCCTCTTTTCCTCTTGTGCACTAGACGATCCCATAATCGTGATGCTCGCGGTGTAATTCCATAGAACCCTCTTGGTGCCTTTAAAAGGAAAAGACTTTGGGGTAGCAACTATGATTTTAGGAGCCACTTTTGGTTCGCTCGTCTCGATCGTCCTGAGACCGATGACAAGTGGCCTCTTGGCACTGTATCTGGTTTCTTGACTCTCTGATGCACAGAATTCAAACTCTTTTACTCATTTCCCCTTCTCAAAAAAACTCTATCTCCTTGTTGTCCATCATAGCTTAAAGTAAATGACGGAATTCCTCACAATACTGAATATCTTGATCTCCAAATAGATGGTACTCACAGTACAGGCCGCATCCTTCTTTGACCAACACCATCCCCCAATTGATGAGATGCGCCATGCACAACTACTGAAAGACCCATATCAAGGGAGACTGGACTTCGGACACGCTCGTGGATTGGCAATGGATTATTGGCCGTACTAGGTTCCCCTAACTGTAACACCCTAGTTCGAATCAAATTTTGAACAAACTTTTTGAAAGCTATACAATTCTCGATTGAGTGACCCGAGACATCAACATGATACTCGTAGTGCTTCTTAGGGTTATACCAAGCCAGGTACGGTGGGTTATAAAGGGTAACGTGCTATGGTTGGACCAGATTAGCCTTGTATAACTGCGAGTAGAGTTCTTTGTAGGTAATTGGAAAAGGTGTGAAAGACCTATCATCCCTTCCCTTCTTAGGTACCTTATCTTCTCTCTTATTGAAGTTTCTGGAATTTCCTGCTGAAGCCTACGGCTGGGAGATTGTGAAGTTCTTGGTCTTCTCAAAAGCGTTGATGTTGTTCACTTCATGATCCTTCTTCTTGAACTGCTTTCGTGAATGATCCCCTCCATCGATCCTTCCACTCTTGATGGTTGTTTCAATGCGTTCGCCAGTCATGACCATCTCTACAAAGTTACTGATAGGGTTACTGATCAGCCGATCATAAAGTGCCATTTTTAGTGTGTCTATGAACATAGGGGAGATCTCATGTTCATGAAGCGGTGGTTGGACTTGGGCTACCACGTCGTGCCACCTTTGAGCATATTCACGAAGGGTCCCATTGCGCTTCTGTTCCATGCCTTGTAACAGTAGTCGGTTGGGAACCATATCGGTTACATGCTTATACTGATCGGTGAAAGCTTTTGCTAGATCTTTCCGCGACTTGATCTGAGCCCTGGTCAGTTGGTTATACCTCCTTAGAGCAGACCCAACTAAGTTGTCCTAAAAATAGTGAACCAAGAGCTTTTTGTTGATGGTAAAACCAGCCATCTTCCGGTAAAACATCAGTATATGAGCGAACGAACAGGTACTTCCGTTGAACTTCTCAAAGTCTAAAGCCTTGAACTTGTATGGGATCTCCACATCTGAAACCAGGTTGAATTCTCTAGCACTTAACCCATAGGAGTCATCATTATCTTCTTTCACTCAGAGCTTTTCTTCTAGGTATTTTCGAGTGTCTTCTAGCTGCTTAGTGAACTCCGCTTTCATTTGATTCAGTTTTTCTAATTCATCAAAATCTAGGATACCGTCTTCGATAACCTCAGGATTCCCGAAGGTCACCCCTGATTGAGTTTGAGCTGTTGCACCAACATGAGAAACAGATGCGCCTTGTGTAGGGTTTGACGAAGGATCGATGAGCAGAGGATTCTTGAAGGTTTGGGCATAAAAGTGATCCCCGAGTTTTGGGCAGGGCTCTCAACGATACCCTTATCTCTTGACCTTGCCTCAATTGAGCTTGCAACAGTTGTGATATCTCCCTCATCATGTCTTGCTGGGACTTGAGAATGGTTTCCCTCAATTCTTGTTGGGTTCGTTCCATTTGACTACGTAAATCGGCTTTAAGTTTCGTAAAACCTTCCTCCATTTGCTTTGTTCGTAAATGGTTATGATATGGATGTGGAATGATGGTAATTTTAAAAAACCAAAATACAATCTTTTTTGTTTCTGAAACAGAAAGCTTTTTAGTCAATTATTTGTTAACAAAACAAAGAATGCAAATAAATGAATTATGCATGAATGCAATGAGCAACACCGAGTCTGGCAAATATCATTGTTAAACGACTTTCATTAACAGAAACATAGTCTTGGTACAATAATCCAAAGAAAGCCAACTAAACATATGACTTCAGGGTGGTATCGAGGTCGATGATCTCTCTCAAAATCCAAACAATCCTCTCTCCTTCTTTAGAGTCATCATCGACACAATCATGAAGTTCAGTAGCGTCTTCTGTTAAGAGTTGTATCTTCTGGGCGATTCATTGCATCTTAACCATCCATTGTGCTAACTCTTGTTCTCGTCTCCAAATGGTGTAGGCAGCGAACTGCAGTTGCTCCAAACTCGGCATCGGGCGTACTTGAATTGCTCCCCTAAAGCTTGTCACATGATCCTTGAGTTGTTGAAACTCGGTTTCCAATTCTTCAATGTGAGCCTCTAGAGCCTGGTTCTCCATCTTGCTTTCCTTTAACTTGCTAGTCGAACCTTTGTGTTTGAAAAGAGACTTCTCGAGACACTTAACGTGATCCTTCAAGGCTTCATTTTGGCGACGTTCTTCCTCGAGCTGCTTAGAGTGATAAGTGTGCAAGTTCTTCATTTCTTTTGTTAAAGTGAGCACCTGGTCCATGTTCTTACAATACATCCTTTTATAATTCTCGAATCTTGCTTTCTCCTCTCTTAATCAGAGCTCTATCCCTTCGTTTGATCTGCCTTCTACAACTTTCTTGCTTTTGCTTAACCTCTTGAGTTTCTGGATCTCTTCCTTTTCTAGCTTGAGCTCGAGTTCAAATTCATTATTTCTCTTTTGCAGACCTTTAACCATTCCTTCAAACTGTATCTTCTCCAACTCAAAGTCGAATTTCTCTTGGCGTGCTTTCTCCTTGAGTTTGAGATACCTTTCCTGCTCCTCTTCAAGTTGTTTCCTCATTAACTCGGCTTCGGTAAGAAGTGTGGCTAACCTCTCTTCCATTGTCCTCTTTCTATCGGGGTTCAAATGGGGAATGTTGTCATTGACGTAGCTGAATCTTCATGCCTTTACTCGGGAGTGGTCATGTGGGTAGCACTCATGACTCTGACTCGTCTCATGTTGTTCCAGGATGAAGAAACATCGTACACCACTTCCTTGTAGCCCTTTTCCTTCTCATAATTCATGTTGAACTCATTCAAGCCCTTGGTAGTCAGAACAAATTGCTTCAAGCCATACTGTCTCAAAACCAGGAGAGGAGCATAAGCAGTGTGCCCTCAAAGTCCAAGTAATGGCACCCAAGAGTGTACCCCGCACCTGTAGAGGATACTCCTTGCAGAAAGCCATGGGGCCCTCCAAACTATATCTTCCTCCTTCAGGTTGCTAAGAACATCCTTCCAAACCTCTTCGGATCTTCTGGTGGGTCAATCTTCCTTTCGTAGAAATTCTTCCAAAGGGGAGAAACTACCATGGTAGAGAGGCTTCGAGAAATTAGCATCTAACCACAAGTGACTATAGAACCAGACTGTCAACAGCTGTGAGTAACCATGGAAACAACCCCCACCGTGCTCCCAGCAAAACCTTAGAGATCGAAAAGTTTCGGCTAAAATTACGGGCACCGGATTGGTTCCACCATTCAAACGGTCAAATAGGTCTAACACTACCGAGTCAACTAACCCTCGTGCTCGGGGAATGAGAACTAACCCATAAATTAATAATACAAAGAGATCTCGTTGAACTCGGCCTACCAGATGTACAGAAGACAAGGCTAGAATCTCATCCCATCTGAGATACTCCTTACCGTTCCAGGTAATGACTTGATGCTCGACCTAGGATTCCAACATGTCCGAGAATCTTTTAAGCTTGCCTCGGAAGGCTTTATTCTTACTAGGCTTCGATTATACCCAAGTTTCGTCAATATTCTCACAGTTTAAAAGATCTTGATATTCTTAAATCGTAGAAGTCAAATCAAAGTTACCGATCGTAAAACAATTGTAGGCAAGATTCCAGAACCTCACCAAGGCTTGCAGCAGTGCCTGATCCACCGGAATATCTAGGAAATACGCAATGTCACCATATTCCCTTCTGAAAATACACCTTGTTTCCAAGTCCCAACTTTTCCACACTGTCTTTAGCCCGGAAGTGTCATTGTATTCTATATTCATGAATGTCTCTGCTGCTAATGTTGACCTAAACCCGACAGGAATACTGCCTCTCTCATACAAATGTTCCCCTTTGGACCAAATTTGTACGTCAGAGTTCTTTTCATCATTGCTACGAACTAGGTCTCCCATCAATCTAGCCTTTAACTTCAAACTATTTCCAACTCAATGTGCTCTTTATGATATGACGATAATATTCAAAACAAAAGAACAACAATGAAAAGAAAGAAAAGAAAAGAGTTAGTCGTGAGATAAAAACACGAAAGTAAGAAAAGATAAACACAAACAGTTTACACAAGGAAAGAAACCTAACCACGTGAATTCTAGTTCGCTAAGGTTGTCTGCATGGCTCTAATAGGGGTGGGCTTCTTAAATTCTCACACATGGGTTTGGTTCTAATTAAGGGTACCTGAACCTATCTTATCGCCTACTAAGGTAACAAGAACCCAATTCTGGCCCATTATAAGCTTGCGAATTGGTTTCGATTTAAGGGAAAACACGACCTAGTGACGTGGAGGGCTGCTCACATGTCAAAAGACGTGGATTCCAGAAGTGAATTACCAACCCGTGAAGGGCTACTCACGTGGGTATGTGGCGTTTCACTCCCACTTAAGGGAAGAAGCTCAGGTATAGAGCTTAATGATATGATGCAACACATGTCGATGACTCCTTAGAAATTAAATGAAAAATTAATTCGAGGACCACCAATTATCAAAGCCCGTAAAATCTCGATCATATTTTCAAAGAAGGATCTTCTTGGTTAAAATCAATTAAAATCCCAATAACTTTCATTATTTAAAAACAACAAATTTTCTTTGGCCTAACTCTCTTTTGTTTTTTACAAAACATTCCCCAGTGGAGTCGCCAAGCTGTTGAGACCTTTTTTCTTCCCGTTTTTGAAGAAAATAAATTTTTCGTGTTAAGGGCGTTTGTTTAGAAAATAAGTCGGCTACTAATTATCCCCTGAATTGTTAATGAAAATCCTTTGGGAAATGGGGGATTTCTTTTGAAAACTTTAAATTTTCCAAGACGATCAAAATTGGGAGTCGCCACCGGCCACTCGGGTAAGGTAGGCCGGACACCATAAAACCAAAGATTCGTTGCGAAAGGGTCCGAGAGTTGATTACGTGTGGGGAAGGATTAGCACCCCCATCACGCCCGGGGATCGGTACCAAAAAAATTATTCTATTAAAAGAATAAAAGTCATTGAAATTTAAATTGAATTTAATTTGAAGTTCTTAGATAAAGATTAACCTTGATTGCATGGGCCTTATCGAATTGGTAGACTCAAATTAATTAAACATTTAATTAATAAGGTTGACAATATGTCGGACCATAGATTAAACCGACATCGAATAAGCCCGACTGCCGTGTTAATTTATGGTTCGACCTCTGTACGTCACATTTATGCATGATGCAAATATTTAAATATGATGTAATGACTTCATTAATTTTTAGTCTATTTACCTCAAGATGTCAAAAATTAATTCAAATATTTGGTCAACATCCTTTAAGCTCAGACTGTTACGACACAAATATTAGAATTAATAAGTACCTCCCTTTTTATGATTTAAGTTGATTAACGATGTCATTAAGATATAAGATTACATGAATGTCAATTAATGTATGACAAGCAAGGGTATAAATGTAAACACCAAAAAATAAAGGCCCAATTTGATATATAGCCTAATTACGTATTTAGCCCTAAAAGATTAAGAAACCCAATTTATGATGACTAAATTGTAATTTAATGCTAGGTTAGACTTAAAATTGATTTTCCCCTAAAGTAATTAAGAAATGTTCAATTAACTTAATGAATTTAACATTTACCCAATAAGCCAAGGATAAATTTAAATTCACTAAATTAATACGAACACTAATCTAATTAACACTCTAAAAACTAAGGCTAATCTGATTAATTCTAGGGTCATGTCCCTATAATACGAGCATACGGCTTGTACGAATTAATGTGGCTATTCCCAACCTAAACACAAAAGCTTAAAACTATTAAAATTTGGCCCAAGGCTAAAACCCCAAAATACTAAAAAACCAAATCTAAAAGTTTAGGGCTCATAAACATTTTCATATATTTGTTATCAAAATATAATTTGAGATTGCATTACAAACCTTAAAATTATTGCCTATCCCCTTTATTTTTTTTAAAAAGAAAAAAAACTATATATGTTATACACTTTCAAAAATTATATGTTACATATATGTATAAAAAATTTAAATATATTATAATCTTTCTATTACATAAAACTAGCATTAAAAAAACTTTATTTATAGTAATATTAATATTTTATTTCAAAGAAAAATATATACCATAATGAAAAATATATTATCTATATTTGTAGAAAAATCATGTATTTAAAAATTTTGTATACACGGTATAAAAGAAATTCATATCATAAGACATTAAAAACTACGTATTGTACATTCTAAAATTTTTACATGTATGTATATCCTATAATACGTTAACAAGGTCTACATTACGTATTATAAATATTATATATATATATACATTGTAATATTTACGATATAACCTTTATAAAATATATTAATATTAGGGGGAGGTCATTTATTTGAATTAAAATACATATATAGTATATGTTATGAACTAAATACTAAATCTTTATGTTCTACTTAAATACTATGTACCATATATAGAATACATGTTATACAACATTTAATAACAAATAAAAAAGATAAATAAAACATGTTATACCTAAAAAAATATGGGCTGCAATTAGATAAATAGGGTAAAGTGTTTGCCAAGCCCAAAAAATTGGGCTGTAGATTGTTGGCCTGGACTGTTGGAGCAGACCGGGTCGGGTTCCGGAGCGGTTCGCTATTCGGGTAGGCTAACCGGCTTAACCGGTCACAAAATCGGTTATACCGATTGTGATAAAAGGGGTTATAACCCTAAATCAGACTCCTCTTTTTATTTTCCCCCTTTTCGTCGTGAGCCCGAGAGAGAGAATTTTCGGCTGCCGTTTGGCCACCGATCGTCCTCCATTAGGCGCGTCGTCGCCTCCCCTCGGCGTCTCCTAACCCACACTTGCTTTCCGCTGGCGTTGATCGTCCAGAAGATGGGTCGTTCATCTCGAAACTGGCTGAAGCTTCTTGGGCGTCCTCGCGCCAGACCTTCACCGACAACTGTTGGATCGACATGATCTCAAAGTATGTGACTCTCCTCGTTACGGCCCAGCTCCTTATATTTGGGATTCGCCGATAGAGCCTCTGTTCGTCGGGAAACGTCACCGTCGAAAGGTATAAATCTCCCATTTTGTTTTCGTTCTTAATTTTTTTATTTGAACCTAAAAGCTCAATACGATAATGATGTACTGAACATGCATGGTTAACTGTTTTTTGGTTGCTTCTTGTGATTATGTTTGAAAAAGAAAAGGAAAAATGAATGGGGAAATCAGAAGTCTTTTTTTCATATATTCTTGAATCTGAAAACTGCCCCCAATTACAAAACCGATTACATCTTTTATCTCCAATCTTTGTTCATATTTCCAAGCAAACATTAATGGATAACATTGTGGCTGATTACATCTAATATTAGGCTCTGTAGCCTCTAATTTCTTATTGTTTCTGCCCATGCTGGTGGCTAGGAGCTGGTGATAATATCCCGAGATTGCCGGCGACGAAGCCAGGAGACGAAACGGCAGCAACGTGTGGAAGATGAAGCGATCGCATGTGGGCTTCACGCGCGCGTGGAAGATGACGCGTCGGCGCGTGGGGACATTGGTGAATCTGGACGGCAGGCTCCAGTTCCATTTGGACCGTTGGATCAAATCTAATCCAACGGTCAGATTTGAGGTGATTGCAAAAAAGATGATAAATAATTAGATTTTTAGGGTTTTTGTTTATATCGGATATGGGCCAGAAATGTGTATTTATATATTTTTTTGGATTTTTAATATGTATGGACTTGGAATTTTTATAAATACTTGGGCTTATAATATTTATTTAATCTGTTTATATATATACATTTATATTTATATATTTTCATTTAATTATATTTTTTAATGAACAGCCCACATTATAGTGATTTTATAATAACCTTTTATAACACATATACATTCAAATGTTAATACACACGTACATGCAATTACACATACAATATATATTCTAACAAATACACATATGCACACTCACATTAAAACAATAGTAAACACACATAATATACTAATAACACATATACATATCACATGCAATTTGGACAAACAACACATATATGTTTATGTCTTAAATAGACACTTACAATGAACACACAATTATGATATGCACTTTATATGTACAATAACATATATGAGCCCATTTTATAATTACCTAATAATAAGATAAACATATATAAGCCCATTATTGAAAAGTAAATAAAAAGGTTAACCCCGGACAAAATTAGTGATTACAGATAACAATATGGCTGGGAGTTGGGACTTTAGTCCTTCAGCGAATCAACTTCTTTTCACCTCCTGCAGATCCACCACAAAGCTCGAAGTTGAACCTGAGGTTGAAGGAGAAACAATGCTTAACTCTCCTCAAGAGCTGTAAAACTTGGAAGAATTCAAGCAAGCTCATGCCCAGATCGTCATGTGGGGTTTCTTTTGGAACTCCTTTTCTGCAAGCAATATGGTGGCTGCATGTGCTCTCTCAAATTGGGGTAGCATGGACTATGCTTGTTCGGGAATGTGGGAACATGAGTTTGGGAATGTGGTATGAGTTTGCTTCTTGGAGTGCTATTATTGCAGCAAATGCTAGTTTGGGAATGTGGTATGAGTGTTTAGTGATGTTTGGGAACATGAGTAGTGAGGGATGTTGGAGGCCAAAAGAAAGCACTTTGTTTACTGTGCTCTCTGCTTGTACTCATTTCGGATGCTTTGGATATGGGGAAATGCACCCATGGGGCCTTACTGAAGAACATAAGTGATCTCAATGTTATAGTTCAAACTTCCTTGATAGACATGTATCTCAAGGTGCGAGTCTTTAGAGAAAGCTTTGTCACTCTTTCATAAGATGGCCAAAAGGAACCAAATGTCCTATACTGTAATGATTTTGGGGCTTGCCATGAATGGACATGGTGAAGAAGCTCTAAGGATATACTCACTGATGCTTGAAGAAGGTCTGAACCCGGATGATGTTGTCTATGTGGGTATATTAAGTGCTTGCAGTCACACTGACCTTATTGATGAGGGCATTGAGTGCTTTGATAGAATGAAATCTGAGCATGGAATAGAACCAGCAGTTCAACATTATGGTTGCATGGTAGACCTTATGGGAAAAGCTGGGATGATCAATGAAGCCTTCTTAATGCTTGTAGAGTTCGTCGTAACCTGGAAATTGGAGAGATTGCAGCTAAGCATCTATTCCAGATGAACCCACAAAATCTTGGTGACTATGTGTTACTATCGAATATGTATGAAAGGGCTGAAAAGTGGTCGGATGTGGCTAAACTTCGAATGGAAATGGCCAGAAAAGGTTTAACCAGGTGCCAGGATTCAGCTTGGTTGAGGTTGGAAGAAGAATCCACAAGTTTGTCTCGCAAGATTCGTCTCATCCTCGATGCGAAAGCATCTATGAGATGATTCACCAGATGTATTAGTAGTTGAAGTTCGAAGGTTATACCCTAGACACATCTCAGGTATTGCTGGACGTCAATGAAGAAGAGAAGAGACAGATTGAAAGGCCATAGTCAGAAGCTAGCCATTGCATTTGTACTCATCCATGGGTCTCAGGATATTCCTATAAGAATAGCTAGAAACCTCCGGATGTACAATGACTCTCATACATATACCAAACTAATATCGACCATCTATGAACGCGAGATCACCCTAAGGGGTCATAATCGGTTACACCATTTTATAGATGGAACTTGTTCTTGTAGGGATTACTAGTGAACCGATAAATTTACATTATTAGGATTTTGATTCTTCCATCTGGCATGCTATTTCCTTTAAACTTTATACATGGATAACTGTTGTTATTTTCTCTTCGCTAACAATTGTTTTTCTGAGAAATGAAAGAAGGAGAGAACTGCATCTAAATGCATTTTCAGTTTTAACTCTTTAACAGACTCGTTTCAGTTTCAGTAAAGGCCTCTAATAGGACAACAAATCTTGAAAGAATCCTTGTCCTGCACAGACAGGCTTAACACACACCTGAAGTGCCTGATGTAAGAATGCAGTCATGAATCAAATCAATCTGGTCATGTTCTCTGATGAACCTTGGCACAGATGAAGATGAAAGTTGTCAAATGATATAAAAGAAATCTAAAAATTAACTTGAGTTTTTTTAATCCGGTCGAATTGAAGTTTTCATCTCCTGTTTCTAACAAGTTCAATGGCTTTCCGGGGCTCTTCCAGCGTTCAATATGAAATACTCAAACTAGCTTTAAAGAGAGGTATAGGGGAAAAATCAGAATGCTTTTGACCTTTAGGACTTTACATGTTCCCTGATAAAATGTTCTACTTGTGCTATTTCACCCTTCAAACCAGAAGCTTCGACAATGGTAGCCACGTTTCTACACTACGAGAATGCAAATATTTCTCCAGATACTCCCAGAGTGAAGTTGTTAAGTGTCTAAAAGTACTATTTTATTCACCATTTTTATTTATATTATTGCTAGACTTATGCTCATATTAGTTGCAGTATTGGCCATTCATGCATGTTTGCATTGTTTCCTTGGTGGACAAGCTTGATTTCATATTTTGCTTAATTTTGTGAAAAAAGATACTGTTTTAGTGTGTTTTGTGTGTGTGCAAAATCACTTGCCAAAGCAAGGCTGGAACCAGTTGCCAGGGCAATGCATAAAGGAGATGCCGAGCTAGTTGCCAGGGCAATTTTCGATAAGGGATAAGATGATATGGTAGTCGAAATTGATGACTAGATAAGCCCAAGATGACGTGGAGCAAAGTTAAATCCCAAAGGAGTTTGATTTCCATGAAGAGGTTAAAGAGAAATTAAATCCCAAGAAGATAGGAGAAGTTCTAAAAGGAATTTAAATATAATAAATAATTATATTCTTTAAAGATATTTAATTCCAACTTAACTTCCTCCTCAAAAAAGACTTTGACCTAGCCCTATAAATTGAGGACCAAGCCGTCAACTCCATAGAGGGAGAGAAGAGAGAAATTTTGACAAAGAGAGGAGGGAGATTTCGACAAGAGCAAGGAGAGATTTCGACAAGGCTTCAACCATTCTTCATCTTTTTCTTTCTTGTTCAATTAGATTTATGCTAAGAATTCTTTGTCTTGTGTTTCTTTGGAACCTAGCTATGAACTAAATCTATTTGGCTAGGTTGTTGTGTTTTGTGATTGTAAGAAACAATTGGATTTTGTTTAGGTAATAAGAGTTTGCACTTCCAATTCAAGGTTTACTCATTCTTGGTTTTCTTCTTGTTTGCGAGTGAATTGGGAGAGGATCTCATAACTTCATCTATTTATCTAATATCGGGAGAGTTAGATTCAAGAAACGATTGAGTATAGTCTTTATTCAATCTATTGATGGTGAAGATTAATCCAGCTTAAGAATAAGTTAAGGATTTCAACGGCTAAGGAGCACAATATTGGTTGTTGTTCACCCTTGATTCACACATGGATGTATTATCAAGGCATGTACAAATAGCTAGAGTTTCGACTTAGGGATAAGAGGAAACCATTGAAGAACGCTCCGCCGAACCTTGAAGTTGCTGCCCAGCCAACCGTCGATTAGTTGCCAAGGCAACCCCGCTGTGCAAGTTGCCAGGACAACTGAGTTGCCCTTGCACTCTTTTACCAAGACGATCCAATCGGCTATCACATCTCAACTCACAATAACCTGGCCTATTCTCTCTCATTTTATTACATCTTCTTTTACTTATTTGCTTTCTAGTTTAGTTGTTAGTTAAAACTTCTACAATCTTCTACTTGTGTTCTTTTACTTTTTACAGTGCAAGAGATTAGATTCTTGAAGTAGCACTAATCCCTTTGGAGACGATATCTTTTATACTATAACTTGCGACGTGTACACTTGCACAATTGCAGAGCACTTATTATGCGCAACAAGTTTTGGGCGCCGTTGCTGGGGATTGGCAATAGCAACTTTGTTTTTATTTTTTCTTGAACTTTTTATTATTTTTTATTTTTTTGTTTAAGATTCAAAGGGTTAACAAACTTTGGTTTTGCATTGGTATATGACTAGGGGGAGACCGAATACACTAGAATATCTATTTGATCCAAAAATCGAACGAACCTTGCAAAGACTCAGACGAAGGTTAAGAGTAGCAATGGCTAATCAAGACGGCAATATGAATCAGGATGTTCCAGCAAGAGGAGTGTTTCTTGCACGAAACAAAACTATTCGAGACTATCTTGAAGAAGATCTTGAAGGACTTAATCCAAGAGTTGTCACACCTAAAATTGAAGCTGACCACTTTGAGTTGAGACCGGTGATGTTCAATATGATCAACACAATTGGTCAATTTGACAGCTCAGCAACTGAAGATGCACGACATCTTAAATCCTTCCTCGAGATTTGCAAATCATTCAAAATACAATGAGTCACCCCTGATGTTTTACGACTAAGATTATTCCCCTATTCACTGAGGGATAGGGCGAAAGCATGGTTGAATAGTATTCATGTCGGATCAATAGGATCTTGGACCGATCTTTGTCGTGATTTCCTTGCTCGATTTAATCCTACAAATTTGACTGATAATCTTCGTAACAAAATTACTTCTTTTCGGCAGACAGATGATGAATGCATGCACGAGACTTGAGAGCGATATAGAGAACTTCTACACAAATTCCCCCAACACAGATTCCCAGTGTGGACACAAGTAATAATGTTTTACAACGCTGTGAATACACCAACAAGGATGATGCTAGATGCCTCGGCAAACGACATACTCCTAGATAAGTCGCCGGAGGAAGCAATGCAAATTTTAAACAGACTTGCCAAGAATGATTATCAATTCCCCTCTGCTAGAAGAGGAGGAGTTAGATCCAAGCCACAATACATGAACTGGGATCATCAGACTCAATTTCGGCACAATTGGCCGCTCTAACCAAGATGGTCTAGAACATGCAAAAACCAAACAACACATAGGAGGTCAAGGTAATGAATTCCTTTTGTGAGTTATGTGGTGGTAACCATGATTCTTCTGAATGTATGCAGAATTCAGAATCCAGCTTTTATGTGGGGAATTACAACCGGAACAACAATGTGATGTCCAACACATACAATCCAGCTTGAAAAAAGCACCCGAATTTTTCATGGAGTAATCCCAACAATGCTCTAAACCAGAACAATCAGAATGCACAAGCATCAGGATTCCAACAGAATATGCCACGGCAACAGTTGCCGCAGCAACAACCGACAACATCTAGTACTTTAGAAAATTCTCTCAATGCTTTTATGTTGAAAACTGAATCTTATATTGTTAAGAATATTAACTTCATAAAAAGAACTGATGCTTTTATTAATAGGACCGAGATGAGATTGCAAACCCAAGAGGCGGCAATCAAATCATTGGAAAATCAAGTTGGACAATTTGCTCAAAACCTGAATACTAGACCGCAAGGAGGTTTACCTAGCGATACTGAAGTCCTAAGAGGAACTGCCATTAACAATGTAAGGCGATCACCACTAGAAGTGGCCAACAACTTAAAGAGGCTCAAGCTTGCTCATCAAACAAAACTCCACAAAACGAACAAGACGAACTCAACAACAAAGCCTCAGATGCTGAACCAGGAATTGCCGCAACAAACAACGATAAGCATGCCTCGGCAACCAGCGATAAGCATGCCTCAACAACCAGCGATAAGCATGCTTCGGCAACCAGCGATAAGCACGGCACGGCAACCCTAGTTGACGATGCCTCGATAACTCCAGTTGCCCCGGCAATGCCATCAATCAGGTTCTAGACCAATGAAAGGATCGAATATATCCAACTTCCACCACCATTCCCACAAAGGTTGAAGCGACAAAAGCAAGAATATCAATTCAAGAAGTTTCTTGATATCCTAAAGCAAGTCCACATCAACTTGTCATTGGTTGAAGCAATTGAACAAATACCGAACTATGCCAAGTTTCTTAAAGACATTGTGTCCAAGAGAACAAGGCTAGGAGAGTTTGAAACAGTTGCCACAACAGAGGGATGCATGGCCATGTTGCACAATCGCATGCCACCCAAGTTGAAGGATCCCAGAATTTCACAATACCTTGTTCCATCGAAAACCACTATGTCGGGAAAGCATTATGTGACCTTGGAGAAAGCATAAACTTGATGCCTAAATCGATTTTCCAGAAACTAGGAATCGGAAAGGCAAGACCTACAACAGTTATGCTACAGCTAGCTGACAGATCATATGTGCATACAGAGGGAAAAATCGAAGACATACTGGTAAAAGTTGATAAATTTATTTTTCCCGCTGACTTTATTGTTTTGGATTGTGAAGCAGATGAACATGCACCTATGATTCTCGGGAGACCATTTCTAGCAACAGGGAGAACCTTGATCGATGTTAAAAAGGGAGAACTCACAATGAGGGTGAATGACCAGCAAGTTAAACTAAATGTGTTCCAAAAACTAAGGCATGCCGATGATCCGAAAGAATACCAACTTCTTCATGCCATGGTAGAGTTTAACTTTGACGAAGAATTTAGTTGCCTCGACAACTACATTACCGATCAAGAGGAACCTGAGTATGAAGAACCGATCGATGAGGAACAACAAGAAGAGGCAAATTGGTTAGTCAATCGAACAGGTACATACTTTGAACCACTGGATTACTCAGGTAAGGAAGGTAAACTCGAAAAGCCCTGCATTGAACAACCACCGATTCTTGAGTTGAAACAGTTGCCAGGGCAACTAAAATATGGTTACTTGGGAACCGATAATACATTGCATGTAATTATTTCCTCTAAGTTACAGCTTGAGCAGGAAAAGAAGCTGATCAAAATGTTGATGCCACACAAGAAGGCAATAGGGTGGACAATTGCCGACTTAAAGGGAATTAGCCCGTCAGTGTGCATGCGCAAGATTTTGTTGGAAGATGATCACAAACCTTCGATTGAGGCCCAGATGAGATTGAATCATGCCATGAAAGGGGTTGTAATAAAAGAAATCATCAAGTGGCTTAACGCCAGCATTATATACCCTATCTCTAATAGTACATGGGTAAGTCCGGTACAATGTACCGAAAAAGGAGGTATAACGGTGGTAAGTAATGAAAACAATGAACTCATTCCAACCAGGACTGTGACCGGTTGGAGGGTTTATATGAATTATCGAAAGCTAAACAAAGCCACTAGGAAAGATCACTTCCCATTACCCTTTATTGATCAAATGCTTGATCGTCTTGCAGGTAAACCCTTTTATTATTTTCTTGATGGTTATTCAGGTTACAATCAAATTGCCATAGCACCAGAAGATCAAGAAAAGATAACCTTCACATGCCCATACGGCACTTATGCTTTCCGAAGGATGCCGTTCGGATTGGGTAATACCCCGACAACCTTCCAAAGATGCATGATGGCACTCTTTTCAGACATGATCGAAGACTTTCTTGAGATCTTCATGGATGATTTTTCCATTTTTTGTAATGACTTCGACAGTTGCCTCGGCAATTTAGAGAAGGTGTTGGCAAGATGTGAAGAAATTGATTTAGTCCTTAATTGAGAGAAGTGTCATTTTATGGTAGATGAAGGAATAGTGCCCGACCACAAGATTTCATCCAAAGGAATTGAAGTAGACAAATCCAAGATGGACATGATCGAGAGATTACCCCCACCAAGTTCGGTTAAAGGAATCTGAAGCTTCCTTGGACATGTAGGTTTTTACAGGAGGTCCATTCATAATTTTTCTAAGATTAGTAAACCCTTGTGCAATTTTCTTGTACAGGATAAAGTCTTCAATTTTGATGATTCTTGAGCTCAAGCATTCGAAACCCTAAAGAAAAAGCTTGTCTCAGCACCCATTGTCTTTTCACCCGATTCGACGCTACCTTTTGAGCTCATGTGTGATGCAAGTGATTTCGCAGTAGGAACAGTCCTAGGCCAACGCACAGGTAAGACCTTTCATGTGATATACTACGCTAGTAAAACTCTTAATAGTGCTCAAGTGAATTACACAACAACGGAGAAAGAGTTACTAGCCGTAGTTTTCGCATTTAACAAGTTTCGATCCTATTTGATTGGTACAAAGGTAATTGTTCATACGGACCATTCGGCAATTAAGTATCTATTTGCTAAAAAGGATGCCAAACCTCGTTTGATTAGTTGGATATTGCTTTTACAAGAGTTTGACATTGAAATTAAGGACAGGAAAGGAACAGAAAATCAAGTGGCCGATCACTTATCACGCTTAGAACGCAATAGGAAGAATGACGTGAATTTAGAGATATGCGATGCATTCCCGGATGAGCAACTGTTAGTTGCCTCGCAACTATGGGTGCGCACGCCTTGGCAACCCCTGACGCCTCGATAACCATGGATGTGCATGCCTCGACAACCCTCGACGCCTCAGCAACTCTTGACGCGCACGCCTCGGCAACTCCAGACACATATGCCTCGGCAACCACTGATACACACGCCTCGACAACCATGGATGCGTATGCCTCGACAGCTCTAGACGCACACGCCTTGGCAACCATGAAAGCAATTACCACAACAACACATGCCTCGACAATACCCAGATACGCATATTTAGTTAATTTCCTTGTTTGTGGTATTTTACCTTATGGCCTTACTCACCAAGGGAAGAAGCGGTTCCGCCATGATGCTAAGCATTACTTTTGGGACGAGCCTCTTTTGTTTAAACAATGTGCAGATCAGGTTATACGCTGATGTATCCCTGAAGAGGAGTAGCAGAATGTACTCCGACAATGCCATTCTTCACCCTATAGAGGACATTTTGGAGGAACTCGTACCGCAGCCAAAGTTTTGCAATCCAGTTTATATTGACCAACACTGTACAAAGATGCCCAAGAGTTTTACAAGCAATGTGATCGTTGCCAGAGGACTGGCAATATCTCTATACGACATGAGATGCCGCTCCACAACATCATCGAGGTGGAATTGTTCGATGTATGGGGGATTGATTTTATGGGACCTTTCTCATCTTCATTCGGCAACCTCTACATTCTATTTGCCGTCGACTACGTGTCTAAATAGGTTGAGGCAGCTGTAGTTCCCACCAACGATTCTAAGATCGTGCAACGATTCTTGCAGAAAAATATATTTACACGGTTTGGGATGCCGAGAGCAATTATAAGTGATGAAGGCAAGCACTTTGACAACAGACTTATTGCCAAGATGTTGCAACGCTTTGACGTGTCACACAAGATTGCCACGGCATATCACCCACAAACCAATGGGCAAGCAAAAATTTTCAACCGAGAATTGAAGGGCATACTCGAGAAAGTTGTAAATCCCTTTAAGAAGGATTGGTCAGTAAGACTAGATGACGTACTTTGGGCATATCGCACTGCATTCAAAACACCTTTAGGTATGTCCCCCTTCCGACTTGTCTATGGCAAAATATGCCATCTACCGGTGGAAATCGAACACAAGGCATATTGGGCAATCAAGACCATGAATATGGATTGGGAAAGTGCCAGACAAAAGCGTTTGTTGGACCTCAACGAGATAGAAGAATTCCGTGCACTCGCCTATAACAATACACGAATCTACAAGGAGAAAACAAAGCAATAGCATGACAAGAAACTATTGCCGCGATAATTCATGCCAGAGCAACTAGTTCTCTTATTCAATTCTCAGCTGAAACTTTTCCTGGGAAAACTGAAATCAAGATGGTCGGGACCATTCGAAGTTGTCAAACCATTCTCCCATGGTGCCGTGATAATCAAGTCCATCACTGACGAACATGAATTCAAAGTCAAAGGACAAAGATTGAAGCACTACAACGGTGCCCATGTAGAACGTAACAAAGAAGTGGTCACCTTAGGAGATGCATGAGCATGCTCTCCTTTTCATATTTTCTTTTTCTTTTTCATTTTCATTTTCTTTTTATTTTTTTGAACTATTTTTTATTTATTATTTTCGGTTATTTTTTTAAGATAGATTTATTTATTTTTTAAGATTAAAACTAAATCTTTTTTTCATATTTATCTAATTGTTTTAAAATTTTAAGTTTAAGAATTTCTTTGCACATCTTTATTTATTTTCTTTTATTAGTTTATTTTTAATTTTAATCCTTATTTTATTTGTTTTTGAATTGTATGAAAAAAATTCAAGATAAAAAGGAATTTTGATTCAACAAGGAAACTTCTTCAATAAGAAAATTAATGAGCTAAATCTAAGGCTTATATTAAGCCTCCAACTTACCCTAAATAAACCCTACATAGCTGGCCAAACACTTCCCCTTCCCTAAATCCCCTAGCCGTCACCTTCCCCCAAAATCAAAACCCTTGTTTTCTTTCTTTCCAATTAATCTCACCCACCATATTTACTACATATCTTTTCTATTTAACCCATCACCCTTAACTTCCAAGAAACCTTTTCCTACTTTTCATTTTGCAACTCTTTAGTTTCTTTTGCTTTATTTTCTTTGTTTTTACCAAACTCACAACCAAGATCATCAATGACATCCATACTCGAATTTTTGGTTCATCCAAGTTCCTCCAAAGAACCAAGATACAAGAAGTTTGCTACACCGGTGGTTCAAGAAAGATTTCACTCCAAGTTCGAAAGCCGAAAGATTTTCGAAGAACAAGGCAAGGGTTCTAATACATTCTATCTTGCATAATCGCATCATTAACATTGAAAAAATTATATGTGATGAGATTTTTGTATGTAGCACAAAAGACAAGGGTTCTCTTTTCTTCTCTTACTTAATTTCCAATCTTTGCAAGGATATGCATGTCCCAAGTGAGTCCACTGATGAAAAGGCCCTACCAAAGTCCGGTTGGAATCGAGCACAAATTCGAAAGCTAATGGGAGAGGCACCGGTAAAATCCCCAATGCCTTCAATTGCCGCGACAACTCTTACCGCCTCGGCAACTCCTAATGCCCAAGCAACCGATACCCGGGCAACTCGGACAACAACCCCGGGACAACTTGAAGCACTCTTACAACTGTTGGTGAACCACCTTAGGCAAATTGAAGATGGGCAACTAATGTTCATGTGGTACATGAAAGATCACAACGATGCCATCGCCCAAGTCATCCTGAAAAAGCACCTGGACAACCGCGTGTCGTTCCCCATATTTTCTGCCGAAATCCTTACCACGGCAACCAAAGAAGCAGTTGCCACGACAACCACAACAGATGATACCGCGGCAACCTACACTACGCCTGCCCAAGCAGTTGCCACGACAACCAACACTGAAGATGCCGCGGCAACCAAAGCTAAAGACGCCCCGGCAACCACTACAAAAGCCAAAGGTAAAGCACCTATGCCCGAATCAACTCGTACTGAATCATTATCTGATTTTTCAGATTCGGACGAGTCCTCCATTGCACCAACAAAGACCGCATCAATCGAATCCTCCAAGCCCAAGCAAAAAGCCAATGACATTGATGAAGAGGACGATGATGACAACCCCGTACGAGGATCGATTCCACCATCGGCAACAAGGAAGCAGCTACCGCGTTCAAGCAAAAGAATCAAGACACCGACCAAAAGGAAACTAATCATCCACAACGACGAACTCTCGGAGTAAGTCCTCGTTTACATTTTACTTCTCTTTATTTTTATTTTTCTTTGTGCATGCATTGAGGACAATGCCTCACTCGAGTTTGGGGGATTGTTATTAGTTAGTCACCATGTTTAGTTGCATCCATCTTAAGTATTGCATTTAGGATACATAAATTGCTTGCCATGCCTTTAGTTGGAACAAGAATTGCCTAGATTTGATGAATATCCGATGATGACTTTGCCAATGTACTTAATTGATGGAACTTTTTATTCTAGGATAAACGTGAAAACACTTAAAATCGTACTATGATGCTAAACTTGATGAAACACTGTGTGGCTTGATTGATTTAAAGAATTCTAGCGAACTTAGGTTGATAGTTAAAAAGTTGGGAGATTAGAATAAAAATTGGATGAATGCTAGAGGTGCCCAAAATTGGCTCTAGTATGTGCTAAAAATTGATCGCTAGAGGTGCTCGAAATTAGCTCTAGTATGTGCTAAAAATTGACCGCTAAAGATGCTCGAAACCGGCTCTAGTCAAATAAATTAATTAACTTAAGAAAACTAAAAATAAAATACTAGAGGTGCCTGAAACCAGCTCTAGTTAAAACATGTTAAAAGAACCCAATGAAGTAATTTAAAAACCTCTTTTTTGTATAGAATCCGAAAAATTAACTTGCACACAACCCCGCATACACTCACAAGCATTATAGTTTGATTCATAGTAACTCTTATGTTTTTTGAAAAATGAAAAGCCAATCATACTTTGTGCCACGATTCTGAGAACTGAAATCAAGTTCAAAGCTAAGTTTGTGAAAATCGAAGTCTTGTCGGGTAATTATTAGATTGCATTGCTTGAGGACAAGCAATAGTTCGAGTTTGGGGGTGTGTTAAGTGTCTAAAAGTACTATTTTATTATCCTTTTTTATTCATATTATTGCTAGACTTAGGCTCATATTAGTTGCAGTATTAGCCATTCATGCATGTTTGCATTGTTTCCTTGGTGGACAAGCTTGATTTTATATTTTGCTTAATTTTGTGAAAAAAAATACTACTTTGGTGTGTTTTTGTTTGTATGTAGAATTACTTGCCAAAGCAAGGCTGGAACCAGTTACCAAGGCAATGCATGAAGGAGATGCCGAGCTAGTTGACAGGGTAATTTTCGATAAGGAATAAGATGATATGGTAGTCGAAATTGATGACTAGATAAGCCCAAGATGACGTGGAGCAAAGTTAAATCCCAAAGGAGTTTGATTTCCATGAAGAGGTTAAAGAGAAATTAAATTCCAAGAAGATAGGAGAAGTTATAGAAGAAATTTAAATATAATAAAGAATTATATTCTTTAAAAATATTTAATTTTAACTTAACTTCCTCCTCAAAAAAGACTTTGACCTAACCCTATAAATTGAGGACCAAGTCGTCAACTCCATAGGGGGAGAGAAGAGAGAAATTTCGACAAAGAGTGGAGAGAGATTTCGACAAGAGCAAGGAGAGATTTCGACAAGGCTTCAACCATTCTTCATCTTTTTCTTTCTTGTTCAATTAGGTTTATGCTACAAATTCTTTGTCTTGTGTTTCTTTGGAACCTAGCCATGAACTAAATTTATTTGGCTAAGGTTGTTGTGTTTTGTGGTTGTGAGAAACAATTGAATTTTGTTTAGATAATAAGAGTTTGCACTTCCAATTCAAGGTTTACTCATTCTTGGTTTTTCTTCTTGTTTGCGAGTGAATTGGGAGAGGATCTCGTAACTTCATCTATTTATCTAATATCAGGAGAGTTAAATTCAAGAAATGAATGGGTATGATCTTTATTCAATCTATTGATGATGAAGATTAATCAGGTTTAGGAATAAGTGAAGGATTTTAACGGCTAAGAAGAGCGCAAGATTGATTGTTCACCCTTGATTCACGCAGGGATGGATTATTAAGGCATGCACAAATAGCTAGAGTTTCAACTTAGGGATAAGAAGAAACCATTGAAGAACGCTCCGCCGAACCTTGAAGTTGCTGTCCAGCCGCCCAAACAGTTGCCCAGTCGCATCCGTCGATTAGTTGCCAAGGCAGCCCTGCTGCGCAAGTTGCCATGGCAACTAAGTTGCCCTTACACTCTTTTACCAAGACGATCCAATCGGCTATCACACCTCAACTCACGATAACCTGGCCTATTCTCTCTCATTTGATTACATCTTCTTTTACTTATTTGCTTTCTAGTTTATTTGTTAGTTAAAACTCCTACAATCTTCTACTTGTGTTCTTTTACTTTTTACAGTGCAAGAGATTAGATTCTTGAAGGGCACCAATCCCTGTGAAGACGATATCTTTTATACTATAACTTGCGACGTGTACACTTGCACAATTGCGGAGCACTTATTACGCGCAACAAAAGTCATTTGAAATATCAACTGCTGATATTGCACTTCTTGACGCCCTCAGTTTCTCACTATAAAATGGTAAAAATAGACAAATTAAGCATATAATAATAAGTGAAATATGAAAAGAAGACTACAAGTTCTGCAGAGAAATGCATCATTTCATGTGTCTATGCAAGTAGGATATCGTAAGTTCCTATATATTGAAAGTATCAGCTAGGGTTTCGCCGGCATAATCAGGGATATTGCAAAAGATAATTACAGAAGCATGGAACATGCAAAGAAAATGAACTAGAGGCCATACATTTCCTTTTCTAATTGCTTTCTGATGAACTCCTTGGTATGTGCAGTCACTTTATCAGATTTGTTGCAACAGATAAGAACTGGAATTTTCTTCTTAACCACACTGGCCTTGGTCAAAATATCATACAGATATCTGTTGCACAAAAGCGAATATCATATCTAAAATCCTTCTTGGCAACCAGAAAGTGGAAGGATTAGACTTGCAAGTGTATTGTGTGCATTGTCATAGCTATTCTTACTCTGAAACTGAAAAGCAATTTGGTAAGAACTCGACAGCATCCACAACAAACACAATGCCAGATGCTTGAGGGAAGAAGTCGTCCAGTTTGGGCCGTAAACGAGAATGCCCAGGAACATCAACAAGATGGACAGGCTTGATTTTGCCCTTTTGTTAAAAATAAATTTAAAAAATAACATTGAATCAGATAAAATTAGGACAGTGATCCAAAGTTGCAACCAAGTGAAATAAAAGGCTTAAAAATATGCTTTGTAGAAAAATCGAAAGTGTAATTGAAACTAAGAAAAGCAGGTTAAGATGAATTACCTTATTAATTTCAAAGTTCAGCACGAAAGTCCCCTCATTTGGTTCCATGGATATAACAATACCCTGATGTGAGGAACCATCACGAAGCTGACATGGGAACCATGTCAAGAAAGTTATGACAACATCACATCACTAGGCACTTCAATTTCTATTGTACATTTGGCAGCCATAATAGGACATCTCTAGAAGAATTTAGTATTTCGGAAAGAAAAGGACAAAGCAAATAATGGCACTGCATACCACGTAGTAAAGAACCGTTTTCCCGCTCCCACTAAGGCCAGTGAGTACAATGGTATTTGATTTTGTGCGTTTGAACAAGCGGACGACAAGACAAAGAGCGAGAAAACGGTAAGTAAATATAATTTGAAGTTCTAACTCCAATTGAAAAACTGATTATATAAGAAAATTGCCTCAAGTGAACATCTCAAAGAATGCTAAATCATTACCTTCCTTAGCCATTTCAACCAAATAGGGTTTAAACTAACATCTTTTCTCAAAGGGAATTCATAAAACTAAAAGCACAGTAACCCACTTCAGAAAACATTGTGTATATTTATACAAGCCTAAGTAGGTTTTAATCAAGATGATAACCTAAATGCTAATGCATTGAGCATCGAGCATCAAGCCAAATCTAACAAGCATTTGTAGGTTAAAGTATCAACTATTGACTTTCAAAACGTCTAAGTGATTCGAGATATCACAGGAGAAGGTCCATCGGTTTCTTCCATTCCATAGGTTCCAAAGAAGGAAGATGACAAGTTGCAGACCTTCACCACAGTCAAGTCTCGTGAACATCTAAACCATGGAGAACCACCATTTGGAGAAGCCTGGAAAACCCTCCATTTGTGGACAATAGTTAAATTCTGACGCTTCCGATACTGCTTGGGCAAAGGGACAAAAGAAAAGAATGTGTTTTACACTCTCTATTTCGCAGCAGCATCGTGAACATTTTGGATTAGGAAATTTCAATCTTGAATGCAGAGTAGCACTTGAGGCCAAGGCGTTGTGACAAGCTTTCCAAAGGAATATTCGAATTTTTGGTGGTACTTTCAGCCTCCAAATGGATCTCCAAAAGCTCTTGTCTGTCTTTGGTTCTCAGCTTTGTGATGCTTCCTTGAGGGTTTCCTCCTTTGCCATTAAAGAATGGTATCCTGACTTAACCGAGTAAGATCCAGACTTGGACTCGATCCAAGTTAAATCATCAGAGACAGAGGGTCCTCCTATTAGAGTTTTTAAGATGCAGTCAACTTCAAAAATCATGGAATAGATTTCTTAGTTTTATCACATTCCATTCTCTGCAATCATCATTAACAAGGTGAGAAACACGAAAATCGTTACAATTTTCAGGTCGGGTTGAGGCAATAGAGTGTCCAAGAAGGTTAGGGATCCATTTATCCTCCCATATTGAGATATCAGATCCATTTTCTACATTCCAAATAGTGCCACTCAAAATGAGATCGCGTCCACTATTCAAGCTATTCCATGCCCACGACGGGTTATGGCATGTAGGGGCAGCAAAGATATCCACATAAGGGAAATAGATTCCTTTCGTCACCTTTGCTAGCAAGGACTCTGGATTTTTAATAATTCTCCACACTTGCTTAGCTAAGAGAGCAATATTGAAGGAGTGGAGGTCACGGAAGCCTATCCCTCTTAATTCTTTTGATTGGAACATTTTTGCCCAGTTAATCCAATGCACACCTTTTTTTGGATCAGTGGAGTTACCCCACCAAAATCTTCCAATCAAAGAATTGATTTCATTGCAAAAAGATTTTGGCAGTAAAAAACACTGCATCACGTAAGAGGGAATAACTGATGCAACAGCTTTGATAAGAATTTCTTTCCCTGCTTGAGAAGGAGTTTGCTTTTCCAGCTTTGCAACTTGCTCTGAATGCGATCAAAAAGAAATTTTAAGGCTTTTTTTTCCTCCACCAAATTGATGGCAATCCAAGGTACCGACTTCCTTCTTCCATCTGATTGAAGCCAATGACATTAACAAGGTGTGCTTTCTGACTTAGGCTGATATTAGGGGAGAAAAACACAGATGACTTGCTGCTATTTACCGTTTGGCCTGTAGCTTGTTGGAAACAATCGATAATATTCTTGACCACCTTGCAATTAGCTTCATCTACTTTAGTGAAAAGGATACAATCATCCGAAAAAAGGAGATGATTCACTATGAGACATCTTCTACCCATGCGGAAGCTAGAAAAATTATTAGCCTTCTGTTCTTTTTCAATAATCCAAGATAGGACATTTGACATGAGGAGGAAAAGAAAAGGGGAAAGAGGGTCCTCTTGTCTAATTCCTCTTTCTGGTAAAAACTCTTGTTTCCTGTCTCCATTAACAATAAGAGCAAAGGAAGGTGAAGAAATGCATTCCATGATTCTGATGATCCACCATTGAGAGAATCCCATCTTTTCCATTATACATCTGAGAGCGAACCAGTCAACCTTATCGTATGCCTTTTCACGGTAGAGTTTAATTGCCATAATACTCGCAGATCCTTTTCTTCTCCTTTTAATCGCATGGAAAGCTTCGTGAGCAATTAAAATGTTGTCTTGGATACGTCTTCCATTTACAAATGCTGCTTGCATAGGAGATATGATGCCTGGAAGGACCCCCTTTAATCGAGTTGCCAAGATCTTTGAAATAACCTTGTAGATAAAGTTGCATAAACTTATAGGACAGAAGTGGTTGACATCCTCGGAGCTTGGTTTTTTTGGAATTACTACCAGGTCAGCCTTGTTCAGGTTCTGTGGCATTACCCCGGATCTCATAAACTTATTCATAGTACTAAAAATGTCATTCTTAATGATGTCCCAGCATGAGTGAAAGAAAATACTAGAAAATCCGTCTGGTCCTGGAGCTTTGAAAGCTCCAAGGCTAAAAGTAGCATCTTTAATTTCTGCTTCAGAGATCTCCTTGCAGAGAGCCTCGTTCATCTCATTTGTGATAATTTCAGGGATGATATCCAAGATCCCTTCCACATTAGCATTAGGGTCCTTTGTGAACGGAGCCTTAAAATGGTCCTGCAAGAGATTAACAACTAATTCTTCATCATCAGCCCAAGATCCATCCATTCGCTTCAGCTTCAGAATGGCATTTCTCCTTCTGTTCTGAATGGTATTGGCGTGAAAGAATTTTGTATTTCGATCTCCCAGCTGCAACCAATTGATTCAAGCCCTTTGATGCCAGTGCCTTTCTTCTTTTTCCCAAATTTTATCAAGTTTTTCATTTTTTCAGCAGATTCATTTATGAGCAAGGATTCTTGGATTTCAGCAATCTCTTTACACAAGGCATCAGCTTTGAGTCATGTGTTACCGAATTTCTGCTTACTCCATCTCTGAAGTTTTAACCTGGTTCTCTTTAATTTCCATGAGAATCCAACATCATTGCCTTCTCTCGGTCTAGAGCCCCAAGCTTTTGTAATAGTTTTCTTGCAGTCATCTTCGAGGAGCCATTTTGACTCAAATTTAAAATTTGTCTTTTTTTCCGTAGGCCTCTAAAGGAACAAACTATCGGATTATGATCCGATCCTATGGCTGGTTCTGTCATTCCAATAGCACCGCTGAATTTGTGATTCCAAGGTAGATTGAATAGAACCCGATCAATCTTTTTACTAATGCAATCTTCTTCCGTTCTTTGGTTTGACCATGTGAAATCTCCACCCTTAATAGGCATTTCCATCAAGCCACATACTTCCATGAAGCCATTAATCCAAGTTGCTTGCTGTTTATCATAGAAATTTCCTCAATTTTTTCCTTTTGATTTGCCACAATGTTAGAATTACCTATGATGCACCATGGTTTGGTGGGATCTTTTCGAGCCCTCCCATTGATTCCCAGAAAAATTGTTTATCTTCTCTACGTGGAGGGCCATATATGAAAGAACAGTACCATGGACTCTCATTTTGAAGAACAATTTCAGTGTCAATTAGATTCTTCCCAGATAACAGAATGGACACATTCACCCCTTCTTTCCACCACAAAGCAAGACCTCCCGCAATCCCTTCCGGGTCACAGTAGAAACCAAAATCAAAATGAAAACTTCTACACAGCCTTTCAAGCTTAGCTCTTTTTTTCTTAGCCTCACTTAAAAAGACGATTATGGGATTATGTTTGGGAACAAGGTTTGAAAGAGCTCTAATAGTCTCTTTTTTGTCAAGGCCTCTCACATTCCAAGAGAGACATGCCATAATCGATAAACAGAGAGAGCACCAGACACACAAAGCAAAAGTCAAAAAACCCCCACCTTAGCAGAGAAATAGAAAAACAGACCAAACCGGGCAGACTTAGAGGGCGAGAACAATCAAGAAAAAAGAGAAAAGGACTTGCCAGCTTTCACTCTCAAAAGGAAGAGATCAAGAGAAAGAGGATTCATACTAAAATCTCTAGAACTTGCGATAAAACCAGGAGTGAGGAAGACAAAAGCCGCCTTTTTTGGAGAGAAAACCATAACCTTCCTGTTTCAGACTTCAAACAAACCAAAGACAGCTCGGAAAGAATCTTGAACAGCTGACGATAGAGCTCCAAGGGACTATGCACACACTAGAGACAATCAAACGGGAGCAAAACTGACAAGAATCGAGCAAGACCAATGGGTGAAGGTGAAAAGGGGAAATCTAGGGTTTTCAAACTGATGCAATTGAGGATAAGGCTTTTTTGCCTTCTTTAATTCAGTGTCATTGGCTCTTGCACAATTCTTTACTAACAAGCATTTCATCATTAGTATTTTAGTGGGTCTCTTTGCCCATGACCGTCGATCAGATTCATGAAAGTCCTTGGATATAGTTTCTTACCAGTTGTATAGTTGATTATAGGATGCCCAAAATTGTGTTCGATTAATCAATGAATTCGGATTATTCAATTTTCGATGTTAATCGTGCAAATTAAATTAAATAATCAAAATTAACTGATTGACCAAAATATTTGGTTCGGTTCGAATAATATTTTTTTTTACTTTGTTTATTGAGAGTTCACACTCCTTAGTAATTGAACTCAAAACCAAAAAAAAATTAAAGATAAGAGAGACATCAAAATCACTAAACTACACTATTTTTAATATATAAAATTTACAAATATTGTAGATAACCGGTTTTGTCTAAAATTATGAACAATAACTGAACCAAAATAATATTTTTAGAAAAACCCATACTGAAACCAAAATTTTCTACTTGATTAACTGTTGATTGTTGTATAGTATTTCTGATCTCTCCAGTTACTAGAAACTAATGTGGCATGTATAATGAAATGGTGTGTGAAGATTTTGGAACCCCTGCTGCACAAGTGGTGAATGCCTCTCAAGACATGTACATCATAAAACATTTGCTCCAAGACAATTAAAAGTGGCTCTATTCAGCCCAACAATGAGCTTATGAAGGTTTTTGCGGCTGAATGTCTCGGATTAGCAGCAAATACTAATCTGATTTGGCAATGAGATTCTAGCCTGTAGGATTTCTATTTCAATCAACTTACAGATTATGCAAGTCATTTAACTGCACCTATCCTCTACTTCGCACAAAACAAATGCCTGCTTAAACATGTTAAGAAGTCCAGAAAGTTGCAACACTGTACAGGTATTAAAAATGCAAGTCACCATCCATAGGAATGTCAATATTTCACAGGTTATCTCCTCCATGTAACAACTATTAGAATGTATAGATATTATAAAGCAACTAAGAATTTATATTCATCTCTGCAGGGTACTGTACTCAAGTCATAATGGATCCTCCTAAACAACTAAGCAAATCAGGATTCTGAAATACATATCATCTTTCCCGACCAATTGCAAGAAGATCAGGAGAAAGTGAAGCAGGATCAAGTTCCCAGCAGTCTTTCAAAAGATCAGGGACATCGTTACCAAAAAGCTTCCGTGCAGGAATCTGATGTGAAAACAATCTAATATCATCTTTTTCAAGCCATCTAATAGCCTGACATCCAATCTCATGTCTCTTAAATATCGTCTTGAATTCATCAACCTTCTCAAGATATGCCATGCTCAACCCATGAATATCACTATAGGTTGTTAGAAGCACAACTATCTCGTAGCAGTGTTTATCTCTAGCGGAAAGATTTCTTCCTGCTGCACATACCTCAGCTTCATTATAAACAGCCCAAACCGAGCCCTTCCTCGGATAAATCCTATAAAATTCCTTTGCTGCCCTTGTCACATTCTACCATGTGCGAAAAGATGTCCAAAGAGTTAATGGAACTCCTCCTGCCAACTTTGAATCTCCCACAGGTTACATGAAATCCCAGTCTCTCCCAACCCATCAATTTGTCATCCCCGTTATTCTGAAAATCCAACCAACTCATCGACACTTCAAACGGATTTACTGAAAATACTTCCTCAATCAAACCATAATTCCTAGGCATTCCATCATCATCATCATATATAGCCCACACTTGCCCTTTTCTAAAATTCCTTTCTGATCTATCTTTATCCAAATCATAGAAATCTGAGTCCTCCACGGGCACAATTTCCATGTCCCTACTCTTGGAAACACGACACTTCTCAACATCCAAATTCACTCTCTTCCTAGAAGTCCCTTGCTTTGTGATCTCTGGATTTTGATTCTTCTTCACAGCCTCTTGAGTCTTAGCTTCCAAATCTACACTTCTTTTCTTAGTTGAGCGTGTCATAATCCCCACATTCACACTTGCCTGTGAAGTTCCCTGATTCTCAATCTCAAAATCTGTACTCTTCCTTTTCACCCACATCTTTCACCTTTTCTTTTCTATTCGATTTTTCCTTTCCTTGATTCACCTTACGTTTCATTTCCAACTGCATTTCCGCAAGTGTCATTGTCTCCTCTGCAACTTTTACCCTCTTTGACTTTGATCTCTCATCATCTCCCACCTTTGCAGCTACAGACCACGATAATATCTTCCCAACAGTTCTTGTCCTCCTGGAACCTCTGCTCCTTAATCTCCCCACACCCCAGTCACCAACATCTGCTTCTTTCCCAGCGTCACCACCCTCTTTCTCCTTCAAATTCTCACTACTAGCTTTCTTCCTTAAGCCTACCCTTACGGTTGTCTCAACACTACCCTTTGCCCCCTCCAACCCAACACTGTCAGGACCATCCATTTTCTCCTTCATCTTCCTCTTAAGCCTCTCATCTACCGCAAATGCCAACACGTCTTCCTCTTCCGTACTTTCACCATGACCATCACTACCTTCTCCATTGACCTCCACAGCTAAAATGCTCTTCTTACAGCTTGGGCAAACCAAATTATGACCCAAATACTTCCTTTCAAACTTATGCAACAACCTACATCGCGAACACGAAGTCCAAAATGTGTCACCAACATCATCATTCCCTTCAAGTCCAACAACCCTTTCCTCCTGAATCCTAATCCTAAGCTTCATATCATATTCTTTCCTCCTAATCTTATCCGAAAACATCCTAAACCTTCACCCACTAGCTTAAACGCGTCTTCACATCCTAAAACTTGGTTCTTATCAGGGTGCAAAATCAATGCCAGTTTCCTATACTGCTTCTTGATGGAATTTATGTGGGAAAAGGGTTCAACCTGGAGAATTTTATACCAGTCCGGCGTAGCATTCGAATCGGAAGCTGCCTGGAGAATCTTAAAGGCAGTGAGCATTGAGGAGATGCCTTCCAGGTTTGGGCAAAGACGGTGAGCTTTCTTTGCATATTTTAGAGCAGATTTCAGGTTAGAATCCTTGTATTTGGTTTCCACTACTGCTTTCAAGCGTTGTGCTTCTTGCGCAGCATCTGGGTCCGTCATTCTTAGTCAACGAGATCGAGATATACAAGAACGATGCCCCTGTAGGTAGAGAAAATTTTCTTATGTTTCGAATGCTTTAATCAGGTGTTTTAACTTGTATGTTTGGTCGGTTTTTGTGTTTTGCAAAAGATAAATCCTATTGCCCCTTTATTTTGGGTAAACTACGTATAATCGTTCAAGCAGTGTAAAACACATGTTCAAATAGCAACAAAAACAAGTAAAATTTTCACATTGTTCCAAGAAAATTTAACACTGGAAATGCTTTACAGAGTCAGACATGTAAATTAAGACATAATATTGTCAAATATAATGGAAAATCAAACAATCAACTAACATTTTTGTTCTAAGAAGAACCTAATAATCGAAATGTTACATTTTCAAAATTAAAATCCAAATCTGAACAAATAACACTCACGGTACCATATTCGGGGGGGGGGGGGAGAAGCCAAACATGAAAACGAAGACTGAAGATCCACATGTTTAAAGGAAAATCAATCAAATAACTAAAAATATGCAATGAACCTGAGAGAAAAATTCGGACCTGAATCACAATGAAAGGGAAACGAAGCTTAAAACACGAAAGTAAGCAAAAGAGGGAGACGGCGGCAAGACCGACTTTGAGGGAAGAAAATGCGACTGAAACAGTTTAGACAGAGACACGGTGGCTTTCGGCTGACTGAGAACCAAACCAAGAACTGACGATGTATCGAGAGGGTTGATTGGGTGGTCGATTGGCCGGGGCTGCGTCCGGGTGTGTGAGCCAGGATTTTAGATATTTACTATTTAGGATTATTTTAATGTTTGTTAAATTGCGATCCAAGGTTATTCAATTACTAATTAAGTTACAAAAGAAAAGGACACTAATAATTTATATTATAATAACAATTTACTCCCTAAAATTTATAATTCTATCAATTTGATTCTAATTTAGAATAATTTAATAAATTTAATCTTTTATACTTAAAGATTTTATTAATTTAATCCTTAGTTTCTCTCCCAACAATATTTCTTATAATTGATAATTAACATTATTATAAAAATAAGTAAAATAATTAAAAATAGATTATAACCCTTTTCATACTTAAAATTTTACTTTACATGCTATTTTCTTTTAAAATAATAACGGTGTCTCGTTAAAAATTTTATTCATAATTAATAGAAGAAAAAGAGGACCATAATCTTATTCATCACAATCCATGATTGCATAAAACACAAATATAGTCAATACTTAACATCTGCGTGCACTAAAACACCTGGAGAATCAAACCTATGTTACTAAGAAAGCTTAACCAATACAAACTATTCAGCAGAGTTAAAAACCAAAGCATTAGAAAATTTATGCTTTATTCTTAGCCTTGTGTCGTGACTATTTTTTACCGAGTATGAAAATAGTTCGACGATTAGGATTTAAAAATTTGAGTTTTATCTTTTATTTATTTAACTTTTAAAAAATAAGTTTTTCACGTCAAATTAATTTTTCCATTAATTAATCATGAAAATCAAATTTTCCCTTTTTAAAAAAAATCTTGAAAAATATTTTAGACTCGTCACTGGTCACTTTGAGATAGACCGGACACTATAAAATAACTAGAGATTCATTCTTAAAAAATTAGGTTCAAGAGTCGATTACGTGTGGAGAAGAATTAGCACCCCACAAACTTCCGTTATCGGTATCTTTTAATTTTACGTTGCATTTTGAGAATAATATTTTGAATTTAATTTAACCCTTAATTATTAATTGGATTTAAATTCCAAATGAAAATATTCCTTTTATAATAAAATATATTCTATCTGAATACAAGATTAAAAACACCCAAATACGTTAGGCACCCCTAATCGTATTCAAAAATATATTCCCAACATAAAAGGTTTTTAATGCATGATTAATTATTGTCTTGTTAATTTTAAGTTCTGGCATAAAAAATGTTCTAATTAATTAAATTGTTTAAGACTATGAATACTATTAATCTTAAAAACTTTTATGAGATAGTACTAATTGCTTGAGTACCATCTATATTAAAACCCCTAAATTTTAGATAATATTCACTAATTAATTTGTCATTCTAATTATTTAAAATTCTAATCATAATCAAGTATCTAATTAACTAACTAAATTATTTATCAAATTATAATGTTATAGTGAATATTAAATGTTTTTCTTAAAAGATATGTTGGATTAACACCACATTGCCGTGGGACACTACCCACATTTGAACTTCTAAGTTGTCCATTTATCATCCACCAATTTGCTACAATTATCTCCTTAATTATTTATTGAATTCTAATTAAAGCTTAATTACTTTTTGAATTCTAATTAAAGAACCTTAAAGACTATGGCTCTAATTAATTAACTAAATTAATTATCCGATTATAATATTGTAATGAATATTAAATATTCTACTTTAGAGCCATGTTGGAATAGCATCCCATTGCATTGGAACACTACCCAAATTTGAACTCCAAAGCTTTTCATTTAATATCCACTAATTTATTATGATTATCTTACCTAATTAATTATTGATTCTTAATTTGAGAGCCTAAAGAACTAAAGGCTTTAGCAATTAATTAACACTATGTGATTAAGTTATTTAGCATGATATACTACATGCCCAATTTAAAACATGCATCAAACATATAAATTAAAACAATTAAATTAAGTTAAACAATTAAATATAGGACTAAATTGAAAAGAAATTAAAATTGAAACTTGATTTATATTGATATAGAGACTAAATTGAAATAATTACAAAATTTGTAGCCCAAAGTGCGAGAACCCAAGAGTTGGGCGTGAATCCTCCTTGACCCATTTTAAGGCGTGCAGACCCTGGCCCAGGTTCGGGTCCACGAGCGGGTCAACTTATAAAAGGCCCTCAGACCTGAAATTTGCCATTTTCCCCATTTTTTCATATTGCTTTCTCCCTCTAAGCTCGACTCTCTCTCTCTCTTTCCCCACTCTTTACACACAAACATGATGTGCCAGAAACATTGAACCAAATAAATCAAACACAATGTTCTTCACCAAACCATGCACGTTCTTCCATTTTTTATCTATTTGATCTGACTCTGCCCCTCACCAGTCAAGCTCCGTCGTTAGTCGGCCGTCGTAGGTGAAAGGCCGGTGGCCACATGCGATTCTCGGCCACCTCACCGGCTACCATACTCCGTCGTTGTTCGAAACTCAAAATCTCCCAAAAATTTTAATTTTAAACTCTAGACCTAGATCTAAAACCTTATTAAATCGAATTGCCCTTTTCCCCAACTTAGGTTATCTACTTGAACCAAACCCTCTCATTTTTGACTTTGACAACCCCTAAACCACTCCGGTTGTCTAGAAAACTGATTTTCTTGTTATTGCAGAAATCTCAACGGATTTTCTTTTGTGTTTTCAATTTAACATTTCGATTTATAAATGCTTATGAAACTGATTTTCTTGTTATTGCAGGAATCTCAACGGAGAAAAGAAAGATACATTGACCGCGGTGAAGTTGTCGTTCTGGCTCTTATTTTCAGCGACCGTTGAGTACTCTGGCGGCGCTCCAGCTCCCAAGGCGGTTCGGCTCCTGAAAAGACTAAATCTTGACACTGTTTTTATACATTTTTAATATATTTTATGCCCCTTTTGCCAAGCACTCTCACAGTCGAACAAGTTTTTGGCGTTGTTGCCAGGGATTGCAACGGAATTTATTATTTTATTTTTACTTGTTTCTATTTTAGCACTAACCTCTATTTTTTTTTCTTTTTCTTTATTTTTTCTTATTTTACTTTTCTTATTTTTCTAACTTTAATTTTAGTTTCATTTACTTTACATACTTCTAAGAACATGAAGGCCCGGAGAATGAGCATTAAAGACCACATTGAAGCTTACAACCAAGGTCCTCAACATCAGTTGGGCTACTCGTACGATGATCAAGTAGACTTCTATGATGATTACAACTTTACTTCTACAACACATATGTCATGGCAACATCAGCCGAGCTACTCGTACGATAATCAAGTAGACTTCTATGATGATTACAACTTTACTGGTACAGCACACATGTCATGGCAACATCAACCGAGCTACTCAGATGTAGACTTCTATGATGATTACAATTAGTTGTTTGAGAAACAAGGATTGTAAGCTTATACGGTTGAATGTAATGGCATGCCTCGATGTAGTGTGATGATCATTGTTTGATTATTTGATTGTGTTTAAGATAAGTTTAAGTTGGTATTGTGAGTAAGACAAAAAGTTTTAAATTACTCAGATTTTGAAAGTATGATCAGTTGTTAGAGTTAAGCTTTCTAAAAAAAAGTTTGCTTGTATTTCCTCAAAACACTTCTTAATCCGGTTTACTCCTAAGCAGGGTTAGGGAGTGTTACATTCTGAAATTCCAAACCAAGAAGGTGATGGACAAATCACTCAAAACTTGAGTCCAGAGCACAAGAAAGCCTCCAAAGTGATGTTGAAATCACAAGGACAAGCAAAGAGCATTTTGAAGCAATCACCCTTGGGAATATCACTCAGTTGAATAAAGAAGGAACATTGCCAAGTGACACAGAGGATTCTAGGAAAAATTGCAATGAACAATGCAAAGTTGTTACTCCCCGGAGTGTCAAACAAGTCGAGAATGAAACACATGCCAAGCAGCCGATTATTTGTCAGGAAGAGAAATCAGAGCCAGCAGGTGAACCCAAGGAACTAGAGAAAAAAGAGGCAGAGGTTATTGATCCCAGACCACTATCTGATGCTAGACCGTTATTCGATGCTAGACAGTAGTCAAATGCCAACACCACCTCGACAAAACCAGTGGAGCCATTAGTTGCCAACCATACCTTGGTAAAATAAGAAGGTTTTATTGTTGACACTTTGAAAGCTCTTAAGTGTGTAGATGAACCTGAAGAATGCCAAGCTGTAGAGATCATGTAATCCATCTTCGATGAGGACCTGTCACAACTTTTCCAGGATACATATGTTGATGCCATGTAGTAGGATTTTGACATTATGATGGGTAAAGAATTTCAAGAACCCACCTTCCTGGATGTGGTCATAAGTTATTTTGATAAATTTGAGCCACTTGAGTTGGTTGGCAAAGAGATCAGAGTACCAAAGACATTTAGTGAGGAGCCACGAAACTTGGAATTGAAACAATTGCCATGTCACCTCAACCATGCCTCGACATTAGAGGAGAAAGAAGCAGCAAAGCCTAAGCACTACTAGGGTGCTGAGTTTGATCAAAGGTTCTCTAGACATACACAAAAGAGATACTTTGGTTTTTTAAGGTGGTTGTTCAAAGCTATCATGGCAAAATATTCTATTTCATTATGCAATCGAGAGTTTGACATACTCAAAGCTAAGAAATTCTTCGGCTTTCTACATTGGTTATTCAAACAAAAGATTGTCACAACCTACCACCCACTAACCAACGGCTAACGATTGAAAAAATATTTGGTTAGTAATATGAAGAATGCCAAAGAGGTCATCCTCTTGGCAGAGGTACCATAACATCATCATCAGGTTTTGAATTTTTGTAAATATTAGGTTAAATATTTTTCTTTTTCTGCATTTTCTTTATTTGTTTATTTTTCTTTCACTTTTAATTTTCCTTTGTCGCGTTGAAAGGTTTTCTTTGGGTGTGTGCAGATTTAGTATGCCAGGAATAATACCAAGGTAGGATTTGGCATGAGACGATGACATAATGAGAGAATTCTGCATGCCAGGCAGAATGCCAGCAGAGAAACTTGGCAGGACTAAGAGAGAGCGCCACGTGGTGGATTTGAGCAGAAAATCTAGGATTTCTGATATTTTCTGTTTCTTGGGCTGTAAATGAATTGAATTTGGGCGGGAAACATTTAAGAATTGTGTTTTAGAGTTGTATACCAATGTAATAGGCGTGGGAATTATGCAGTGGACATTTAAAGGATTTTGGTTTGGATTTTGAAGCTTTCATTATTTATTTACTATATAAAATTTATTTACTTATTATTTTTATTTATAGGAGACATATATTTATATATATACCCATACCTAGGTAAAATTAGAGTATTACACCTTGCAAATAATATAACTCGACCATGAGCAGATCTAGGAATTTAAAACTGGTGGTTCACCAACCGACAATAAATACAATAGCATGTAATGTAGATAAAAGTAAAATAGATAAGTTAGCAAAAGCTACATTCAAAAGTCATAGAAAACCTAAGATAAAAAATTCATAGGAAACCAAATTACAAAGTTACTAGTACATAAAAATGAATACAATTGTTCACGACGAGTTGTAATATTTTAGTATCGACGTACAACAACATCATACTAACATCCATAAACAAATCTTTTCGTATATAAGTAACCAAACAATCATTCAATAGTTGATCTCCCATTTTATTACGCAATTTAGTTTTTACGGAAGTTATGGCTAAAAAAGTTCTTTCTACTATCGGCGTTGCCACGGGAAGAAGTAACACGAACTTCAAAGGAAAGTAGACTCTTGAATGAGTTTCATGCTTCTTTGCCTCAACAAGTTTGATGGAAAACTCAATTAGGTTTTGCACATCCCAAAATCTTTCATCTTTTCGAATATTTGTAATGAAATTCTCCAATGAATATTCAAAAAAAAAATTCATTTTTAAAATTTCTTTGGGATAGAATTCAACAAGTCGTCGTAATTTTTTTTGTCAAAAGAAGAAAATCGATTAGAGGGATGAAAGCAAAACATACAAACAAGAAATTCCTTATTTACATCACTAAATCGATTTTAAAGTTCTTGTAATTGTAAATCAATTACACTAAACAATACTTCAACTCAGAAATAGTGGAGATTTGTCACTTGTGGCGGCCTACTTCCACGATAATGGCTTCTCCCTAGCATAACATATTTTGCCTCTATATTAGGAATCTCCAATCCATTCTTAATCATAAATGATGCGACTTTTTCATGAGATCATCTCATCCATTATCTCTCAAATTTTGGAGATTTTCCTTAGTTACATCAACCATGGCCATCATATTTTACAAATGCCTTGTTCTTTTTAAGCCAAAATCCGCTCATTTGTAATCCCAAATATAAACAACATCAAGTGTGCTACAAAGATAAAATCAAAAGGCATCATTAATTGGGTAAGTGGCTTAGCTTTGTTTGTGTCATTCTAGTATGAAACTTCTCCAATGGCATCAAGTGACTCAATGATTGAGGGATACAAAGCAATCAAATTCAAAATTGTTTAAAATGTGATCCCCAACGAATATCTCTAGGCCCACTCAAGCCAAGCTCTTGATTTATACAAGTTCCCAATTCCAAATCACATGAAGATAACGCCTCCACAACAATCTTAGCTTGTTTTTCCTAAAAAAATTAATTCCTTTTAGGTGAGCCACCATTTGTCTATGAGAGTGCTTGGCAAAAGGGGCAAAAAATGTATAAAAATAATGCCAAGATTTAGTCTTTTGCGTGCAAGTATACACGGCAGGCAAGTAATACAATAGTAAGCTGAGTATCGATCCCACAGGGATTGACCATGAATTTGACTACTTTGATTGTTACTTGTCCAAGGAAAAATAATGTTGTTTGAGTTGAAATTGGATTTGAAAATAGTTTAAAAGAAAAGGAATAAAAATAAAATAGCATTGTCAAGGAGAGTGTTTAAAATGAATGATGAGCATTGGCAAGGGATGCCTGATTTTCACGCTATTCATGCCAACCTTTAACAATGAAATGTCTTGGCATTGTTTGCCGAGCAGATTCAAATTGGCAAAGCCTCTCTTGATGGTCATTGCCCTAAATTGATCAATTAAAAACCCCTATATCTCTATAGTGAATGCTTTTCTATAAACCAATTTGATTAAGATCCAATCTATACTTTTAAGGGGTAGATTTCACTCCCGAAGTAAGTTCATCTACTTGAACATCTTCTCTCGAAGCATCTCACCTTAGTATCCAGCAACTTGATCATTGCCACCCAAGTTTGTTAAGATATTGAGGTGCAATAGGCCAACAGTGCTAGCTCTCGCTTGGCATAGTATTTAGGAAACAGTAAAGTATGCCAAAAAGAAGAAACAATGTCGAAGCTATTCAATTATTAAAAGCTTAACATAAAAACATCGTTCAACGCAAACATCCCCCACAAACTATTAAATTAGTTCATGGTGAGGGTATCAACCAAAATACCTTCAACGTTTGGAACTCATCATCATTTTAAACAACTTAAACAAAGAGAATAAAAACAACTTAAACAAAGAGAATGGGTGAGAATGAGTCTCTCGATGTAGCCCTTTAAGATCTAGGCTCTCGATCAAGCTGGTTGAACCATGTCTTTTTGGTGCAACCGGTCGTCAATCACTCCAAAAAATCTCTCTGAAAATCCTCCAAAAAGAATCCCCTCGAATGCTTGCTTGATCATTCTTTAAATAGGCGTGCATAGAAGACTTAGGATAAGCTCTTGAGTTTGAATTTTGAATGCTCAAGGGATAAGGGATGTGATCATCTTATCTAAAGTTTGAATTTGAGCTGATCAGGTTAGGGCTAACATCATCTGTCGTCATTGCGTCACCAACCGAGCCTGACATCATTCTGCTAACCAAGCTTGGCACTATTTTTATGCTATTTTTTCAAAGATTGATTCAATTGCTATTTTCTTGCAGCCTGATCTGGTCCTATTTTTCAGGTTCAACAGCTACTTGGCCTGGAATCAAATTGCTCTTCTCTGCCAACCGAAGCTTTGGCATTATTTGGTCCATTTGTGCCAATAGCATCTCGGCATTCTCTCTGGCATTTCTTCCTGCACTGCCTTGCTCTGCTATGCTCTGCCAACTTATATGCCAAGCTTGCAATATTTCCAAGAACACACCCCTTCATACTTGCATAGATACAAATCCTAACTCCTTATGTAAATGCATGAATTTAACAACTAAGTGCAGCTAAATGTACTCAAAAACAAGCAAATGCATTATAAAATAGGCATAAAAAATAGTACTTTTGAGGAGGTAACACTCTCCCAAACCTAGCTCATTGCTTGTCCTCAAGTAATGCAAGTAAAAATAAAAACAAAATTTATAAAATAGTACCTCAGCAAAACTTTGGTTGGAATGCCAACAAGTGCTGGCAAGCATAATTTGGCTCTATTTCTATCCTCAGGTATCTCAGTGCAATAACGCCAAGTAGGTAGTGAATTCAAGCGCAGTAATATAACTCTAGTCTAAGAGCATGAAGAGTGCACAATGTTTAGGTAATATGCCTCAAGTATCCTTGCACTCCCTTAGTCCAATTTACTACCTAAACTAAAAAATTTTATTTTTCTTTTATTCCTGCCAAGGGTTTCTGCTGGCAATAATTTAAGCTTGCTTCGTAACATTGTTTGGCGTGAGAAATAAGAGGAAGCATACTATGAACCCCCACGTTAATCCAGACGTTACAAGGCTTTTACTCTTCAATTCATACCCTAAAGTTTTGGACTTAAGAATTAAGAGGGAGGAAACCACAAAGCCTCAAGTAACTTATTATCTCTGGGTAGAGGAGAGTTCTATTTTCTTTTTCTTGCCTTGGCAAAACATTGTTGCTTTATTCTTTTTATTTCCTTTTTTTTACCATGGCATCAATTTTTTTCTTTTTTTTATTCTGAGCTTAGTTTCAACATTTCTAAGTTTGTTTGGGAACTAGATGCATACTACATGTCAAGTGAAAGTTTAATTCCCTAAACTAGAGATCAATTGCCAAGCAAACCTGTCATTACTATTTTGCTGGCATATGCAACTAAATATTTAAAAATTTTGCATTGGACATGACTAATATAGATCAAATTAAACTTGTCAAACAAAGTGTTAACATTTTTTAAAATTAAATCGAGGCAAAATTTTCTTTCATTTTTTAGTGGTTCGGTATGCAACTAATCTATGACATACATGGCATGGCAAAAAAATGAAAGCATGAATGCATGGCATGGCATAAACGTGAGGCAACACACCCCCAAACCAAAGATGTGCATTGTCCTCAATGTATGAAAACAACACATATATACAATAAACAGAAAAATAAAATGCATGAACATGTGAATGTAATAAAATGAAATGCAAAGGAGTTTAGGAAGAATATGACTCATCTTTGGAGACTTCTTCTCGTGTGATGTGGGTCTTTCTCTTCACAATGGTCCCACGATCGGGGGCCATTATTTTCCTTCCTTTCATGCTTGGCTTTGAGGCGGCAGTGGAAGCTCCAATATCTCAGAGAAATTCCTCCAAAATCTTGGCAAGTTCTGACGCGGTAGGAGTAGTGATGGCATCAGACTAAGCAGGTTCAACAGGTGTTGTGGCAAGCTTTGTAGTAGACTTAGCTTTGGTAGAATTGGCTTTGGTTTCATTTGATTCAACTTAGGATTCAGTACTAGCATATTCAACTTGAACTGGAGACAATGAGACTATGGCATCAGATGGGGTACGAGCTGATTGGGGATTGGCTGGCAGGGCATCATCATTGCCAAAGATCTCGGCAGGGAAATCTGAGAAGTCTGGCAAGACACCCGGGGACAGGCCTTCAAGAGTTTCTTTGATGGCTACATCCCTGCCATAAGCATAATGCTAGATCTTGAGATTCTGCTCCTCAGCTGTCTCTAATTTTTGGAGGATAATCTTATGGCGCTGGTAGAGCTGGGAGAACAGTGCCACTACATCAGTTGGCACGAGAGTGTATGGCTCTGCCTTCGACACCTTGGGCTTTGGTGTTGGCACCTTATCCTTCCCATTACCTTTGTCTTTTGTCTCGGCAACGGTGAGGTTTTTCCAAATAGCAGCTACAATTGTTATTCCCTTGATCGTTTGGGCCTTATTTGTGTCAAGCTTGGGCACACCATGGAGCATGCAAATTTTAGAAATTAATAGAGGGAAGAACAAACTGCCATTACCTCTCGCCACATATTTTCAGGTTTCTTCAATGATGAGCCGGCCAATGTTAATCTTGCACCCCATAAAGATGGAGTGCAATAGGGCCAGCCTCTATTCTGATACGGTTTTGTTGTGGGATATTGGCATCAGTTTCACCTTTAAAAGTGATTCCATACCCTCGACTGAGACTCCAATGCTAGTCGTTTCACCGTCTGGTATCCCTTTGACGACACAATCTATGTAGTGCCAGGCTCGCACAAATCTGTCAACAGTTTTTTTCTCTCGAATCATTAAAAAGGGTGAATGTTTGGTAACAAAATGAGCGTAGAATTCTTGAACGATAGTGTAATACCCCAAAAGTGGGCTTAGAAGTATTCTATTACCTCAATTGTTAAGTTACTTATTAAATTATGTGACATGAAAGGGTAAATAAGAATCTTAGGACCAAATTGAGTTAAGAAAGGAAATAAATAGCTTTTGCTATAAGGGACTAAAGTTGAATGAAGTAGAAATTGTAATTTTGCATGCTAAAATTAAAAGAGATTAAGGTCTTGGATTGGTGTCAAGTGGAGGAAGGGGGAATGTGTGTGAAATTCTCGGCTATGGTGACTTCTTCCTCATGAACCCGAACCTTCGTGAGTTAGTAAGAGAGAGTGTGTGAGATCTTCGAATGTATGGTGATCTAGCTGGTTTTGATCGAATTCTTGGAAGATCAATTCGATTAGCTATAAGTGAGAGGTGAATTACTCTTTCTTTATTCTTTTGCTCAAGTTGATTTGTCAAGATGTTTAGGAAATCTTTTGGTTCTACTAGATAATACGAATATGTATGAATAAATCTCCATGATTAGTAATCTTGTGATATAGTTAGATTTGATTGCATTGTTTGAATTGAACTGTAGGATAACTTGAGATTACAAAATACACTTGAATGATTCTTGCTTAATGGTTGTTGTTCGATTTTGCTAGGAGATTTAATTCATGCAATGAAGATTCTAGGTTCAATTGATTTTTATATAAGATTGAGCAATCTAAGTGAGAGTTATATATATATGTATATATATTGGAGGTTTCAAGGCTGTTTTGTAAAATCAAAATCAAAGGGACTGTTTTGATCAATCTAAAAACTATTTGGACTAAAATAAGTAGGGGATGGGCTGATAATACTCTTTAGAGGCTGTTAAGGCCACAATGTTAATGGCCTTAATGCTTAAACTTGTTGAGAAGTTAGTTGCCCTATTTTGAGGTATAGTAGACTATTTATACTAGAATAAAAATAATAAGACTATTGTAATGTGAATAATTAAGTACATCGTACATTGATGTGTAAACAGTTTAATAGATTTACATAAATAAAATTCTGCATGTCAAAGGACTGATTTATATCGAATTAAGTGTTAATGGACTGTTTGGTGAAATATGTAAACATATACATATGAAAATAAAGCTGCTTGAATGTGTAAATGCATGTTTGGAACTGTTTTGAGTGCTTGAAAACATGCTGGATTGATCGAATTATACATGTGTATATACAAGAAATTTGGGACTATTTTTAAGGTATGATTAAATATGTGAAAATGCCTATGTTAGAGACTGTTTTGATATGGAATGAAGTGTTAATGGACAGCTTAAACAAGTATAAGTAAGGGTATATGTGATGTAGGGCTATTTTGAGCATTTAGTGAATGTATGAACTATTTTACAATGGCAAGGGTTGCTTTGCATCTTTAAAGGACTGTTTGTATAAACATATGTGTGTAGGGACTGTTTTTGAGTATTAGAATGTATACATATGAAATTTGAATTATTTTGATGTATTAAAGCATGTATTGAAATGCATGGATTGTTATGAATGTATGAAAATGAATGATAAGGTTTGTTTTGTTCATATGCAAGTAAACTCTTGGGAATGAACTGTTTTGATTAGTAAGAATACTAATGGAACGAATTGCATGTATATATATATGTGTGTGTGTGCGTGCAATAGGAATGTTGGTAAATGATTTGAATTGGCATTGATGTTTTGTCACTTAATTGGGGTTCATACCATGTTTAGGAAGAGGATGGAGACATGAAAGCTAGAAAGGGAAATCTTAGGGAGTATGTTAAAGTGTGGATTCAGGTATCTCGTAACTTTGGGATATCAGGTAAGTGTAGTTAAAGTCTCGTAATAGAATTAATCTATTTCGAGCATCTTTATTACGCTTAAATTAGTTTTACTTGCCTTCAAAGTTAAATTGGATTTGTATGGCTAAGCTTGGATACCAGGTACGTACTTATAGGAAAGTACTTCATGATGTTAATTTAGTTGGAGGAATGCTATATGGATGAAAGCATGATATATGGTTAAAATTTTAAGCACATGTATGTATGCAAAAATAAGCTTGTTATGGTATAATCTAAACCTTGCTGGGAGTTATGAATTTGAAAGATGCTTTCTTTATTAAGTAACAAGAGATTCACATATGATAGGATAAAATGGAACTATATATAGTGTAATATATGATTCACACGGAAAAGCTATAAGACTTACTTGTGTAAGTATATAAAATTGGAAAACTAACTCATCTCAGATGAGAATTAAGTTATGTTCTTCTGATTATGTGATTTTGGAACCGAAGTAAGTATTTGAATGTTTTCACGAGATGCTAGATTAAACTTGATCTTTTGATATGCTTATAGAATGACTTTTGTTATGTAATCATTCGAATAAAAGATTGAATATTTGAGAAGTGTATGAATTGAATTCATGCTTGATATGAAAGAATATAAGTTTATTTATATATGGCATTTCGATCATGGATCTATACTTATCCTTGAGACAAATAAATTTTGAAATTTGAATACTATGTAGTGTTAAGCTTACTGTGAAATTGGAAGTATGATTTCATCAGAAGAATATAAATAATTTTCATGTGATAGTGTTTATGGCTAAAAGGGCCATTTGAATAAGAGAAATGAAATATTAAGTTCACATGAGGTGAACATACTTTTGTACCCACAATGAGATAGGGGTAATGAAACCTTGATGTGGTATTAAGAAATAGAGATATGGTCACTTTATGTTATAAAAGATGATAAATGTTAAAGCCTTGGTCTCGAGTCAGTCGTAGGTATAGTTGGCATGCCATAGAGTCCATAGAGCTCAGTGTTGGGGTGGACTACGGTCCGGGACAATGGTCCTTATTTGGCGATAGTAGGAGGGATGTTTTGTGGTTACTTGGTTACTGTAGGAGGGATTGGCCGGTACTGCGAGTACCATTACATGGGCGACAGTTGGTTGGGGATTTTTGTACCTAGGCTGAAGTTCGATTCTCAAGGCTATGATAAAAGATAACAATGGAATTCGTTTATTGAATTAAGAACTCAGTCTAATATCTTATATGATAAGAAAAAGATAATTATGATACGTTATGATTAATGTCTTACGGATCAAGAAAGCTTATGTTATGAAAAGATAAATGTAATAACTTGTATAACAAGAAAAACACGTATTTGATAAGCAACGTATACTCTTATAAAAATTATGTTTACAAGAAATAATGAAAGTTATAAATTAAGTTAATGAGTTTTTGCATTAACTGGTATAACCGATAATTTACGTCACGAAAATTCTTAAGTGCCTTCTTGGTTTAAGGTACAAGCCTTGATAGAATGCTTGATTAGATATATGCAGTGCTCAAAAAATACTTTTTTAGTGAGTAATAAGCTAGTAAACGAATCCGGTATAGTCTCGTGATTAAAAACTCATGCCCTGTTAAAAAAAAACATGACTTTGAGGCATTATGTCTAAGAAAATAGTAGTAACAACAAGACAAATTAATGAATCAATTGGATTACTTGCGTGATAAACATTAGTTACCTAAATGTTCCTTGTATATCCCTTGGTGTGAATAAGTATAGTTAGTTCTAAATACCTACATTCATAATTCTATGTTGTGTAACTTGTGTGATAAATGTCACTCGATAATGACACTATGTTGGATAACTTGCAGAATAAGAAACCATGACTTGATATGTTATAATCGGTATTTTAAGTATTAAGTAACTCATGCTTATGGTTTGATTTGTTTACATCTTGTATGCCAAGTAATTTATGCCTGTGGCATGATGTGTTTGATATCCTACTTGCTAAGTAATTAATGCTTGTGGCATGATATGTTTGATATCCTACTTGCTAAGTAATCCATGCTTGTGGCTTGATACGTTTGATACTTTTATGGTTAAGTAAACCATATTTAAGGTATGATAATCATGTTAAATAAATTGCTCCAATAAAAAAATGAGTCATGCTTGTTCGAATGCTTTGATCAAAAAGAGCTGACAAGTAATTCATGAATAGGAATTGTTGGGTTTGGTACCTTACGTGCTAAGCAATTAGGGAGTATGGATTGTTAAGTTTAATAACATATTAGATAGGAGGATTTCACGCTTATGTCATGTTTGATAACATATATGATGGATATTAATCATCGGAGAGACTACGTATAAGAAATTAATGAAACCTATAAGTTAATTGAAGTGTCATTTTAACAACTAGTACAAGAAATAACATGTGTTAATAAAGGAAATGATGTTATGAATTGAAGGAAGAGATATTACTATATTTGAAATCTTAAATTATAGAAGTTACGTGTGATTAAATTTGTCACTCGTAAAGATAATAAACCTTGAATGAATGATGTGCTCAGACTATATGATTAAGACAAATTGTATTCAAACGATCTGTTATTTACCAAGCTTAAATGAGCTCGAAGGAAGTATAGAATTATAACATAGAGTTATTGAATTACACATTTGATAATTTTAAACTACCTCACTAAGTATAAGCTTACTTTATCCTTTTATTACCTTTCAGGGTAACAAAGCTTCCATTCTTCTTCAGAGCTTGGACGGATCACAAGCACCAAGAAGTACGCTATGTAAAATATTTAGATACTCCTAGATGGTGGCTCCTAGTTGATACATAAGCATTTTGCATTTAGTGCATATTGTGATTTTTTATATGTGTATATGTATATATATAAGCCTTGTAATGTGCCATTTTATTTGCTTTATGGTTGCTTGGTTGCAAAATTAATTTGGTAGTTATGTTATGGGAGTAGTGGATTAGATTTATAAGTAGAAGTGCTTGATTTAACATAACATCTTGTGGAATACTAGACTGCATGCTTAGGCTATCATGTATCATGAGCCAGACTTATATAAGATGGAGTAGATTGAGTATTTGACTGTTAGTTCTATAAATTTGATGGACAATTCGAATATGAATTTGCACTTGTTAATGCCTAAATAAATAACAGTGATTCGACCGAGAGTTAATAAAAGAGATAATGTTTTATTTGTTAAGTGGTATAAATATGTAGATTAAAAAGGGGGTCTTTGATATATTCATGAAAGATTGTTATAATTTTTGAAGTGGTTACTTGAGTGTTTAAGTGACTGGAATCCTTGACATGTTTGTTTCAAATGGTATTATGATTATAGGTGATTCTAGTTCTTCTTTGTGTCAAATAAAAAAAGAAAAAATATAATGTACATGCCAAAGTTGTTTGGCCTGACATGAAAAGAATTGTTGGCATACTTTAGTTAAATTCACCCTTCCATGCTTAAGTTAAATTCCTAAAGGTTCAAGGTTCACACCTTGACTTAAGCTAAAGTCATAATTAGATAATAGTATATGAGCTTGAAATCGATTTGGATTTTTAAATATGAGTTCAAGAGAAGAATAACCTTCCATGATAAGAGCACGCTATGATTTAGTAATTAGAGTGCCTTGTTAACATAAGTATGCTTGATTATGCATGAACTATGTTTGAAGCTAAGTTACTTATTAAATAAAGAAAATATTTTAAATTACCCGGTTCTTTCTTTTCTTGAAAGCATGATTGTCTCTTACATAGTTTGTCAAGATCGTACGCATGTCTATCTAGTAACACACCCTAAACCAGTTTATCTTCTAAACCGGGTTAGGGGTGTTATAGATAGTGGCATAAATCTCTCATTTTTCTAGCAAAATGGCTCCTATTTGTGTTGGTTAACTATCGCCATGAATTCGGAGGGAAATCCAATGATTGCCTTACCCTCAAAGTCAAAGTGCTTCTCATAGCAAAAGGATATTGAGGCAAAGTTTTCTTCGTACTTTTTCTGGATCTCCTTGTTGAAAAATATTTTGAAAGAAGTCAATGAGGAAGCCATTGAAATGAGGTGAAAGCTTGAGACAGTTTGGACAAAGGAAGAAGAAGAGAAAAGATGAATCTTGGTTTCATGCTTGATAAAGAAAGAAAGAGATGGAGAGGGTTTTGTTTTTTTGAACGGCTAGGGTAGGTAGAAAGTAAAGAGTTTGAGTGTTTAGTGAGGTGTAATAAAGTAGCCGAATTTAATGGTGATAATGATGGAAAAGAAAAGGATTTGATTTGATAAGGGGTAAAGTGATAAGGCTGATATGATAAGGTTATAAGTGATAGGATAAGTTTAAAGAGTGGAGTGATAAGGTGTTTAAATTGAATTTAAAATTCAACCTAATTCAATTTGGGCGGCTAGGGTTAAGTTCAAAGAAAAAATAATCTCTCTTCAATGGGCTGAAATTAATCAAGCTAAGGTAAATCTCTTCTTCTAAAATTCCAATCCGCTGCATGCCAAGCTTCTGTGCTGGCATTCTGCCTGGCACATAGAATTCTCTCAGTATGTCATTGTCTCATGCCAAGTCCTACCTTGGCATTATTGCTGGCACACTAAATATGCACAGACTTAAAAAAAACCTTTCAACTCAGCAAAGGAAAATTAAAACTAAAAGAAAAAACAAATAAATAAAGAAAATACTGAAAAAGAAAAATATTTAACCTAATATTTACAAAAATTCAAAACCCGATGATGATGTTACGGTACCTCTGCCAAGAGGATGACCTTTTTCGCATTCTTCCGATTACCAACTAAATAGTTTTTCAATAGTTGGTTGTTGGTTAGTGGGTGGTAGGTCGTGATAATCTTTTGTTTGAATAACCAATATAGAAAGCCGAAGAATTTCTTACCTTTAAGTATGTCAAACTCTCGATTGCACAATAAAAGAGAATAATTTGCCATGGTAGCTTTGAACAACCACCTTAGAAAACCGAAGTATCTCTTTGTTGTATGTCTCGAGAACCTTTGATTAAACTCAGCACCCTAGTAGTGCTTAGGCTTTGCTGCTTCTTTCTCCTCTGATGCCGAGGTATGGTTGAGGTGACTTGGCAATTGTTTCAGTTCCAAGTTCTGTGGCTCCTCACTAAACGACTTTGGTACTCTGATCTCTTTGCCAAACAACTCAAGTGGCTTAGATTTATCAAAATAACTTATGACCTCATCCAGGAAGGTCGGTTCTTCAAATTCTTCACCCATCATAATGTCAAAATCCTGCTTCATGGAATCAACATATATGCCCTGGCAAAGCTGTGCCAAGTCCTCATCGAAGATAGATTCCATGATCTCTACAGCTTGACATTCCTCAGGTTCATCTGCACGCTTAAGAGCTTTGAAAGTGTCAACAGTAATACATGCTTGTTTTACCAAGGTAGGGTTGGCAACTGATGGCTCTATTGGTTTTGTCGAGGTGGTGTTGGCATCTGACTGCTGTCTGGCATCAGATAGTGGTCTGGCATCAGATAGTGGTATGGGATCAACAACCCCTACCTCTTCTTTCTCTACTTCCTTGGGTTCACCTGCTGGCTCTGATTTCTCTTCCTGGCAAATAATCAGCTGCTTGGCATGTGTTTTATTCTCGACTTGTTTGACACTCTGAGGAGTAACAACTTTGCATTGTTCGTTGCGGTTTTCCTGGAATCCTCCGTGTCACTTGGAAATGTTCATTCTTTATTCAACTGAGTGATATTACCAAGGGCAATTACTTCAAAATGCTCATTCCTTGTCCTTGTGATTTCAGTATCACTTTTGAGGCTTTCTTGTGCTCTGGGACTCATGTTTTGAGCGATTTTTCCATTGTCTTCTTGGTTTGGAATTTCAAATCCCTTTGAACTAGTTGTTGTGGCGTGATGTTTAGGATTGTCAAAATTAGTGTTGTGTGTCTTTCAATTTTTCTGCTTGTTTCAATAATCTCTTGACGTTCAGCTTCCATCTTCACATTCATATCCTCCCTGAATTTTAAGTGCTCATGCCAAGACATGTGGTTGTAGCAGCAAAGTTGTAATCATCATAGAAGTCTACTTGATCATCGTATGAGTAGCTCTGCTGATGTTGCCATGACATGTGAGTTGTAGTAGCAAAGTTGTAATCATCATAGAAGTCTACTTGATTATCGTACGAGTAGCTCGGCTGATGTTGCCATGACATATGTGTTGTAGAAGCAAAGTTGTAATCATCATAGAAGTCTACTTGATCATCGTACGAGTAGCTTGGATGATGTTGAGGACGTTTGTTGTAAGATTCAATGTGGTGTTTAATGCTCATTCTCTGAGCCTCCATGTTCCTAGAAGTACCTAAAGTAAATGAAACTAAAATTAAAGTTAGAAAAATAAGAAAAAAACAAAGAAAAAGAGAAAAAAAATAGAGGTTAGTGCTAAAATAGAAACAAGTAAAAATCAAAACAATAAATTCTGTTGCAATCCCCGGCAATGGAGCCCAAAACTTGTTCGACTGCGAGAGTGCTTGGCAAAAGGTGTCACGCCCCAAATTGTGACATTAAGAGGATAGCTTGATATGATTTTTTTGTGTAAATAAAGTGACTCTAATTGTGTTTCCTTGAATGACCGAATTGGGAGTTTAGGAAATAGAAGAGTTAAATTAAGGTGACTTTAAAGTTTAGTTTACAAACTTATATGTTTGCATGGTAATTAAAATTTCATTTAGGGAAATTGAGTGTGTCAAAGAAGGAAAAGGGCGTGTGGATTTTGCTTGGGAGGAATAACAAACAAATGTTTGCCATCTTTCTCGTTCATCCTACCACCGAAAATAAGAAATAGATAGAGAGTGAATGAGAGAATTGTTCTTGTTGGTGAAGATCGTTTGCCTTAGGGTGTTGTAAACTCAATTTATGCTAAAGGATGTAAGTACTCTTGTCATTGTTTCCTTGTTTCCAAGCTTGTTAGTGTAATTGTTGAATTCTTGCTTGATTGGAATTCAATTGTAAAATAGAAGAATCGGCTGTGAGACTTTTAGAATAAGAATGACTCTAACATAGATTGAGAAAATGAATTGTTGATTTAGTATGTTGTAAGGTGATGATAGAGATTTTGAAATGAAGTAATATGTTGTAAATTCAAGAATTTAATCCATAAGATTAAGCATTCAAATCAATTTGGAGTAGAGAATTTATTTAAATTGAGACTGTCTATAAACGAAAATGTTTTGAGAATTGATTAAGCAAGATTGATTGAATCTCGAGATGATACTTAGAAATGTAGTTAGATTACTGATAACACTATAATAGAATTAAGAAAATCGTTAGACTGGTTTCAGTGACAGTTTGGATAGTTTAATTAAACAAGAAACTGCCATGTTTTAACAGTTCAATATATGGACTGTTTTGTTGAAATTCGAATAGCTAAATAAGTGATAGGGATGAGTTAATTGCCAATTTGATAATACTAGTATTGGATGGTTGAATGAATGAAATTTTGATGATAAATGCTTGATGGAAGAAAGGTAGAAGTGATTAAAAAGAACATCTAAGTGCAGGGGGCAGTTTAAAAAAGCTTGAGTATTAAGAAATTGTCACATTAGTACCTTGTTCATTATCTCTTGAATTGTTTGCTTGAGGGCAAATGATAATGCTTTTGAATGTTACACATATAAGGGTTATAGGGAAAAGGTTATCTTGAGATTTGCTAAAGCACATGTGTGATAAATACACGTTTTCAAAGGCCAATAGATTGATTTTAATGTAATTTTAACTTGTTGTTACAAATAGATAAGAAAGGAGATGATCAAGGAGATGAAAGACTCAAGGGGATAAGGGTACAAGATCAAGAATAGCTCTAAAGATTTGTGAGTATAACCTGCAAATTTAAGTAAATTATTATTGCTCATAATCCAAATTATCGAATGCTTAAAGAGGCTAAATGCCTTTTTTGTTTATGCTTGCTTGAGTCCTTGGAAGGTAAGTGCCAAGGTATGTGGAATGTTACTCAATTAGTACAAGAATGCTCAAGAATGTGTAGTAATAATGTCACAAGTGGCATCCTGAATTTCGAATACAAGATAGTGTCTCAAAATATAATTGATTTAGACTAATGAGGTTTCTTTAGAGATTATCTTGTCTAGAGTCAACAGTAGTATAATTGGCATGACAATATGTGTCTTGAGCTCAGCCTGAATAACAGTGGACCAAGGTCCCCTGATAGGTACAATGTACCCCTGATTGACATGGTTACAATCCCAGTTCAATGGAAATAAATGCCATTTCCTGTTAATATGATGATTTGGATTAGAATTCTAGATCGATTCTAGTCACAGTATGGATATTCAACTATGGTTGCCTGATTTAGCTTTACTTATGATAGAATAGTCTGTCATTCGAACAATTTAAGTGGGGTTGCCTGGAAAATGTAATGTATATCTATTGAATCATAATGATATATGTTTCATTGAGCTAAGAATGAAATTCTGTTAAGTATGTGAGGCCTAAAACTTGTTACGAAATTGTTAATGGAATGCTAGTCTCGATAGATAGTTGGTGTGATTAAATTGCTAATCATTAGCTAAATTTGATACCTTTACACTCATTTTTGAAGTTGATTACGAGACTATTGTTCGACTGCTCACTCTGACATTTCACAGGGAGTGTCGATTGCTGATCAAGCTTGGAGAAGGCTTTTCACGGTCTATAAGCAACAAAAGTATGTTTGTTCTTGTTAAGATAAACTCCTAGAAGGTGGCACTAGTTAGAGATGTTTACTAGAACCTTTTGTTTCTTTATTAAGGATTGTAAATTTTAACTAAATCAAGGCCTATAGGTCTTATGCTCGTTTGTTGTGGTTTATGAGTGGTTACTATATGAAGGCCTGATTGATAAGCTTTGAAATGAGTTAGATTACTATTAAGATTGATACTAATTGTTGATGAATGTTTCGGTGATTGGTTGCTAGTTAGAAACGCTTAACCTTTGGAGTGAAATTTCTGCTTGAATCAACTTAAAGTCTAGTAGGCATGAGTAATTGATTGTTTGATAACATTACTATTCTTGAATTGCATATAAATGGAATTGGATACTTGAATTGTAATCTAGACACAAATCACGATTAGAGAATCATAAAACCTGGATGCTTATATAGATGAACTACATGTTTTGGTGAATTAAAACATTATGTGTAGGAAACAAATTGCCTTTTATATTAGAACCATACATGGAGACAACTATTTGTGATCAATTCACATGAATGTTTCTTCACTTTTGTTGTACAAATGACTTGAGCTGGGTCTACTCTTTGGTCTCCTTCTTTTCGATCCATTGCTTCCATGATCATGTGAACTCTAATTTGTTAAACAAAATAGACTATCTACTTTTAAATAAAAATTCCCAGGCCTGGGGTTAGGGTGTTACAAATTTGGTAGTCAAAGCTAAGGTTTAGTCAATCCTAGGACTAAACCAGTCTAGGTTGTGTTATCTATTGTACTATGTGCCACGTAGGAGTTGAATAATTGTGATTATGACATTGTTTGATTGAATCTCCTTCAAATGTTAATTTCAGATGTTTGAGACACATCTGGCTCGGGATGGAAATAACCCGGCTGGCTTCTCCAATGAAGGGGGTGTTAGGCTGAATCAGGAACCAGTAAATCTTTCGAAGGCTGCAAAACAATAGCCAGAGGTTCCTCAAATAAATCAAATACAAAAATAGTGTTTTCTTAGCATGACTGAGATGTTTAATCAGTTCATTACTACAATGAAGCAAAATGATTCTCCTACACCTGCAGTGAGCTATTCGAAAGCTCCTATTGATAAATTGGCTCATCGAGCCTATACTTTTGCGGGATTGGATGAGAAAAACCCTAAAGCAACTGAGTATTGGTTGGAGACCACAATCCAAATCTTAACCAAATAACTTCAATGTTCTGAACCACACAAACTAGAGTGTGTTGTGGCTTTACTTGCTGATGAAGCCTTGAATTGGTGGGAAACCACAATCCTTATTACCCCAGAGAATTCTATCACCTGGGAATTCTTTCTGAAGGAATTTCGAAAGAAGTATGTTAATGAACAATATTTAGCTGAAAGAAGAAAATGTTTCTTGCATCTTAAGCAAGGCGGAAGACCTGTAGAGCAGTACATCAGTGACTTTTGTAAATATTGTAAGTATGGAGCTGAATATATCAAGAAAGAGGAGTACAAATGTAGAATGTTCATGGAAGGATTGATGATGAGTTGAGCCCGATGTTTATAGCTCTCGGAAAAATTGACTTCCAAGATCTGGTAAATCGAGTGATTGCCACGGAATCTCGAATGAAAGCTGCTGATAAGAGAGGGGAGAACTTTTCCAAGAAGGATAAAAGATCCCGGAGTGATAACAAATCAATATGGCCTTCTAAGAGGCTGAAGGGCCAAGGAGGGAATTATTCAGGCCAAGTTGCTTCACCAAGGGATAACTACATTCCGAAGCCTCAAACTATAATTAAATCTTCTGCTCCTACAGTCTCTATTAATAGCTCGGGAAATTTGGGCAGGGAACCTCAATCTCGACACTGCAATATCTGTCAGAATTACCATTCTAGTCAGTGTAGAAGACAATCAAATGCTTGTTTTCGATGTGGAAGTGTGGATCATTATGTCCGAGATTGTCCTCAACCCTCTGACAAGCCCCCAGTTAAGGTAGCATCCAATTCAAATCAAGCTCCACCTTCTAAGGGAAAAGAGCCGAGACAAGCTCAATCGGGAAACTCGGGAAGATCTCGGGGCCAGGCTGTTACTACAACTAACTAAGAGTCCCGGGCCTCTGCTCGAGTGTATCACATACAGAATCGTAATGATGAAGAGGCATATGATGTTATAACAGGTACTGTTGAATTAAATGAAAACTCTATTTATGCTTTAATTGATTCGGGATCCACCCATTCGTTTATCTGTTCCTCCTTACTTGTGAAATTGAATATGAAATCTGAAACTGTTAATCAAGGGCTAGTAGTTTCGAATCCTATAGGAGGAATTATGACCATAAATCTCATTTGTAGAAATTGTTTCATATACATCCAAAGCATTCCTTTCTCTATTGATCTGTATGTGCTACCCTTTTGCGAATTTGATTTAATTCTAGATTAGACTAGTTAGGAAAACACCAGTCTTGGGTAGATTGTCAAAAACAGAGACTTTTCTCTGTGGTTTAGGTAAAGAATCCATCATTTTGATTGATAAGAAACCCACCTCAATCTTTGTTGCTATGATCAAACGAGATGAATTCGATTTTGGCTTAAAATCCATTCCAACTGTATTTGAATTCCTTGATGTTTTTCCTGAGGAACTCCCGGGACTGCCACCGACCCGTGAAGTGGATTTCAAAATTGAGACTCAATCGGGAGTCAACCCTATACTATCACCCTATACAGGATGGCTCCTATTGAACTAAAGGAACTTCAGAAGCAGTTGTAAGAATTGCAAGACAAAAGATTGATTCGACCAAGCTCATCTCCCTAGGGAGCCCCGATACTCTTTGTCAAGAAGAAATATGGGTCAATGAGATTGTGCATAGACTATCAACAACTTAATCAGGCTACGATTAAGAATAGGTACCCACTCCCAAGAATCGAAGACCTATTCGATAAATTGAAAAGAGCTTCGGTATTATCCAAAATCCTTCTTAGATTGGGATACTATCAAATGAAGGTTAAAGAATCTGATATACCTAATATCGCTTTCAGAACTCGATATGGTCACTACAAGTTCCTAGTAATGCCATTCGGTCTAACAAATGCCCCTGCCGCATTTATGGATCTCATGAACAGAGTATTCAAACTCTATTTGGATAAGTTTGTCGTAGTCTTCATTGACGACATTCTTATATACTCGAAGGATGAAGCTGAACATTCAAAGCATCTCAGAATTATATTACAGACTTTTAGAGATAATCAACTCTATGCCAAATTCAACAAATGTGAATTCTGGTTGCCTGAAGTATCCTTTCTCGGACATGTAATTTCGGCCTCTAGAATTAAAGTCAATCCGAAAAAGATTCAATCTGTGATTGAATAGAGACTTCCAAGGAATGTTAGTGAAGTCCGAAGTTTCCTTGGCTTAGCTAGATATTATCAAAGGTTTGTTAAGGGATTTTTTATTTTGGCCACACCCTTAACTATGCTACTTCGTAAAGAGGTGCCATTGATATGGTCTGAAGAACAACAAAGAAGCTTTGACCAATTAAAAGAAGTACTTACCCGAGCTCCCGTGTTAACTCAACCGGAATTAGGGAAATAATGTACAATGTTTAGTGATGCTTCTCACTTGGGGTTGGGATGTGTTTTAATGCAAGGAGATAAGGTGATAGCATATGCTTCCCGACAATTAAAATCTCATGAACTGAACTATCCAACCCATGATTTGGAACTTGCTGCAGTAATGTTTTCCTTAAAGATCTGGAGACACTATTTGTATGGAGAAAAATAATACCTTTACACTGATCATAAAAGCTTGAAATACCTTCTTATTCAAAAGGAGCTCAACCTTAGGCAAAGATGATGGATCGAGCTACTTAAAGATTATGATTTAATCATAGATTACCACCCAGGGAAGTCTAATGTTGTGGCTGATGCACTCAGTCGCCAACATACTTATGGTTAGTATTCGATTAAACTAAACCTCTCCTTATTCCTATTCAAAATTTATATAGATATCATCTAATATATTTCCTTGCAAATTATTGTAGCCTCGTTCTCCATTAATGCTTGCCTTCAAATTAGTAGGAAGCGAGGAACATTGGCTTCTATTCGAATTCACTCTGAGATAATATCAAGAATTTAATTGTTGTAACAGTCGGATCTTGAATTGCAAGGAATTAAGCTCAAGCTTGATGGAAATGCCGAATCAGACTTTGTTAAAAAGGAAGATGGATTACTCTATTTTTGAAATAGGGTGTGTGTTCCCAATGATTCAAGTTTAAGAAAGGAAATTCTACAGGAAGCCCACAATAGTTCTTTCTTGATACATCCCGGATCAGTGAAGATGTACAAAGATTTGAAGAGTCTCTACTGATGGCCTGGGATGAAAACTGCTATAACAGACTTTGTATCCAAATGTTTAGTTTGCCAAAAGGTAAAGGCAGAACATCAGGTTCCTCCCAGATTATTACAACCTATTGAAATTCGTTAATGGAAATGGGAACAAATAACAATGGATTTTGTTAGTGGATTACCTTCCTCACCAAAGAAGAATGATGCTATTTGGGTAATTGTGGATAGGTTATCGAAATCAGCTCATTTTTTTCCCGTTCGAATGAGCATGAGTCTGGACCAACTAGCAGAACTCTACCTACGAGAGATCATAAGGTTACATGGCATTCCTACTTCGATAATTTCTGGCCGTGACTCTATAATTACTTCTAGATTCTGGAAATCTCTGCAGAAAGCACTTAGAACTAAAGTCAATCTCAGTACCGCCTTCCCCCTCAATCAGATGGTTAATCTGAAATAATTATACATATACTAGAAGATATGTTACGAGCTTGTATAATCGATTTTGGGAAGAATTGGGAGAAAGCTTTACCCTTGGCGGAGTTCTCGTACAACAATAGCTACAAATCTTCTATTCAAATGGCCCCCTTTGAAGCCCTTTATGGAAGGAAGTGTAAGTCCCCTCTGTGTTGGTCAGAATTGGGGGAGAACAAAGCTTTAGGACCCCAATTACTTCGAGAAATAGAAGAACAGGTACAGACTATTTACAATCAATTGAAATAAGCCTTCGATCGACAGAAAGCTTATGCTGATCGTAAAAGACGGGATATTCAATATAACGTGGGAGACAGAGTGTTTCTCAAAGTATCCCCGTGGAAAAAGGTGTTCAGATTCAGAAAGAAAGGAAAACTTAGTCCTCGATTCATAGGACCTTTCGAAATAATTGAAAGGATTGGCCTTGTTGCATACCGGTTAGCCCTTCCAGAAGAATTCAACAAAATACATAATGTGTTTCATGTATCAATGCTTCGTAGCTATCGATCTGATACTTCTCACATTCTTGAGTCGGATGAAGTTGAATTAAATCAGGATTTATCCTATGAAGAAGAACCAATCCAAATTCTTGATCGTGAAGATAGAAGGCTTCAAAACAAAACAATCTCCCGTGTCAAAGTCTTGTGGAGGAATCATGGAAATAAAGAAGCTACTTGGGAACCTGAATCCATCATGAGAGAATAATACCCGTATCTATTCTCCTCAGGTAAATTCAGGGACAAATTTCCTTAAGGGGGAGGGAATTGTCACAACCCAAATTGTGATATTAAGAGGATAGCTTGATATGATTTTTTTTGTAAATAAAGTGACTCTAATTGTGTTTCCTTGAATGAGCGAATTGGGAGTTTAAGAAATAGAAGAGTTAAATTAAGATGACTTTAAAGTTTTGTTCACAAACTTATATGTTTGTATGGTAATTAAAATTTCATTTAGGGAAATTGAGTGTGGCAAAGAAGGAAGAAGGCACTTGGATTTTTCTTGGGAGGAATAACAAACAAATGTTTGTCATCTTCCTCATTCATCCTACCACCAAAAATAAGAAATAGATAGAGAGTGAATGAGAGAATTGTTCTTGTTGGTGAGGATCGTTTGCCTTGGGGTGTTGTAAACTCAATTTGTGCTAACGGATGTAAGTCCTCTTGTCATTGTTTCCTTGTTTCCAAGCTTGTTAGTGTAATTGTTGAATTTAGGTTTGGCTCTTGCTTGATTGGAATTCAATTGTAAAATAGAAGAATCGGTTGTGAGACTTTTATAATATGAATGACTCTAACATAGATTGAGAAAATGAATTGTTGATTTAGTATGTTGTAAGTTGATGATAGAGATTATAAAATGAAGTAACATGCTATAAATTTGAGAATTTAATCTATATGATTAAGCATTCGATCAATTTGGAATGAAGAATTTATTTGAATTGTGACTGTCCATATACGAAACTGTTTTGAGAATTGATTAAGCAAGATTGATTGAATCTCGAGATGGTACTTAGAAATGTAGTTAGATTACTCATAACACTATAATAGAATTAAGAAAATCGTTAGACTAGATTTCAATGACAGTTCGGATAGTTTAATTAAACAAGAAACTGCCCTGTTTTAACAGTTCAGTATAGGGACTGTTTTGTTGAAATTCGAATAGCTAAATAAGTGATAGCGATGAGTTAATTACCAATTTGATAATAATAGTATTGGATGGTTGAATGAATGAAATTTTGATGATAAATGCTTGATCGAAGAAAGGTATAAGTGATTAAAAAGAACATCTAAGTGCAGGGGGTAGTTTCAAAAAGCTTGAGTATTAAGAAATTGTCACATTAGTACCATGTTCATTATCTCTTGAATTGTTTGCTTGAGGGCAAATGATAACACATTTGAATGTTACACATATAAAGGTTATAGGGAAAAGGTTATCTTGAGATTTACTAGAGCACGTGTGTGATAAATACATGTTTTTAATGGCCAATAGATCGATTTTAATGTAATTTTAACTTGTTGTTACAAATAGATAAGAAAGGAGATGATCAAGGAGATGAAAGACTCAAGGGGATAAGGGTACAAGATCAAGAATAGCTCTAAAGATTTGTAAGTGTAACCTGCAAATTTAAGTAAATTATTATTGCTCATAATCTAAATTATCGAATGCTTAAAGAGGCTAAATGCCTTGCTTGTTTATGCTTGCTTGAGTCCTTGGAAGGTAAGTTACAAGGTATGTGGAATGTTACTCAATTAGTACAAGCATGCCCAAGAATGTGTAATAATAATGTCACAAGTGGCATCCTGAATTTCGAATACAAGATAGTGTCTCAAAATATGATTGATTTAGACTAATGAGGTTTCTTTAGAGATTATATTGTCTAGAGTCAACAATAGTATAATTGGCATTCCAATAATGTGTCTTGAACTCAGCCTGAATAACATTGGACCAAGGTCCCCTGATAGGTATAATGTACCCCTGATTGACATGGTTACAATCCAGTTCAATGAAAATAAATGCCATTGACTGTTAATATGATGATTTGGATTAGAATTGTAGACCGATTCTAGTTAGAGTATGGACATTCAACTACGGTTGCCTAATTTAGCTTCACTTATGAAAGAATATTCTGTCATTCAAAAAATTCAAGAGGAGTTGCCTGGAAATTGTAATGTATATCTGCTGAATCGTAATGATGTATGTTTCATTGAGCTAAGAATGAAATTTTGTTAAGTGTGTGAGGCCTAAAACTTGTTATGAAACTGTTAATGGAATGCTAGTCTCGATAGATAGTTGGTGTGATTAAATTTCTAATCATTAGCTAAATTTGATACCTTTACACTCATTTTCGAAGTTGATTACGAGACTATCGTTTGACTGCTCACTCTGATATTTCACAGGGAGTATCGATTGCTGATCAAGCTTGGAGGAGGCTTTGCAAGGTCTATAAGCAACAAAAGTATGTTTGTTCTTGTTAAGATAAACTCCTAGAAGGTGGCACTAGTTAGGGATTTTACTAGAACCTTTTGTTTCTTTATTAAGGATTGTAAATATTAACTAAATCAAGGCCTATAGGTCTTATGCTTGTTTGTTGTGGTTTATGAGTGGTTATGATATGAAGGCCTGATTGATAAGCTTTGAAATGAGTTAGATTACTATTAAGATTGATACTAATTGTTGATGAATGTTTCGGTGATTGGTTGCTTGTTAGAAATGCTTAACCTTTAGAGTGAAATTTATGCTTGAACCAACTTAAAGTCTAGTAGGCATGAGCAATTGGTTGTTTGATAATATTACTATGCTTGAATTGCATATAAATGGAATTGGATACTTGAGTTGTAATCTAGACACAAATCACGATTAGAGAATCATAAAACTTGGATGTTCATATAGATGAACTACATGTTTTGGTGAATTAAAACATTATGTGTAGGAAAAAATTGCCTTTTTATATTAGAACCATACATGGAGACAACTATTTGATCAATTTGAATGAATGTTTCTTCACTTTTGCTGTACAAATGACTTGAATCGGGTCTACTCTTTGGTCTCCCTCTTTTCGATCCATTGCTTCTATGATCATCTGAACTCTTATTTGTTAAACAAACTAGACTATATACTTTTAAATAGAAATTCCCAGGCCAGGGGTTGGGGTGTTACAAAAGGGGCAAAAATGTATTGGAAATGTATAAAAATAGTGCCAAGATTTAGTCTTTTGCGTGCAAGTATACACGGTAGGCAAGTAATACAGTAGTAAGCTGAGTATCGATCCCACAAGGATTGACCAGGAATTTGACTACTTTGATTGTTACTTGTCAAAGGAAAAAAAATGTTGTTTGATTTGAAATTGGTTTTGAAAATAGTTTTAAAGAAAAGGAATTAAAATAAAATAGCGTGGGCAAGGAGAGTGTTTAAAATGAATGATCAGCGTTGGCAAGGGATGCCTAGTTTTCACACTATTCATGCCATGCCAACCTTTAATAATGTCCTGTTTTGGCATTGTTTGTCGAGCAGATTCAAATGGGCAAAGCCTCTCTCGATGGTCATTGCCCTAAATTGATCATGTAAAAACCCTATATCTATATAGTGAATGCTTTTTCATAAACCAATTTGACTAAGATCCAATCTATACTCCTAAGGGTAGATTTCACTCCCGAAGTAAGTTGATCTACTTGAACATCTTCTCTCGAAGCATCTCACCTTAGTATCTAGCAACTTGATCATTGCCACCCAAGTCTGTTAAGATATTGAGGTGCAATAGGCCAATAGTGCCAGCTCTTACTTGGCACAATATTTAGGAAATAGTAAAGTATGCCAGATAGAAGAAACAATGCCGAAACAATTCCATTATTATAAACTTAACATAAAAACAACGTTCAACACAAACATCCCCCACCAAATATTAAATTAGTTCATGGTGAGGGTATCAACCAAAAAATCTTCAACGTTTTGCAAACACATAATCATTAAAAAGAAAAATAAAAACAACTTAAACAAAGAGAATGGGCGAGAAGGGGCCTCTCGATGCACCCCTTCAAGATTCAACCTCTCGGTTAAGCTGGTTGGACCACGTCTCCTTGGTGCATCCAGTCGCCAATCACTCCAAAAAAGTCTCTCTAAAAATCCTCCTAAAAGAATCTCGTCGAATGCTTCCTTGATCATTTTTTAAATAGGCGTGCAATGAAGACTTAGGATAAGCTCTTGAGTTTCAATTTTGAATGCTCAAGGGATAAGGTATGTGATCACCTTATCCAAAGTCTGAATGTGAGCTAATTAGGTTAGGGTTGATGTCATCTATCAACACTGCTTCGCCAACCAAGCTTGACACTATTTTCTGTTATTTTTTCAGAGATTGACCCAATTGCTATTTTCTCGCAGCCTGATCTGGTCCTATTCTTTCGGATTCAGCAGCTACTTGGCCTGGCATCAAATTCCTCTTCTCTGCCAACTGGAACTTTGGCATTATTTGGTCCATCTATGCCAACAACATCTCAACATTCTCTCTGGCATTCCTTCCTGCGCTGCCTTGCTCTGCTCTGCCAACTGCTACGCCAAGCCTGTAATATTGCAAGAAAACACCCTTTCACACTAGCATAGACACAAATCCTAACTCCTTATGTAAATGTATGAATTTAACAACTAAATGCAACTAAATGTACTCAAAAGCAAGCAAAGGCATTGTAAAATGGGCATAAAAAAGAACTTTTGAGGAGGTAACAACTACCCACAAAATTCAACAAAGGAGCAAGAACATTGTCAAACAACAAACATCCCTATTCTTTTAAGCAACAACAGCAAGTGTCAGTTGAAGTTGATGGGCAAAGCAATGGACAAAATATACACTTGGAGATTCATTCAAGATTAAAGTTTTAAGACCATAAATTGAACCTCTCATATTATTAGTGTCATCGCAACCTTGGCCTCAAAAACTAGAAAGACTTAAAGAGTAACCCATAAAAAATGACTCAATTACAACTTTTAAAGTCAAAGAAGTGGTATTAACAACATGTACCATATTTATTGATTAATTTGTCCTCGTAATTTTATCTTTTGCATGCATTTTAGCATTTTTATCTTTGTATTTACATTTTATTAACTCGGTAGCTCTTTCTTGAATCATCCTTGAATTTATCATATTTTTGCTACTAATGTCGCTACATGAGTTCTTCCAGAATTACAGTCAGGACTGTCGCCGCATTAGGATGTCATTGCAATATTGATGTCGCTGCGTAAACATTGTTTAGATTGCGTCCAGTACTGTCGCCGCATTGACAACTATCAAAAAGATAAGATCAAAAGACAATAAGTTGCTAGTTAGTTACAACAACATTTGTCCGGGCCTGATGTGGGCGCAATAAAATAGTCATTGTTGCCGCAATGACAACTGTCAGGATAAGATCAAAGAATTATGAGTTGTCCATTAGTGCAACTATCTTATACAAAATTTTATTCAGAAAATCTATGAAGGACACTTGTAAACACCCAATTAAAAAGTGATACGGATATATATACATATATTCTTACCCTAAAAAAGGAGGCTCATATCTTATCACCTTTTTCCTTGGTTTTGGAGCTTTCTCTTGATGGCTATGGCGACTTAAAGCTTTTATGAGGAAACCGAGGTGAATCTAATGCAGAATTATGTAGTCACGATGAGTGTGAAGCAAGAGAAAACATCAAGAAGCAATCGAGTTAGCTAGGGATAACTTTCCCCATTTGGTTCTTAATGTCTCTTTTGTTTAAACGCTGATGATTATGGTTTAATTTCATTTTATATGAAAGTACTTTATGAATGTTGACTGAATGTTTATTTTATTAAGCTTTTCCTGTGTCTTTTGATCTTTGAGTTTGAATGTCTTTATGCACGAAAATGGTTATTGCAGCCACTATCAATGAAAGTTGTAGTGACAATTCAAGTTAACAATCATGACAACGATAGTTGCATTGGAGTACAACGAAAGTTGACTCAATTGTTCTTGTATTTGCTTATAAGCCATCATTGAGAGGTGTGGTGGTTGGGCTCATATAATTCTTTGATTAATGCTAGAAGTTGAGATTGGTAAGATATTCATGTGCTTTATTGCATCGACAATCATCTTTTCATTTGTTTCTTGCTAGCATTCATTAATCTATTGATGTATAACCGAGGGAACCCCACTACCATTATTATATTGTATCTATTTTAATTTCGGTACATTGTTGCGACATTACCTACACCATTTATGTAACACCCCAAAAAATGGGCTAAAAGTTTTAGGTGAATTATCCGAATCAGGTTGGAATGTTGGGTTAGGCTTTAGCTAATTAATTAACTCTGAAAAATAATTTGGGCAATTAAATTGATTTTCGATAAATTTATCGTCACAAGTATTTGTGAAAAATATATTTAATGAATTTAATAATTGATGAAATTGAGTTTGGGAAATTTTAAATAAGTTGTTTTAATATCAATTAAATGATGACTATTTTGCAAAAGGTTATAAAATATTAATAATTAAAATTATGTAAAAAGGGGACTAAAATAATATTTTAATGGAATTATTAGATTAAATAAAAGAAATACATTTTCCCTTTGACGGTTGTAATTTTCTAAAAGATGAGAAAGACATTTCTAAAGTTTCTTTCAATTTTCTCTTATTTTCTTCCCTACAAAACTTAGGGATTTCTTGATTCCTTAATTATTTCTACTTCAATTTCTTCTCCAATTATTTTTAAGCAATTGTGGATCAAGGATTTTGATTTCTACATTATCTTCACTATTTTTCTTGTTGGAAATCAAGAGGAGAGTTTATCTTCAAGTTGGTTTTTCATCAAACAAGGTGAGAAAATGTTATTTAATAATTTTCTACATGATTTTGGTTCTTAATCTATGATTCCTCTTGCTTTGAGATAAATAAAACGAATTTCTAATAGAATTATTGGATTTTAATGGATTTTCTCATAAATCTTGAATAGATTATAGTAACCTAATGATTTCTATGGAGTTATAATGTTTTGTGCGTGGTAATAATAATCTAAAGTTGATTTTGTAATTTAATTCCCGGAGTTAATCTAATTGGTTGAATTTAGATTTGAGTTCTTAAATGGGGTAATTGGTAGAATTCTTTATTGAATTTTTAGATCATATATTAAGGTGCATTATTTGTGTTCGACAAAATGTACGTACGAATTAAAAAAAAGGAAATACACGAGTCGAAGCAGGGCACGAGCAGGGTCGTGGCACTGTCGTGGTTGCCTTGTAGATCCTTCGTGGTTTTGGTGGCAATTGCTGCCAATCTTGGATTTTGTAATTAGTGATGGCTTTATTAAGAAAGGAATTGAGGTATTGTTGTTAGGTGACGATAGAAGTGGCGTGAGTTAAAGGGGTTAAGGAATAATCCCCTGATGAGGCGTGAATTGTGGGGTGTTTGGTGCGGCTAATGTTGTTTTATTTTGTTAGAATATGGCTGGGTTAAATAGGTGAGGGTTGTTATGTCATGTGGGATATGTTAAGGAAAGTGATTATTCGAATGTGAGTTTAATGGGGTATTTTAATTAAGTGGTTACTATGATGTGGTTCAGTTTTTATTGACCCTTGTATTTTCTTGTGGAAGATGGCAAATGTTCGGACGAGTTTCGGTTAGGTTTCGAGGTTTTGGCGTCAAGGCAATATCATGTTGGTAAGTGCAATTATAAGTTGGTTCTTCAAATAAAGTTTGAACTAAGGTTTGGGGGTTTGGTTATGGCCTAGCAAGCTTAACTAAGCTCGGAAGTAAGTTTTTCCCTATTTCGCCTTTTAAATATCAGTTTGATATGAGTATTGATTTATACGATTTGATTTCAGGCATGATTTATTATCTACTATTTTATACATGATTTTCCATGTGAAATGCATTGTAAATGGTGTTATAAATGAATGCCTATGAGGTTTGGCAAATGGTTTCCGAAAGGAGAGTTCATGTTGGTTTAAATACATGGTTTATTGTATTGGAAATTGGTTTGGTCGATGCATATGTAAAATAGTGAGGTAACATGTTTTTAATGAAATATATTGGCAAGTGGCAATGGTTAAATGTTATCGGATATAGTTGGCATTTCATAGGGTTTAAAGTGCACTATAATAAGTCGCCTCATGTTTGTCGAGGGGTTGCTCCACCATGGGAACCGCAACAGTTGAGGGGTAATTGCTCAGAGTTCTCCCACTGGAAGGATTTATACATCATAACCGTTGAGGGGTAGTAGTATCATGCTTCTGTTCGAGGATGTATTTGTAAGTGGTCGAAGGAGCCACTTGAGAAATCCATGTATCTGATGTGTTTTTGCAAATGGAAAGGTTTGAGTTTTTGGGTCACTTTAGTGTAAATATATGAATTAGTGTATCATGGTAAATGGATTATATTTTGTATAACGTGTTTTATACATGTTGCGCTCTTTAAGCTTTTCTATTGGAAGATTAAGCATGTGAAGGCTTAAATTGAGGATGCATATGAAAGTTATGCATGGAATCCATGATCCATGATTATGCTTATGAGTTAACATGATTTGAGTTATGCATATGTTTTGGAAAGTTTAGCAAATGATCTTTTAATTTCAATTAATGCTCTTTAAGCTTTGCAAATGAAATGATCATGCATAAGGAAACTTAAATTGAAGTTTTGCATATGAGATTATGCTCGCAATCCATGACACATGATTATCCATTTGATGTAATATGTTCTGAGGGTTTCTGTAAATGATTTGAAAAGTTTTAGCAAATGAACGTCTAGTTCCAAAGATTGGTTTTATACATTTCTTTAAATGCTTTAGAAATGACGAATTTGGCTTACTTTGATACGAGTTTATATTATTAGTTTTGGTTTGAAAATGCATCGACGTATTACTTTTTGAGCGTACTCACTAGACATTATATGCTTACGCTGATTTTTCTCCTGTCAATGCAGTGAATAAAACAAGTGCGGGGTTGTGGTTCAAGGAAAGGTGGATTGCAAGACAAACATATTAAAATAGTCTGTTTACGGTATTATTATTACTTGTAATATGACAATGTGAGTAGAATATTGGGATGAATTGTTTTATTTAGGGAATGATAACTTGATTGATTTTATATTATGTTAGATGCTGGTTGTATTTAATGATTAATATGTTGGTTTTATTTTAATACTTTGTATACTTGATAGTTATGATCAAATGATTTAAATAGTTTAAATAATGATTGGATTGATTATTAAGGATCAAATCTTAAAACTGCCAAAATACAGGGACTAACACGATTGATAAAGCTTCTTACAATAATTAGATACATTTAAAACATGCTTGCAAAAGCTCAGGTCAAACGAACATCATTTACTTATTCAATTGATGCAGCAACATACAATGACCAAAGTGCAAATAATCTAAACTCAGTAAAATCCATTAACCGAATTAATCACCAGCCATACCGATACACGGGCTGCACTAAAATGCATTTTGGGGATTCGAATCCCAACTTGAATTTATCAACTACTTACGAGCAACATTGACATGCTTCTAAAATTATATCACCATTAAACACATAAACTCAAATAATCACATACCGGTTATTCAACACAATTCATATTTATACAAGTTGATGAGTGTTGCAATCGATCGATGGAAGCCAAGAGGGGGTGAATTGGAATTTTAAAGATTGGTGGACACTAATTACAAAGATATGGAATTGCAAGGTGATTTAGAGTGGTTCAACTCCCTTAATGGAGTCTACATCCATTACCTTAGTGATCACGCTAAGGATTTTCCACAAATCCCCTAATTTATCTTTCCTTTAGGATAAGGAGTAACCTTACACAATTCAATAGACTTATACCCCAAAGTCTATTGAATCATTTCCCAAAAACAAATACAAATAAGCAAACTAGAAAGTTCTCACAAGGAAGGTGTTTGTAAAGTTTAAGCTCTTTCACACACCCAATAAACACTAGCAAATAAATTACAATGAAGAATACTCCAGTGTTTACAAGAAAGATGGAAAATTAAGCACAAATTGAATTTTTGATTGCTTGAATATTTGGATAGGCTTTCATGTTGCTTCATTACTGTTTGGAAACCCCTTTAATATGCTTTTGATCTTTTCTAACCGTTAGGAGATGTTGGAGGGAGTTTGGAGCCGTTGTAAGCCATTAAAACCGAGCATTAAATGCTCACCTGCACAGAGGTTTCGAAACCATTGAAGAGGTTTCGAAACCAGGGGTTTTTCAAACTGAAAAATAGCCGTTGCAGGCCATGGTTTCGAAACCATCATGTAGGTTTCGAAATCTGTAACCAAAAATAGGTTTCTAAGTCTTACTACCTTGGTTGTTTCGAAACCACCTAGGAGGATTCGAAACCTTCTCATGGAAACACTTAAAAAACAACTTTTTGTTGACTTTGGGTTTATCAAATATGTATCAAGTCCAACAATTTAGAAAAAGTTTTGGATGACAATACCGAACCGAGCGAGCTACATTGGGTTTGCTGAAACAAACCCGTAAAGATTAAAACTCAAATTACGTCTATTTTTTTCTTTTATATTATCTAGATGCAACATTATAACCTATGGTGTGCATACTGGCTGCGGGTGAAATTTCAACTCGATTGGGCGTCGAATCGACATCCAATTGCACGCAATTGCAATTTAGGAACCAAATAGTAATTCTGGAAAATTATAGGGACTTAATCCATTTTGAAGTTACCAATCCTTAATTAGTCAGGTTTCATGCTCACATGTCAAAAACCAGCTTAAAACGACCATCCGAACTCATTTAATTGCATGCATAACAATCATGGACCAATTCGGAAGAATCTCAAAACATAAAATAATCCATAACTACCATAACAACTAGCCATACCGATAAGGTCCCAAGGCGTACCGGTACACGGGCTACAATAACCAAAAACCAGATTCTAATAGCTCAAAACCATACTAATACAACTCTTCGCATATCGGTATGCCTTGACAAAATTCATTGGGCCGAATCGATACGGAGCCCTGTGTATCGGTATGCCTGGACCTGTAATGTCCACTTTTGTTGGTTTTTCATACTTTCATGGATTCAAATACATTCCAACATGTCTCAAACATATACACAAATACTCTCAAGATCAAACCTCATTAAAACATCATAGAGACACAATCATAACATGGCATCACACTTCAATTGCAAGTCTGAATTGGATAACACTAAGCTTTTGACCTAGTAGAATATTCTAAACTTTGACCTAGTAGAATATTATATCAAACCTAAAGTTAAATTGTGATAGAATTTTAAGTTGTTAGATTAAAAGAATATTATAGGGACCCAATTGAGACAAGAAAGAATTGGATAACACTAAGCATTTGACCTAAGAACATGTTCTGTTTGACCCTAAGATTAAATTCTTATTGACTTATAACCTATTACATCCATTAATTTCATTAGGATCCTTTTGAAATGAAGTGAGATTTGAGAGGTCAAATATCAAAGACTAAAAAGAAACCTTTGGTAAAAGTAGTGGAATGCATGCAATAATCCTTCTATTTTGAGGGCTTGTCCACTTGCCCAACTTAGAGAAGGGGAAGTGGAGGATGAACCGGCCAAGGTGTGATCACCCTAAGTGATCCTCTTTGTCACCCTAAGTGATCATCTTCCTCACCTAAAACAACCGAAACAAGAGAGAGAGAGAGGGGATATAAGCAAAATTCCATGAATGTATGAAGGATCAATTTAGTTAGGTTTAATTCTAGGTGCAATTGATCGGCTGGTTTAGAAGATGAGGTAAAATGCTTCCTTTATCTTTTCGATTAAGTAGATTGAGAAGGTGTTTTACGGAGTTCATGTTTTGGTTAGGTGATAACCATAGTGAATTATATATGGAATTGTTGTGTGATAACAGATTTTGATGATAGATATGTCAAAGAGAAACGTGGATAAAAATGTAGATCTTTGTTCGATTGTTATGCTTAATGGATTATCATGTTTTTGTGAATTTTAGCTTAAGTCTAAATTGCTAAATTGCTTGATTTTGCTGCTCTAAAACTGTTAAAGGAACTTGAAGATTGTATAAATGGAGCAAATGATAATTGGACTGATTTGTGGTACTTCGATATAGGATGGACTATTCGGAAATACATATATGTGTGTAGAATTGGTAATGCCCTGTTTTGAGTAGTAAAGGCAAGGGGATTGTTTTAGTAACCTGGATGTAAACTGTTTTGCAATATTAAAGACTGTTTTGGAAATCAAAATGCGATGTGGATTGAATTAAAAATCTGTTAGGCTGTTCTGTATATAAATGAAACATGTTAGGGGCTGTATGAAATGAATTAAAGGCTGATTTGGTGATCTAAAAACAGGGGAAACACTGTTTGCTAATAAGTGGGCATGTGGAATATGTGTACAAATGATTTGGGGGACTGTTTTACTCATATGATAGAATTTTGGACTGCTTTCAAATGAATAAAAGTGTTAAGGGCTGTTTTAATGATTAATAAACAGAATTGCTGTGCATATATATATGAGTGAATTGAAAGCATGTAAAGCTGTTTCGAACATGAATGTGAAATTGGGGCAATTTTGATAATTAGATGTAGTGTTTTGGATTATACTGAATTTGTGACTTAATCGAATTGGTGCACGTGTATAAGTTCGAACTGCCTTGTTTGGTGTGTTTGTGTGCTTAACTGGACAGATTTGAGTGATCGGATGTGTATGAGTAAGCTTTCTTGTTTGGTGCATGTTGAAAGATTGAATTGGTTCTAATATATAGTTATATTCTTGTTATACTTAGACCAAGACGAAGCTAGGAATGAATTGGTTAAGTAGCAAGTTTTGGTTAAGGAATTCAGGTATCCTGTAACTTCTGGATAAAAGGTGAGTGTAGTCTTAAGTCTCGGGATAGGTCTAATACCTTCCCGAGCATGCTTAATTACTTTTAAGTTTGTTGTTTTGTCATTGAATTAAGCTATGGAAATATTTAAGCTCGGATTCGAGGTATGTACCTAATATGGATTGCTTGATTAATGTTAAGCTCAGAATAAACCCTTTTATGCTCTTTTGCTTGCTTGATAAGAAACCTCTGGTTAACTAATCTTTGGTTAAATCTTGAGTTCGAATTCAGAATTATGAATGACAAGAATATGTACTTAACCTAATGTACGTTAAATCATGTTTTATTGGTGTTCTAATCACGAAGTTACACTCATTTATAACTTTAAAGTGATTTGATAAGTTATTAAGTCTTAATACATATATAATAAGAAATAAGACATGTTTCTATGAATTATTTTGGACACGAAGATATGGATATATAATGTAATTTATGCATGCAAGTACATGCTTTATAATGACTATTGCTCTATCAATCGAATAAAGGAATGAATAATTGGAAAATGTATGAATCAAGCACCTGCTTGATATGGATGAACATAAGAATTGTTGTATGATATTTTGATCAGGGAGCAATGCTCAACTATAATGAGAAGTACACATGAGGTGAACACATACCCAAATTGAAAAAGGGTAATGAGATTGAAATGATGTTATGATAAGGAGCTATGTTTACTATATTATAAGAAAGATGTTGTGTATGAAAGCCTTGGTTTCGAGTCAGTCATAGGTATAGTTGGCATGCCATAGAGTCCATAGAGCTCAGTGTTTTGGGATGGACTACGGTCCTTATTTGGCGACAGTAGGAGGGAAGTGTTGTGGTCACTTGGCGACAGTATGAGGGATTGATTGGTATTGTGAGTACCATTTTGTTTATGAGCGATAGTTGGTTGGGGATTCGTGTACCTAGACTGTCAATCGATTCTCAAGGCCATCATAATAAGAAAGCAATAATGTATAAGTTAAAATAAGAAATAATTTGGGATGACTTGTTTGTCAAGAAATGTATACCTATGATATTCGAATAATCTTCTTTGAAGAGATATGTTCTGTTGAAGGCTTACAAGTAACGAATGAGTGAATGATTGTATTTTTTATTTAAATTTCTTATATATGTTTTATCGAGGTTATTCGATTGGTAACATGTATCTAATGGAGGTATAGCGTGTTTTTATGAAGAATTAGATTTACTCGCTTTGGGTGTATAACTAAATGAATGAGCTTCGTTCAATTGCTTATATTATATAGTATGTTTTGCTAGCTAGTGTATACATATAAAACTGTGCGATCGAATTGCGTACCCTAATCATGATATTCGAACTTCATTTTGTGATGGTGTATACACTTAGATTAGCAACCCTGATTTGAGAACTACCGATTCCTTACTTAAGTTTAGGATTAGATTTAAATTTAAAGACTGTCTATGGAAATAACGAAGTTAAATAAACATTCTCGAGATGTTGTTTGTTAATGGCTTGGTGTGTAATCTTGCACATTGTATTGCATGATAGGATGATTTGTATGACACATAATATACGTTGGGAGATGATAAGTTCGATAACTTATATAGCATATACTGCATGAATTGGAAAGTAGTGCTAAAAGAGAAATAGTGGGAATTATAAATAAAGAATCAAAGAATTTATTGTTATAGATTACATAACAAGAAATACATATATATATATATATATCTGGTTGATCATTGAATATCTTATTGAATGAATAGTTATTCCTTGATTAAAATATTCATACGCAAATGCGTGGTTTGTTTGTAAGCCTGAATCTCTGTGCCTTGCTAGATTAATCACGTGACCATAAATATGTGATTATGTCCGAGTCAAATGTCTTTAGCGTGACATATAAACTTGAATGGTCATTTTCATACTAGGGATATGGTGATTCAAATTCTGGTTAAACCGAGTTACATGTAGAAGAGTTAAAGACTTACCAAGAAACAAGTTATGTAAATTTTTAATACTATTCGAATGTGTCTTTGTGCTAACAAAATGAAATGAATCTTCTTAGTGTGTGCAAACTATCCTATGGATTCATGATCGATTAGGTACTAAATTGTTGATTTGGATATTAGAGGAAATTAAAAGCTATTCTACTAAGTACACAGCTACTTGAATAGCAATCAATGTTTATTTAACATGATACTCGGTTTATACTTAATAAAATAGGAAGTTATGATAAAGGCTATATGTTGGGAGTTTGAAAAAGAATAAATTAAAGAACATTTATGATGTGTTATGTTAGTTATCTTATGTGTCTAGTATCATCTGATCTTGTAATATTAAGTTGTTAAAGTATCTGTTAATTGATAGATAAGTAAGTTAAGAATGAAAAGTTATAATAAAAGAATCCAAGAAAGTTTATAAGTCAAGGGTAAAGAGTTATAGAAATGGCTTGCAATTCTAGTAAAACGATTCCTTTGAAAATTGAATGCTTATATAGGAACCGATAAGTTTTATAAGAATGCTTACTTATCATTTGTTACTTTGAGTAAACAAATGTATATGCCTAGTGTTTGGGTGATAAAACCCTATGTCTGAAACACATTATACTTACTGCCTTGCGTATTAAGGAACTTTTGAATTAATTTATAAACTTAGTGGCTTGTGTAAATAAAAAAAATCATGAAGATAATATGTTATGCTCAATGCTCGTAAGATAACTTTTATAACAAGCAATATAGGTTAATGAGTTTGACGATACTATATCTAAAAACCTTGCATTGAAATATTGCGGCTTAAATATGTGATATTTCAACCACTTTGGAGCTTGCTTGAACCTCGGAAAACCTTGTGCAATGAATGAGATATGATAATTGTTTAGGTCTTTAATACTACCTCACTAAGCGTAAGCTTACCCGCTTTCTTTCATTGACTTTCAGGGTAACAACGCTTTCGATTATCTATCGAGCTTGGATGAGATCACAAGTGACAAAAAGTACGTTTGTAACTTCTTAAGTACTCCTAGGTGGTGGCACATGAGGATTATGTAGGCATTATGCATTTTAGAGCATCTTTAATCATATATGTATTTATATGATGCTCTAAGGAGCGTTCTGAGTTGTAATGAGCCTATATATATATTTTCTTTGGCTGCTTTCTAATTGAGTTAATATAGTCAGTATGATTATATGATGGCTTAGAAATCTATATGTGTAGTAAGCTATTAAACCACTTGGTTTTCGTGCATGCTTGTGGGCTGATATACATATATCTTCTACTCTATGTTAAAACCTAAAAAGGGTGCGTTGATCAATGATTGCTTGTTAGATATGTTATGCTAGGTTCGATGCTCAAATAATAGTTAATATAGTTACAGCATGAGGGCACGATATATTTATTGATTGGTTGGGACCTTACTTGTGATACTAAGAATGCTTGTTGTAATGCATTAGATCAAGACGTTGATATGCAAATGATTGGATAGTTTTATTCATAAAAGTGGTCATCATTATGATTAAGGAAAGGGTTATAAGCATTCGAACGCTTGTTGTTTCTATGTGGTCTATCACGTATTATAATCTAGTGAGTGTCAATTTGATATGATCAACCTGTTGAATTGATAACTTGATTATGAAGTCTAGAAAATCAAATTTTACTAAAATATGATTCGATGCTTAACTCATTTTGTTGGAGTTTATTGTCTATTGGTTTGATTAGACGCATAAGCAATGGTTAGATTAATGGAATAAACTTTTAGAAAAAGTTTTAAATTACCCCGACTTTCTAAGGCACCTTCAATGTATTTGTGCTAAGTTTACCAAAAAGGTTCAATGTATTTGTGCTAAGTTTACCAAAAAGGTTGTCTGTGTTGTTTGCATAACACTTCCTAGCTCGGTTTAATCCTAAGCCAGGCAGGGGTGTTACATTCACTTTCTCATTCGTATTTTTCAACACATCCAGCAAGGAAACATGTTTTTCCCCAGCCTCAGCCTAACACAAAGGTGTACGACACTTTCTACCATACAAGGCTTCATACAGTACCATTTGTATACTAGCATGATAACTGTTATTATAGGTAAACTCCACCAAAGGCAACTATTTCCCCCAAGTTCCTTAGAATTCAATAATACAACACCTCAACATATCCTCCAAGACCTGGATCACACATTTAGACTGGCCATCCATTTGAGGATGATACAAAGTACTGAAGTTCAACCGTGTACCCAAAGTCAGGTGCAAACACTCCCAAAACTTCACTATAAACCGTGGATCCCTATCCGATACTATAGACTTAGCAACTCTGTGCAAACACACAATCTCAGCAATAAACAAGTCCACCAACTTATCCAAGGTGTACGTCATATGCACTGACACAAAATGTGCACACTTTGTAAACCGATCCACAATCACCCAAATGGAATCTTTTTTAGTGGGTGTCAACGGCAACCCAGAACCAAAATCCATGGTGATTATTTCCCATTTCCATTCCGGTATCCTTAACGGTTGCAACAACTTGGAAGGAAACTGATGTTCAGCCTTAACACGCTAACATACCATGCACCTAGCAACAAAATCAATCACATCTTTCTTTAAACCAACTCAATAGTACTCTCCTTTCAAGCATTGATACATCTTAGTACTACCGGGATGAATAGCAAAAGGATTAGCATGAGCCTCGGTCAAAATGGTACGCCTTAACTCATCATCATTAGGCACTAGTATCCAACCCTTAAAACACAACACTCCATCGTCCTTAACCAATTGTGACAACGATGAATTAACTTGCAACTCAGCCAATAAACCAACATCTTGCGTCACACTCAACCATGCAAACATCACCATCAACTCCACCGCAACTTTCCTACTCAAAGCATCGGCTACAACATTAGCCTTTCCAGATGATACTCAATTGACAAATCATAATCCTTAAGCAACTCCAGCCATCTACGTTGCCTAAGACTCAAATATTTTTGAGTCGTCAAATATTTCAAACTCTTATGATCTGTAAACACCACACATTTCTCACCATAGAGGTAATGTCTCCAAATCTTCAACGCAAACACTACCGCAGCAAGCTCAAGATTATGGGTAGGATAATTGCATTTGTGCACCTTCAACTGTCTAGATGCATAAGCCACAAATTTTCCTTCTTGCATCAATACACAACCCAAAGCCACATATGATGTATCACTATAAACAACAAACTCCTTACCCTACTCAGGTTGAATCAAGATAGGAGCTTACATCAATGCTTCTTTCAACTTTTTAAAAGCTCGTTGTCTATCCTCTAACCACTCAAAACGGACATTATTTTGCAACAAATTAGTCAAAAGAGCAGCGATCTTCAAAAAACCATCCACAAACCTACGGTAATACCCAGCTAACCCAAGAAAACTACAAACCTCTAACATAGACTTAGGTAACTTCTAACCCATCACCGCTTCAATCTTGTGCGGATCAACCCGAATTCCTTCGGTCGACACAACACGCCCAAGAAAAACAACCTCCCAAAGCCAAAGCTCACATTTGCTCAACTTCGTATACAACTAATTATTCAACAACGCCTGAAGCACAATCCACATGTGTTTATCATGATCCTTATGAGAGTACACAAGAATATCATCAATAAACACAACCACAAATTGATCCAAAAACTAATGGAACACCTGATTCATTATATCCATGAACACATCAGGGGCATTAGTCAAACCAAACGACATCACCAAGAACTCATAATGCTTGTACCTCCTACAAAAAGTAGTCTTAGGCATATCCACATTCTTCACCTTCAACTGATAGTACCCAAACCTCAAATCAATCTTATAAAACAATAAAACACTAGTCATAATGCTAATAATCAATGCATGTTCGTATCGTGCCATCCTTTTTTTTCACAAACAAAACATGTGCACCCCACGATGAAACACTAGGCCTAATAAACCCTCGATCAAGCAAATCCTGCATTTGCGTCTTTAACTACTTCAACTCCTTCAGAGCCATGTGATAGAGAGCAATAGACACTGGAATTGTATTTGCATAAACTCAACCTCTCTATTCATTGGCAAGCCCAACAACTCCTCTAGAAAAACACCCAAACACTCACATACTGTACGGATATCCTGAACACGCACTTCCTTTGATCCTGGATTGATAACATAGGCTAGGAATGCCTGAAACCCAGAATCCATCAAACAACTTATTTCTAGAGCCTAAACAACATTGGCCAAGAACTTAGCATTCTCACCGATGATTACCACCTCGTAATCATCAACAAGTTTCAAGGTAACTCGCATGGACTCAAAATTAACCACAACCCTATGCTCGGTCAACCAATCCATACCTAGGTTTACATCAAAATTGTGAAACGACAACTCTATCAAATCCACCACAAACACATGACTTGAACCGACAAAGGACATCTCCTAAACAACGTTCTTGTAATAACCGTTTCACCGAAGGAACTAGTTACTTGCATTCCCACATCTAACACCTCAACAGGTATATTAAGCAAATGTACATGCTTACGCAAGATATATGAATGCGTAGAACCAGCATCAACCAAAGGAAACAACAACAAAGATTGCAATGTAAATGTACCTGCAAGTACATCAGTGTCGTTGTATCCCTCACAATGTGCATACACCTTCGTAGGACCACCACCCTTAGGTTGGATAGCAACGATATGAGCCACGGTCCTCCTACCCTCGTCCCTACACTAAAATTGTCCTCAGCCACAACCATGCTCCTATGTGGTGCAACCGTAGGTGCCTTAGCTTGTCCACCACTAGCCAACAACAGACAATCACGTCTCAGATGATCACTCAGTCCATAACTCCAACAAGAGTTAGCAACAACAGCAACACGAACCTGTCCCTCTCGAGCCAAACGTGGATAGTCTCGCCCGACGTGATCACATGATCTGCATACCCAACAAGCACTAAATGCTGCTCTAGCCTGGGTAATCTGACCCTGCGGTCCATGCCCAATGCTACCTCCACCCCGTCCCAAATCAGAGCAATACCTCTTATCACGGTGCTTTTTAAACTAACAACCACCAAAACCTCCTACATGAACTGATAAACCTAGGTTTTTCTTATTATCCTTTGCCCGTGTAACCAACATGTCAGAGTCGGTGTAGTTAGAAGCCAACATATAGGTCTTAACATCATGTACCAAGCCGTAACGAAATTGGTCACAGCTATGCCTCTCATCCGTTACTAGTTCAGGAGCATACTGGCTCAACTGAACAATCTGAACCTCATGACACGCCACAGTCATACTAACTTGAACCAAAGCCATAAACTCGCGTTTCTTTTCATCCAAGTATCTAACTCCAAATACTTCTTCTTAAGGTAGCTTAAAAGAACTTCCAATCCATATCATTGGATTCCATGCCTGCAGTTATAGTTGTCTACCAACTATACGCATCCGCTTGGAACAAAAATACAACACATCCTAACTTACGAGCATCATTACACACTATTTGATCCAAAATCCGAACAATAATGGCCATCCACGCCTCGAATGCCTTGAGTGTCAACCCTCTGTACTCAACTCCTCCCAAACTACGGAGACGTTCCAACGACAACCCCGTTTGCCCAGAAGTTGGTGCAGGTACATTCACTCTGACAACGGTAGCTTGAAAAGCTCTAGTCATCGCTTGTATCAAAGGTGCCATGTCACCCAATATTGGCCCAACTAGCGCAAGTGGTGCTTGTTTCACATTCTCTGGTGGAGTAGGCAGAGGGGGTGGCAACCCTCCAGGAGGTACAAAATCCTCTTGATTTCCCTGCCCAACGACAACAGCAATCATACAAGATCACAACTCTCTCCTCGGTCCCATCATGATAAAATGTCTAAGGCATAATAATACATCAAAACAAAACAATTAGGTCAGCTTTAAGTAAGGATCCAAGACTTTCATTTCAAATCAAAACATTTTAGACTGTAGTAATAAGGCAATGTGTCCTCAAAACATAACCCCGACATGACATATAACAACCAACGTGAATATAACAATCACCGTGCATAGTAAACATCAGAAGTCAACCAATTACAACATTTCAACAATCATAACCTTATCCCAATAATTGCTAACCTAGTTTTGATACCATCAAATGTAACCCCTTGACCCGATCTAGACGTAAGACCGAACTGAGCGAGCTATACTAGGTTTGCTAAAACAAACCCGTATAGATTAAAACTTGAATTACGTCAATTTTTTATCTTATCTAGATGCAACATTATAACCTATGGTATGCATACTGGCAGTGGGTGAAATTTCAACTCAATCGGGCGTCGAATCGATATCTAATTACAAGCAATTGCAATTTAGGGACCAAATTAGAATTCTGGAAAATTAAAAGGACTTAATCCATTTTGAAATTACCAATCCTTAATTAGTCATGTTTCATACTCACATGTAAAAAACCAGCTTAAAATGACCATATGAACTTATTTAATTGCAAGCATAACAATCAGAAACCAATTCGGAGGAATCTCAAAACATAAAATAATCCATAACTACCATAAAAGCTAGTCGTATCTATACGGACCCAAGGTGTATCGGTACGCGGGCTACAATAACTAAAAACCAGATTCCAATAGCTCAAAACCATACCGATACAGCTCTTCGCGTATCACTACGCCTTAACAAAATTCACTGGGTCATATCGATACGGAGCCCCGCGTATCGGTATGCCTGGACTTGTAATGTCCACTATTACTGGTTTTCATACTTTCATGGATTTGAATACATTCCAACATGTCTCAAACATATACACAAATGCTCTCAAGATCAAATCTCATTAAAACATCACAGAGACAAGATCATAACATGGCATCACACTTCAATTGCAAGTTTAAAAGGCATGCTTCCTAGCTACAGACCATTCAAAGCATGAAAAATAAATCCAAAGCATTAACCAAACATATAAGGCCATTTACAACTCCAAATCAGCATAGAAAACTTTCTCAAATAGGGAGTTTAGCAAAACCCTCCCCAAACAACAATGAACCCCATTGCCTTTATTACTACTAGTCTAGTACGAAAGCATACGTTTATTAACCGAAGTCCTTGGATTCCTCTCACTTTCTTGCTGCCTCAAATCCCTTTAATTCTCTGCATTTATGGACAAAGAGAGCGTAAACACACTAGGCTTAGTGAGGAGTTCTCAAACAACACACCATCAATGCATATAAAAACCATTTTCCAAAACCACATTGAAAATACTATTTCAAACATCTTATAAAACATCATGCCTTGAAAACCATGCACTTAACACTTTCAAAATCCAGCATATTAAACCATATGCAACATGTATCACGGATCAACAACAAATCCCATTTGCTAACCCTCAATTTAAGTCTTCCCATGCATAACATTCCATAGCAAAGCTTAAAGAGTAAACATGTATAAACCAACATTATACATCAATATTCCTCAACATGATACATTAAGCAATTATATTGGCTTTCAAGTGATCATAAACCAAGTTCCACTTTACAAAATATTACATTGGATACATGGATTCAACAAGTGTCCTCTCAACACTTCATACAACCTCAACATGAATTACAGTACAATCACAACCATGGTACAATCAAAACTAGGTACAATCACAACCCAAATCATCGGTTAGGTGTATAATCCGCTAATGAGAGTTTTTAGTACCATATAACCCCTCAGCCGTTAGGGTACTCGTGGTGGAGTTTTCGGTACCTTACAACCCCTCAACACCCGAGGCAACTTTTTATAGTGCACTATTAATCCTATGGCCTGCCAACTATATCCGATAACATTTTAAACCACATCACTTGCCAATATAATTCATTATTAACCATGTACCTCACTATTTTTATATGCATCAAATCAAACCATTTCCACAGCAGCAATTCATACTTTAAAACAAGTATTACACATACTTACATGGATCATTTACCAAATGCATCCATCATCATTATATGATCAAAAATAGTATATAACATACTTTAAATCATGCATAAATAGTAGGTACCATGTAATTCAAAACAAGTGCATAAAACCAATTTCGCAAAAGCACGACCGAGGGAGAAATCTCTTTATACTTACCTCCGAGTTTAAACCAGCATTTTAAACTAATTTTAAACTCCCAATATAACCTTTAAGCCATTTCAAAACTGAAATCCACATTCCCACTCACCGACAACGCAAAACTTTATACAAATTCAAGTGTCCGAAGCATCCGAAACATCACCGATAGATATAGGATCGATATCCCTTGTTTTAACTATATAAAAATAAAGGATTAATGCATCATCATGCATCCAAAATCTCAACAACAAAAAACTCCCCAACTTTGCCTCATTAAAAATCAACAAACACCTTCTAACTTAACCTAAACACAAACTAGTCATAATCTAGCCATTCAATCCATTAATTATCTTCAATTAACTTCCAAAAACAATCCAAAATAATCCTTATACCTTCAGCATACATAAAACCACCACAACTCCTCAAAAACTCATAACTAGCAACTTAGAAAATTAGAGATTCACATGGTTTCGGGATTCCAATGTTAAAATCAACCTATTAACATTATATAACATCAAAATCATGATTGGAATCAATCAAGAACTCATAAAAACAGATACAATTCCAAAATCACATAATCTCATCAATTAAACCTTGATTAAATAAATTTTCTATAATTAAATCATCAAAACTCAGTAGAAAACATATATAAAGGATCAATAACTTGGGAATTTCAGTAAAGAAATATTCATTAGAGGAGAAGAATGAAGCTTACCTCTAATGAGTGAATTTCCCCTCAATTGGATGTTTAATATTGAAAAACAAAGAAATACAATAAGATTTTGTAAAACAAGATTGAAGAATCCATTATAAATCAAAGGTTTGATAAATCAAGATCATTACCTCAAATCTTTGATGAAAAAGTGTGTGTTTGGCTAAAGGAATTTTGAGAGAAAGAAAGTTACGTCAAAAGTGTTTTTAGAAAATAATCACCTCTTTTAATTTATTCCCTTTAATTTTCTTAATTAAAAGCTTATTAAAATAATCCCAATTACGAGGAAAATTAGATTAAAAACATTAGGTAAAATAGCTTCTTAAAGATTCAAATTTTTGATCATTTTCCCAAAACAATCACTAAAAATAGTTTTCAATCTTTACATTTTGGTCACAAACCAAAATGTCCAATTTCCAAATTCCATTTTCCAAAATTGACTTTACCAAAAATATAAATATATTAAATAATGATTTTTAGATATTTTCCAATATTTTTCACACATCAAAAATATTTAATCTGATTTTAAATCCCGAATCTGACTCGAATCTCTAACCCGATCCACTGGTCCGTCTAATCAGCCTATAATCCTTTAGGCACAAAACTAGGGCATTACACTATAGTTGTTTTCCCTTTATCTATTCTTTTCATTGTTCTTTATGCGTAGTTATTGTAAGAGGTATCGAGAGAGGCCTTTTAACTATTTATTTGTGGATTATTATCAAGAGATTTTGGCTATACAAATGTGAACAATGGGGCTAAGCAATTAACTTAGTCTTAATTTGGATTAGACATAAGTTTAGGGTTTCAACTACTAAAAGGGAGTTCTTAAACAATAATAGGGTTGTTAGGGTTCACGCAAACATGTATTACCTTAACTTCAATGTTATTAACTTCTAGGCATCGAGAGAGTCAAAAGTTCATTAGAAAATCCTGTCGAGTAGATAAATCTTCTAATGGTTTACGCAGACATGTATTTCCAGTCGCTATAGCATTGTAATAAGTAGTCAAGAAAATATCCTTAGCAATAATCCCAGCTTCCATAATTATATGTTATTTGTTGTAGTTGTTCGCCTCAAACATAGATATATTTACTTTAATAGTTTTAGTTTTAATCAAATCCTCATGGGTTCGACACTCTACTCATCACTTTATTACTTGATATGATGAGTATACTTGCTCTAAAATGCGACACTATTCGACAAGCATCAGGTGGATGAAAGCATGAAGGGTGTTACTCCTCAAGCTATCACTTTTTTAGCACCAATTTTGAAATCTAAGTTGTCAACACAACACCAATTGTCGATGCAGTGCCAAGCTAAAAAGGAGTATCATTCTGTCCATATACTAGATGATTTAATCCAAAAGGAATCTCAGTAATGTGAGTGATTAATTCCCTGGAATGTGGCCAAAATCAATGAACTACTTGGTACAAAAGTGGATGTGTTCAAGAATGTCTGATTGAGTAGCGCACCATGAAAACCCATCGGTGAAGGTGGATAACGAAATTGTTTTGTTTGAATGGATATGTCGTGATGGTTTTTGAAGGATATTTTGTCCTTAGCACCCTCTTGATTGCAATTAACCAAGCAAGCAACCTCAAGTGACTCTAACCCACCCTCCTAGACACGATTACCTAAGCAAGCAAGAGTGTGAAGATGATCTCCCTCAAAAGAACTTGAAGAACATATGTTGAAGAAGACTTTGAAGGAAAAAGCTACCAACACTTGCAAAAAGGAAGTCACTAAATATTTCATATATCAAGAACAATTTGAATTACAATGATGAAGGTTTCATCCTTTTATAGGTGAAGGATAGCCAAAAAGAAACCTAATTCTACTAAAATAAGGAAAACCTAAATAATTAAAATAATAAAGAAAAATCAGCACATAAACTCCTTTTGTTTGATGGTGGACGGCATGGAGAAGGTTTTAGGCATGTTAGGGCATCATGTATAGGTTTTAGGGCTGATTATATGTTTTTAATTGTAGGAATAAGGCCTAAAATAAAAAGCATTTAAAAACCTAGTCGGGTTTAATCATAAGGTACTTAAAACCCCAAAAGTGTGAGTTTAATGGATTACACTAATGTTGGGCTAAGTCTAATTTGTCTAATAGATTTATATATTAACTTTTGGGCTGAATTTACAAAATCTCGTAACTAGTCTCGTATCTAATTTTCTGCTCGCGCAATTTTTGATAAAATGATCGAATCTTAACTTTTCAGTGTCCTATTGATGCGTTTCAAGACGTTGGAAAGGTAACTAAATTACGATCAATCCATAAGAAGACAACTCCACCCTGAAATGCCTGGATCCTTTCCAAAAAGTCATTGCAAGTTGTTTGAATTTCCAAACTTCACAAACAATTTCAGCTTCTTGTTCAAGACGCACTGCTTTAGCTGTCCCATGCATGTATCATTCCCCCTCTCCTCAAAAGGATTCATCCTCGAATTAGAACCAACAAAAGAAGGGCGTTCAACAACAAAAATCGAAAAGGAATCTTTTTCATAGGTGGTGTGATCCAATTGAGCTTCTCTCAATGGTTCAACAAAATCCCAAAAAAAGAACTCAAAACTACTCGAAACAATGATGTTATGGTTAGGTTGAAAAAATTCTCTATATTTTTCTCATCTTTTTCATTTGGACATTGTTCAACTTTTACCTCTTGTTTCTTTTCACTCACCAAAATTGTGCCATTAAGATGACTTTTATTGCTCTAGTCCTCTTGACTAGTAGTCTCTTTCAAATGAGATAACTTACTTCCCCTATCCCTCTCACAAAAAATATCATCAAAGTACAATTTCTATAGAGGATAAAGTGTTTCTAACATAACGATAAGACAAGAATCAAATGAAGGGTTAGAATCACACTTACTTTCTTGGGTGGGTGTTGATGAATCAAGATAACTCAATACTAAGCATGAAAAATTGTATTGATTGATGGGTTGAAGTGTTTCCTTTTCCAAAACGTCATCTTTTGAAAGTATTTCCTCATCATTGGGCAAGGTTAAACTCTCAATGGTGACATCTTCCTCATGTTCTCGAGGATAACAAATTTCTT